>CM060868.1:9117597-9717597 GCA_030737845.1 Acorus calamus
GGGGGACTACTTTTTAGGAGGTTTTTCGTATTTTATTTAGTTTTGATAAGAGTGTAAATTTTTCAGTTTATTTTTGACATTTCATATTTTTTTCATTTTTTTGGTGGGGTTTTATAAAAAGAGTTTTAGTTTGATTTTTAATTTCGAATATTTTCATTAGATTGTGATTCATATGATAATTTATCTGTTTTTTTTTATGAGTAATTGATTCCATCTGTTGTGATTCACATTTAGAGCCCAACTTTAACTTTAATCATCTATTTTTTTCATTCTACTAGATGAACCAAAACCTTTAATTATGGATACATATAACAAAACCTCAACGAGAAAAATATATATTAGATTAGAAAAAAATGAAAAAATAGGAATATTACTAAATATGTATAAAAAAAGAAAAAATTAGGATTATAATATCTACCTACATAATGATTTTTTAATACCTTATCCCAAACTTCAAATGGTACAATAAGATTTGTACAAAAAAAATACAAATAAAATCCCATAATCTCAATAAATACTTCCAATAATCTGACATGAAGTCTTTCTGCAATCTGCAAACAAATCTGTTCTGCGATTGCAAACGTTGATGGTAAAACATTAAAGTAGTGAAGGTGACATTCAAGTCAAGAACAAACCTATCATTCAAGTCAAGAAGTTTACGAAGGAGCTCTCGGAGAAGAAGGCGGAGGATTCCCTATCGCAATCAAAGACCCAGAAGGTTCTCTCGGATAAAAAGGACGAGGATTCCCTGGCGAATCCGAAGGTCATGGAGCTGGAGATGGACGAATCGGTGACAAGACTAGAGCCCAGGGGAGCGGAGGCAGAAGTAACTTCCCCACTCCTCGGGGTGGTGCAAGAAGCGGACGTGGAGGTGGAGGAATATGCGGCTTCTATGAAGAAGGTGAAGGGCGTTGCATCTCTGTTTCCAGCGGATCCATGTGATCGTTCTGTGGGAACGTCGGCTGGAGAGCTCAAGGACATGGAGGAAGTCGGGTGGCAGCTGGTGAGGGGCCAGAGGAGGAATAGAGGCGTCCCTCGGCGCCCCAGCAGCGGGGCTTCTCATCCCTCGGACGATTTCATACTTCCTCGACTGGTGAAGTGCTTCCGTTGCCTGGGCAGGGGACACTATGCAAGAGATTACCGTGACCCACCCCGTTGTTGGACATGCAAGAAGATGGGTCACAGAAGCTTCGTCTGCAAGTCATGTACTCGGGGGCCTTCGCCTTTGGGAGGTCCGGCCAGGCTTTCCTGTCGTCTCTCCCCACTCACCCCCACATACCGAGTGGAGGTGGAGTGGTCGCCGAAGATTCTTGACAGAATCCGCTCTATGGGCAAAAGCGTATTTGCAAGTTGGGATGGTGGGCAGGAGATGTAGAGTTCGTCCATCTCGGTCCACCTTCAATCACGATGGAAGGGTATCCCCTTCGGTCATGTCTGGAAGTGCGGTTGGAACAAGTTCTGGGTCAGGCTTCCCTCTTGGGCCGCCCTAGAAGTCATCCTTTTGGAGAAGAAGCTGGCCACCGAGGAAGGTGATATTTCTTTCTCTGAACCCGACTTTACAGATATAGGGGCTGGAGGGTTTCAAATGCAGGTTCTGCTCCATGGTCTGCCGATGGTTTGGCGAACTGAGGGGTGCCTCCGCAAGGTAGTCGAGCCCTTCAGGTCCCGCCTGAACTACATCGAAATCCTGGACTGTGAGGAGATCTTACCACCAGCGAAGGTGACAATCTGGGTCTCGAAGGAGGGGCGTCCCCCACTGTCGATGCTGGTCGTCTTGGGGGGCTTGGAAGTGAAGGTCCAGGTGGAAGTGTTGCCTTCTCACTCCTCCAACGCTTATGCCTATAAGGTCAGGTTCGGCCATGGGCAGAGCCTGATCGGTGGAGCCAGGGAGGTTGGAGGATCACGCCAGCCAGAGGTTGCACCAAAGGGGCCTCCAATGGCTATGGACGACGGCGGTGAGGAAGGGCGATCCGGTGACGGCCCTACGGTTCAACAGTCGAGCCCGGTTCCCAAAAAAGTCGATGATGTGATTTTCTCGGGCAACCCCGATTTTCAGACATCAATTCATGAAGCTAGCTCCGTACTCCCAACCGGCGCCCTTTTGGTGGGTCATGTCATAGGTGGCAGTTTGAAGCGTAAGGAGGTGAGTCCTTATGTAACTGGCGGTGGGAGGTCGGGCAGAGTACAAGGAAGGTCGGGTCCCTTCCGATGTTCGTCATATTCTGAATATAGGGGAGGGGGTTAGTGGAGAGAAAGAAGATGTGACGTGTCTGTTACCTCCTGCCCTAAAAGACAAGTGGCGGGTCCTTTTATTGGGAGAGGAACTGAGGGTCGAAATGCGGGATCTTGCGGATCTAGGCCAACCAACGGCCCAGTTTCAACCCGTTTTCCTAAAATGGGTCCCCTATGGACCTTGTGCATACAGACTCCTCCCGAAATTATAATTCAGGATCTGACATGGCATCAGTGCATAGGGACTCTTTCCTCCTTCAATCCGATAAGGGTCACGCCAAACAGAAGGCTAAGCTGAAGTCGATAGTCGTTAGTCAGCGGGAACATCCAGCGGGGCCTTCCGGTGTCGCGCCGAAGACAGGGCTGGAAAGAGCTGAAGCGGCGTCTGCCCCTGAAGTGGTTACTAGTGCTTTGCTCTGGTAGCTGATGGCTGAGCTGCCCAAAGCAAGCCAGGGTGATTCTAGGGAGGTGGACGGGGTTCACATCCTGAAGGTACCAGAACTATTCGATATCAATTTTGATGGAAGATACCAGAACTCAGTGGCTATGGATCTGGTCTGGTGTTTATGGGCCGAATGCAGACGATCAGTGTGAAGATCTATGGCAAGAACTTCGTATCGTCAAGAGAGACTGGAATCATCCGTGGTGTATCATGGGTGACTTTAATGTCACCCGATTCACCGAAGATAGAAACAGAGTTGGGGGGATCTCTGGGGCCATGGCTAGATTCTCTGAATGGGTTGCAGATGAAGCCCTTACTGATGTCCCATTAATCAATCAAAGCTATACTTGGAGTAATTTTCGTGAAGTCACCTCGTGTGCATGGTTGGATCGGGTGCTCCTGGATGTCTCTTGGGAGGATCAGTTTCCGGCATGCAACCATTGTGGTGTTCCCTGTACCACATCGGATCACTCTCCGTTGTTGTTTGACAAGGGGAACATCGTCCTTTCACTCCTATTACTTCAAATTTGAAAACTGGTGGTTGCAATGTGCTCAATTCTGGGAGCTGGTGGAGACCAACTGGGTCATTGCTGTGCCGGGTCTGCGAGGGGCGCGGAAGGTGGCGTTAAAACTAAAGCGGCTTAAGTCCCTTCTGAAGAGATGGAACACAGAACAAAGGAGGGCTCGGAGAGCATGAAAGTTAGGAATTGAGTCGGAGGTTGACATGTTGGACAGAAGGGAATCATTGGATGCTCTCTCCGAGTCTAAGAGGGAGCAACGCATTGCACTGAAAAGGAGTGGATGTTGATCCTTCAAATGGAAGAGACCAAATGGAGGCAGAGATCGAGGGAACAGTGGCTCAAAGAAGGTGACAATAATACAAAGCATTTTCAAAAGATGGCAAACCACAGAAGTCGATCAAACCATATTGGCTCGATTAGTGTGGACGGCGCTATCGTGGATGATCCGCAGCAACTGAATCAGATATTTGTAGACTCCTTCACCCGTGCTTTCCATTTCCCAATTCGCCGGCAAAATCTATGGAGGGATGAGGAGTTAGGTAGAGTCCCTGATCATATGTGGTCTCAGTTGGAAGCCCTGTTCTCAGTGGAGGAAGTGAAGAAGGCAGTCTTCGGGTCTGATGGAGACAAGGCCCCGGGACCCGATGGGTTCAACCTTCGCTTCTTCCAAGAGTTCTGGAAGGTGACACATGAAGACCTTCTGGATATGTGCTCCGACTGCTGGTCTGGTGTACATGGGATTGGGGCCTTAAACGCAACTTTTATCGCCCTTCTTCCGAAGAAAGAGGGGGCCTCAGAACTGAGCGACTATCAGCCGATCAGTCTCATCAATGGCTCTTACAAGATGATTGTGAAAGTCCTAGCAAACAGGCTGAAACTGGTGATCGACTTCATGGTGGATGGCAGTCAATCGGCTTTCATTCCTGGTAGACTCCTCCAAGACAGGTTTATGGCAGTACAAGAATGTATAACGGCAGTGCATAAAGAAAAACAGCGGTGTTGGTATCGGATTCCGTTGGGTGTCGAGAAAATCCGATGGGGGGTGCTGTGGTGAGTGTGTGGGGGTTCTTCGGGGATTCGGATCGGATGCGTGCCCTGGCAGACTCGGTCGGATCGTCTTCTCGGAAGGGTGGTGTCGTTCCTGGTTGAGGCACCCGACAGCGGCACAAGAGGATTCCAGGGTTTGTGTGATCGCCACCTGCTTTTTCTAAAAGCAGGAAAAGGTTGGGTTGGATTTGATCACCTACGTGGGGAGTTTGTGAGGTCTCCGCTCTGAGACACGAATATACCGTACACAGAGGTGAAAAACAGGTAATCATATTCTGCTTCCGGGGCTTGGCTAAAGGTGTCTTGAGATAAAGGGGTGCAAATGAGGTGTGGATATGGGGCGGCTAGTCGAATCCAGCCGTCGAGTATGGGGCGGCTATTAGGGTTTAGCCGTCCGGGGCCTGGGTTGGTTTGGGCAGAACTTCGGTAGGAAATGGGTTTGGTCTTAGATAGAGGCTAAGCTAGGTTTAGCCCAGGTTTCTGAAGGGTGGAATGAGAGGGTGTTTTTATGTAGGGAATGCATTTTTCTCTCACAAAAGGGGCTCTCTTTCTCTCTCTTAGGATTTCTAGTGGGGGAAGGGAATGTATATCAAGTGGATTGGGACTTGGTGGATGTCAATTGTGTATTGTGGATGTTCTAAAGGCTCGGGACCTCTTCTATTTATATTAAAAAAGAGGCAGGAGAATACCCAGGGGGTAAAAGAGTGGCTTGGTTAATAGTGTGTTTGATTAGACCCCTCATTAATTCTCTGGTTCTTCTGTCAGGACCAGGTGAAGGGCGGCTAGTTCTAACTAGCCGCCCAGGATGGGGCGGCTACTTCCTGGTAGCCGCCCCTATCATGACCTGCCAAACGTCCCATCTCTGACAAGCGGTGGCTTGGGTCGGTTACTTGGGTTGATCCGGCCAAGATAGGGCGGCTAAAGATCATAACCCACCACAATGATCAGCATTTAATACTGCTTTATGTCCCATCCAGGGAAGCGATTCAAGGTCGGCCAGGGGTCGGCTAGTGCAAACTAGCCGCCTGTTATGGGGCGGCTAGTTAGGGATAGCCGCCCCTTGCCAGGGACTTGGGGTTCTAGGGTTTTGGGGTTTAGAGTTTCTCTAGGTGGGGGTTCTTGGTTTGGGCCAGGGTCTGGTTTAGGGTAGGGTTTAGGTCAGGGTTAGGGTTTAGGGTTAGGGTTAGGGTTTAGGTTAGGGTTTAGGGTCTTCGGTCAGGCTAGGGTTTAGGGTTTCCTGAACTTTTGGTTCTTTGTTAGATGTTCAAATGTGGGATATTTTTTAGTGTTACTTGAAGTATTTCTGTTTTTCTGGACGGTCAAAATTGGGGTATCTACAATTGTCCCTCATCGGACGGAGTCTTTGTTGGAAGCAGGAAAGACTTCAACAGATGATAAGTAAAGTGACCCCTATTTTGGCCGGTCCGACCTTCAAGAAGTTATGGCTAGGTCTTGACTTAGAATTTTTAACCAAAAGGATGATCCAGGTGGAAGGCAGGAAAAGTAAATGGTGAGTGATCCAACCCGCGGTCGGGGTTCTTAGCTATCGTGCACGGAGTAGCCCAGCATCAATTTCCTCGTGCCTACCATTCCCGTGCTTGGGAAAACTCAGCAAGGAGGGGATATCGCCGACAGAAAGCAAGTAAAAGTTGAGTTGTTGAATTGGATCATCCGAAGGATAAGAACTCTGGAAAAGAATCAGAACTGAAGAAATTCGATTTTGAGTGGTACTGAAAGGGTGGCAAAACTTCGGGAAAGTCGTGTTTGATCAAGTTGTGTCTGGAAATAAGCCAATACATGGCTGTTTGGTATAGAAAACCTTGGAACTAGGGCTGAAAAGAGATTGGAAAGGGGTTTCAAGTGAAAACAGGAAAACTGGGAGGGGCGGCAAGTGGTAACTAGCCGCCCGAGAGGGGGCGGCTACTCACGAGTAGCCGCCTCCCGACTGGGTCCCTTATAACCGAAAAGGGACCCTCTCTCTTCCCAATTTTTAAAAACGGTTTCTCTCCCTCTTCTTCTTCTTTTCGGTTTCAAACCCAAAAAAAAACCTTGATTTATTTGCCTTCTCTTCCTCCATTTCGACCTCAATCTTTTCTCTTAGTCTTGATTTCAAAACCCTAGGTTTGGGTTCTTTTTTTTCTTTTCAAACCGAGGAAGATGACGAGGTCGAAGGCGATCACTTCGAGGGGAAAACGACCACGGGTGGCTCGTGGAGAGCATAGCCCGAGCTCTTCATCATCAGAGAGCGATAGGCCGGAGGTCGAGGCCGTGGGGGAGGCTATGGGTATGACGAAAGTGCTGCCGGTGGGCAGCGGCGTGGGTGAGGTCGAGGATTTGCCTTCGGGGGCAATCCTGGTGGTAGGGGAGTGTGATAGGTTATACACGCAAGAGGAGGCGTGGGGATCGACCGGTGGCGGTCGAGGAGGTGGTTTCGGGGGTCGGAGGACCGATTGAGGGTGCAACCGAGGGAGTAGGGGCCGATGGAGTCAGTGAAGATGTGAGGGCATCGTTGGATGCCCTTGTTGGGATGTTGGATAGGGAGGCCACAGAGGCCAGGGCTGAGGAGGAGGAAAGCAGGTCTATGGGGGCCTTTGCGGAGTTTATCTCCGGCGCGGGGAGGGTGGAGGGGACTGGAGAGGTTAGGGATGAGGCCGGGGAGGTCGAGGGTATGGGCACCGGGGCTGCAGAGACCGGTGTTGGTGTTGAGGCTGAGGCCGAGGAGGCTGTGTTCGAGGAAGACGAGGAGGAGGGGGATGACGACGGGATGGACGATCCCGACGAGGCTGAGGTGGGCGCTCCTGGGTCCACGCGGAAAATGCGGCTTCGTAAAATATTTTGTTTTGAAGAAGAATGCGGAAGCGCAGATTGTAAAACGTTTTTGTTTTGAAGAAGAGTGTGGAAATGCGGCTTGTAAATATTTTCGTTGTTTGGTACACAAGTAAAGAAAGTTTGGGAAATGTTTTATTTTTTGTTTTGGAGAAAATTATGGAAATATGGTTTTGGTAAAACTTTTGTTTTGAAGGAGGGTGTGAAAAACACGTTTTAGAAAACATTTTTTTTTTGTTTTGAAGAAGACTGGAAATAAAACTGGAAACAGGTATGTTCAGAATTGGGGAATGAGAGCTGATTAGCATGTATTGTTGGATTTTGGTTTCTTTTCAGGAAAACGGGTAAACAAATATATATAGGGTGACGAAAATGAAAGCTGGTAAACAAATATTTTTTATTTTAGAGTTTTAGGAAAGCCGTAAACAAATATGTATAGGAGAAGAAAGCGAAAGCTGGTAAGTAAATATTTTTTTATTTTCAATTTTTAGAAAAAGCTGTAAACAAATATGTACAGGGTGTTGAAAGCTCACCCGGGGGGATCGGTACCTGGTTCTTGGATTCGTATTGCTTCCTCGAGTCGGCTTCTTTCTGGTGGCCGGCTGATGTCTGGTGGGGGTCCCCTATTCCCGAATTCTTCCTCCCTGAGCCTCTTCAAGGGTCTTCCTTGCTGGAGCAGTTCTTCGTCGGTGGAGCGTGGCTGCCAACATGCAAGCATCTCTAGCCAGATGCGCATGGCACAAACGCTCCAATTCCGGGCCCGTGTCTCGTTAAAGCGTGCTTCTCCCCAGATGGATATCACTTCCCCGCGGTACGGGAAGTGAAGGCATTGGTGTCGGGTGGATGAGACAGCTTCGATGCTGTTGAGCCATGTCCTCCCAACAATCAGAGGGTGGGGTGATCGAATGTTCATTACCATGCAGTTGACGATGGTGGAGACCGGGCCAATCTTTAGTGGGAGCGTGACTAGTCTGCAAGCGTTCTTGCGTGTGCTGTTGAAGGCGTAAATGAATTCGTCTGAGGGCTCCAATCTAGGAACCCTGCCTTCTAACTTATGGTAGGCGGAATATGTAAGAACATTAGTTTCTGCTCCCATATCGATGAGAATGTGCCAGAATTCCCTTCCTCCGAGTATGGCAGTGATTGCGAGGGGTGCGGAGCGTGCTCCGGCTTTTGCGACTTCATGGGGGAGGAAGGTGATCAAGTTGGGTTCCGTAATATCGCTTGATGGATGCAGGGTCACGGCCGCTTCTTCCGAGGGATAGTCGTCATTGTAAGGGGACCCAGGTGGGCTATCACCTTCATCCTCGTTCCCTGGTCGCAGGGCTAGTGTGAACATATTATGTATTGCCCAGTTGTTCTCGTTCTCGTACTGGAGGAGTGCCTCTCCCCATATTGTCAGTACATGACTCATAAAGGGCAGTCGAAGGCATTGGTGTCGAGGGGAACAGATGGCTTGGATGCTATCCAACCATGGTCGTCCCGCATTTACCTAGCCGCTTATCGGACGGTAAATGGGTCGCTACTAAACTTAATCCAAACACAAGAACAAAATTTGTACCTTTTTTTAAAAAAACAATACTAATATAATAAAAACTGAAAGTGATAAAACATGAAAACAATAACCAAAAGTTATAAACCACTAACGGTCTTACAGAATATCAGAGTCTGACATAAATAAAATACTAGAATGAAAAGACACACTAAACCACCCCTGTGGGAGCCATCTAAACTAAAATAGATCCAAATAGTCAACTGCGACTATTATTTATTCTCCAAACATTGCTACCTCAAGATCCTTGGAGTGTATGAAAGGTTCGAACTTTACCTTGGTCCCCAGAAGATGAGAAACCTGATTATAAAACAACCAGCCATTTGGAATAGGGTGAGTGTTTAACTCAGTGAATAGACTCACAGAAATATTACTCCATATGACAGTTATACATATAAAAATAAAGTTATGCTGAAAATGAGGATTTCCTTTAATAAATAAATTTAAAATCATGAACACAAAAATATTTTTTTTATGCAATCACGTGGGCCCAAATCCTTGGCCCACGTTATAAAAATCATGCAGCTTAAATGGTATGATTGGGTAGGATTCTCAATCGGAAGAATCGTTCCCCCGTAACAGGTGTGCAAAGCCCCAAGCGACTAAATCGCTCAAAAAGCTCCCTCGAGGAGACGTCGAATCTAGAAGACGCTGATGGGTCGCCGCTGGCATCACTACGAGAACACCAGCACAGGATGCCCCGGTTGCTGCACGAGAACACCAGCACAGGATGCCCCGGTTGCTGCAGATTCCAAACAAAGGAATCCGCCATTGTAAGTAATGCTTTACCACACCCCTCACCGATCTTGGGACTCTTCGAGTCCTAGACCTTCCTCCCCAAAGGCGAAATACAACGGGGGGATTATTCCTGAAATATGCTATGATGTACATCTTAATAAAAAATATCCTAGGACTAGGTTTGTCTCCACTAGTCCTAAATTTTTCTAAAAATCTCAAAAAATGATAATCTTAAATCCAAATATTATTTCCAGAAATGTAAGCATAAAAATGTATTATAATAAGTCTTGAAACATGGATAGCACAATTCATGCTATTTTAAATGACATGATGAAGGAATTAAATCATGCGACTTTATTCAATAAATGATGCAATTTTGAACAATATGTATAATAACGCAATCATGCATAGTCATCGTAATAATATAAATGTATGAATAATATATAATATCGCTAAAAATGATTAATCTAAATCAACATGTAACAATCAATAATATATAGCTATAGAATAAAAATCCATATGAATAGATCAGTAAATCTACTCACCTCAAATGGACCCTAGGTCCGGAGAGCGAAACTCGTAATTAGAACCTAGATGAATCATATAAATGATTAATTAAAAAAAATTACAATTTAAGCCTAAGCCCAAGACCTAATTACCTATCCATTATTAATAGGTATAAATTTTTATTCCCAACAATCTAAACCTATCCCATATAAAATACAACCCAAAAAGATGATCTAAACTTATTTACCATATAACCAGACACTACAGGACAAAAACCAGAAAAGACAAAACAGAAAAGACAAGGCAGAAAAGACAAAACAGAAAAGACAAAAAAATCCAGAAAACTAAAAATAATCATAAAATACCAAAAATTCATAAAATTATATGAAAAACACTTTTTTTTCTTTTATAAAAAATTAAACTATTACTTTGCAAAAATTTAAAATAAATAAAACTTAACATATATTTGTATACGTCATAACTCTTGTATAAATAAAAAACTTATATTTTAATAATCTAAACATAGATCTAATCTTTAAAATAAATAATAAATCAAAACCCTAAGTTTATGAAGATTCAAAAATTAAAATACCTAACATGCATAGATCTAACAATAATAAATAGTAGATCAAAACCCTAGTTTTTTATAAAACATAAGAATCAAACAACATGAATATATATATATATATATCAAAACTCTAACTTGATCCAAAAACTCAAAATCCCATAAAATAAAATATGTTTAATCTTAAAAAAATAAATCAAAACCCAAATTTTATTTTTTTAAAATAAAAACAAAAACAAAAACTTAATAACCTAAACATAAATCCAATATCACTAAATGAATAACAATGATTTAGAAGAAAATCAAAAGTTAAGAAGATTGGATTAAATACCTCTCTTATTCTCTCTCTCTCTCTCTCTCTCTCTCTCTCTCTCTCCCGAGAAGAAGGCACGGCCGCACACCCTAATTCTTTCACCCGTGAATACATAAGGAAGCCTTAAATAAGAAGGGAATTGTGCACTCTTCACGTGCATATGTCCCATTCCATGCATATGGGCTCTCTTTGGTGCCTTCATAAGGCCCATCATGTGCTAAAACAAAGTGACGCCCACAACATCTCACTCTCTTTTACACACACCCACATACACATATTTATACTTATCTAATCTAATATCCTAAGTATTTAAAAATGATCAACCATTCGAATTTAATTGAAATGCACTTATGTATGCCATGAATAATTAATTTTTTTTTTATATAAATAAATAAATAAAATAAAATTTTAATTAAAAAAATGCAATCGTCACATTCTCTCCCCCTTAAGGAATTTAGTCCTCTAAATTCAGAAAATACCTGGGGCAGAGAAAAGATCAGGATAAGTAGAACGTATGTCCTCTTCGCGTTCCCACGTAGACTCAGCCCCAGAATGGTGTTGCCACCGCACTTTAACCATTGGTATAGTACGGTTGCGCAGTACATGCTCCATGCGATCCAAAATCTCGACGGGTCGCTCGATTAGAGTAAGATCATCCTCCAACCGCAACGGACCATACTCAATGACATGAGAGGGATCACGAATATAACGCCTCAGCTGAGATACGTGAAACACGTCATGGACTTGTGATAATTGCGGAGGTAACGCCAATCGATAGGCTACCTCACCAACACGCTCAAGGATCATAAAGGGACCTATAAATCTAGGACTAAGCTTTCCTCGAATGCCGAACCGCGAGACACCTCTGATAGGAGAGACCTTCAAGAATGCATGATCACCAACTTCAAACTGAAGAGGTTTTCGACGCTGATCGGCGTAGCTTTTCTGTCGATTTTGGGCTGCTCGAATGCAGTCGCGAATCAAGTTAACCCTCTCGGATGTATCTCGAACAATATCAGGACCCAAAAGTTGACGTTCTCCAACCTCGTCCCAACACAATGGTGACCTACAACTGCGACCATACAGTGCCTCGTATGGCGCCATCTGAATGCTCGCTTGATAGCTATTGTTGTAAGCGAACTCCACCAATGGAAGATGATCCTCCCAACAGATACGATACTAACCGGAACACCATGAAGACGAATAATCTCCGGAACAAACAATCGTGCTAACACCTCAGGTGAATCTCTCACCTTTATAGCGAGAAAATGAGCGGACTTGGTCAAGCGATCCACTATGACCCACATAGCATCACGACCCAATCGAGTTTTGGGTAAACCCGTGACAAAGTCCATAGTGATGTGTTCCCACTTCCATTGAGGAATGGAAAGGGACTGCAATTCTCCAGAGGGCCTTTGATGCTCTGCCTTGACGCGCTGACAGGTAAGACACTGAGCTACGAACTAAGCTATATCCTTTTTCATGCCAATCCACCAATAGTTCCTACAAAGATCATGATACATCTTTGTTCCTCCAAGGTGAAGAGTATACCGCGATCGATGAGCCTCAGAGAGAATTTGGTGGCGCAATTCCTTCACTGCAGGGACACATATACGACCACGAAAGCATAGAACTTCATCTTCACGGATCTGAAAGTCAGGATGCTCTCCACGAGCGACAGCCTCCATTTCTGCTATAAGATTAGGGTCATTCTTTTGCGCCACGCGGATTTCATCGATTAACATAGGCTCAACCACAAGTCGTGCAAGGAAATGTCCCTCACGAGTCTCCCATACACGAACCAAACTAGCAGCCTCTTCCAAGAGCTTCTGGTTGTGCACCCTGATGTGAGCGACCATAGGTGAAGGTCGTCGGCTAAGAGCATCTGCAACAACATTCGCTTTCCCTGGATGATAGAGGATTTGACAATCATAGTCTTTCAAGAACTCGGTCCAACGACGCTGACGATTGTTCAATTCTGGCTGTGACTTCAAATATGTCAAACTTTTGTGGTCCGTGAAAATCTCAAATTGTTCCCCATACAGGTAGTGACGCCATATTTTTAGCGCAAAAATGACAGCCGCAAGTTCCAAATCATGAGTGGGGTAATTTAGCTCATGGGGCTTCAACTGTCTAGACCCATACGCCACTACATGTCCACGTTGCATGAGAACACAACCAAGACCATGGTGGGATGCATCACAATATACTGAAAAACCACCACCACCAGAAGGAAGGGTTAAGACTGGTGCACACGTCAGACGTCCCTTAAGCTCCTGAAAGCTTTGCTCACAAGCCTCAGACCATTCAAAGTTAACTCCCTTCTTTGTTAGACGGGTTAGAGGAACTGCAATCTTGGAGAATCCTTCAACGAACCTCCGATAATAACCCGCTAGCCCAAGGAAACTTCGAACTTCAGTTGGATTAGATGGCCGCTTCCAATCCAACACTGCGCTAACCTTCGCTGGATCAACAGAAATACCCTCGCCTGAAATGACATGCCCAAGAAACACCACGCTCTTTAACCAGAATTCACACTTGCTGAATTTTGCATATAATTGGTGCTTCTTTAGGACGGTCAGGACTGCTCGAAGGTGTTCTGCATGCTCCTCCTCGCTCTTCGAATAGATGAGAATGTCATCTATGAAAACCACCACAAATAGGTCAAGGAAAGGCTTGAAGACACGATTCATCATGTCCATGAAAGCCGCAGGTGCATTTGTCAATCCGAATGGCATCACTAAAAATTCATAGTGACCATAGCGAGTACGAAATGCTGTTTTCTCAATATCACCTTCCTTGATCTTTAATTGATAATAGCCCGAACGCAGATCAATCTTTGAAAATACTGAGGCTCCCTGAAGTTGGTCGAAAAGATCATCAATACGAGGAAGAGGGTATCGATTCTTGATAGTCCTCTGGTTCAACGTCCTGTAATCAATACAAAGCCTCAAGGTACCGTCCTTCTTCTTAACAAATAAGACCGGCGCTCCCCAGGGTGAGACACTGGGACGAGCGAACCCTTTGTCTAGAAGTTCTTGAAGCTGCTCTTTCAACACCTTTAGCTCAGCAGGGGCCATCCGATATGGAGCTTTAGAAATCGGCTCAGTATCGGGAACAAGATCGATAGAAAACTCTATGTCACGATCAGGGGGGAGTCCGGGCAACTCATCTGGAAATACCTCAGGAAATTCAGAAACAACAGGAGTGTCACTGACTGAGGCCTTCAAGTCCGTAATAGCATTTACAATAACTGTTAGATATCCCTCGCACCCTTTATCTAGCAATCTTTGAGCATGAAGAGAAGAGACGAATCCGATTGGATATGACCCACCAAAACCCTCGAAGTGGAATGATTGTCGGCCAGGAATACGGAAGGTCACAACCTTAGAAAAACAATCAACACTTGCATGGAAAGCTGACAACCAATCCATGCCAAGAATAACATCGAAGCCGAGAATATCAAGAAGAAAGAGATCAGCAGGCATTTCATGCCCATTAATTTGAACTATGCAAGAAGGGAAGCAAATCTTGGTGACAACTTGTTCACCGACAGCAGTGGTCACATGAAGTGAAGACATAGAGATATTAGGCTCCCTTGCCAGGAGTTTGGAAAATTTTGATGATGTGAATGAATGTGTGGAACCGCAATAAAAAGAACATGTGCTGAATGACCAGAAATAGAAACAATACCTCTGACAGGATCTCCAGTGGCCTGAGCATCACTTGGTGTAAGTGCCGCCACTCGTGCTCGAACAAGCCGCGTAGAGCTTCCTTGAGCTTGAGATCGATCCTGGCCTCCTTTGTTATTAAGTTTGGGACAAAAAGTCTTTATGTGGCCTTGTTCCTTGCAGTAAAAACAAGTCCTCATATCTGGTCCACGAGTCTGGTTTGGTGCTGCATAAGGTGCTGGAGGAAGTGTCTTCAAAGGTACGGCAGTAGTAGGAGGTCGCTGATTCGCTCTCTTTGCAGGGGTAGAGTATTGTTGATCCTGACGACGTTTAACTCGAGCATCACGAGCTTGTGCTGCCTCTGCGCACCCACGCTCAGCTGTGCGCGCGCTCTCCACCAAGTCGAAGAAATTGTCTAACCTCAAAACTTCAACTCGGCCCTTGATTTGCCCCCTCAAACCGCCCTCAAATAAGCGACAACGTTCACCTTCGTCTTCAACAAGATGCGGAGCAAAACGAGACAGTGCAACGAATTGAGCCTCATACTGGTCGACAGTCATACTATTCTGCTTCAGATTGGTGAACTCGCTGATCTTCGCTCTTCGTGCAGATGGAGGAAAGTAACGTTTGTAGAAGAGCTCCACGAATCGATCCCAGGATAGAGTATCATGCTCTGCTTTAAGACCCCTCCTGGTAGTCTTCCACCACTGCTCCGCTTCATCACGGAGTTGGAAAGATGCCAACTTGATTCTTTGACGATCTGGACAATCCATCACATCAAATCTCTTTTCCATTTCTGCAATCCAAGCCTCCGATTCTTTGGAATCACCCATGCCAGTGAACGCAGTTGGACGCGTCCTCTGGAATCGAGTAAGCCAATCCTCATTAGCATTTAACACAGGGGCAGGAGCCTGAGGATGAGCAATGTCTGCTTGAGGAGCGTGAGGGGCATGAGGTTCATCGGGAACACCAGCCGGAGGATCTTGGGCAACAGGTGGTGGATCATTCTCGACAACCTCAGGTGGTGGAGCTTGGTGCAACTGTTGCTGAATCGCATTCATTTGTTGGGCTTGTTGTTGCATTTGTGCCTGAATAGCTGCGTACATTCCAGTCAATTGTTGAAGCGACTGATGTACAAGGGCCATAGCAGGATCCAGTACTGGGGGATCAGCTACTGGAGGATTGAGCTCCTCAGGTTCAGCTGTTGGAAGGCGAGGTGCACCAGACACTGGAACATTACGTTTTCGTGCCATAGAAAATCCTGAGCGGAATAACAAACGTTAATCTTAATGACACCTATTTTACCCTAGACTCAAACCCTAACCTAGGCTCCGACAGGACGTGGCTCTGATACCATCTGTAACGCCCCGCATTTACCTAACCGCTTATCGGACGGTAAATGGGTCGCTACTAAACTTAATCCAAACACAAGACCAAAATTTGTACTTTTTTTTTAAACAATACTAATATGATAAAAACTGAAAGTGATAAAACATGAAAACAATATCCAAAAGTTATAAACCACTAACGGTCTTACAGAATATCAGAGTCTGACATAAATAAAATACTAGGATGAAAAGACACACTAAATCACCCCTGTGGGAGCCATCTAAACTAAAATAGATCCAAATAGTCGGCTGCGACTATTATTTATTCTCCAAACATTGCTACCTCAAGATCCTTGGAGTGTATGAAAGGTTCAAACTTTGCCTTGGTCCCCAGAAGATGAGCTACCTGGTTATAAAACAACCAGCCATTTGGAATAGGGTGAGTGTTTAACTCAGTGAATAGACTCACAGAAATATTACTCCATATGACAGTTATACATATAAAAATAAAGTTATGCTGAAAATGAGGATTTCCTTTAATAAATAAATTTAAAATCATGAACACAAAAATATTTTTATGCAATCACGTGGGCCCAAATCCTTGGCCCACGTTATAAAAATCATGCAGCTTAAATGGTATGATTGGGTAGGATTCTCAATCGAAAGAATCGTTCCCCCATAACAGGTGTGCAAAGCCCCAAGCGACTAAATCGCTCAAAAAGCTCCCTCGAGGAGACGTCGAATCTAGAAGACGCTGATGGGTCGCCGCTGCCATCACTACGAGAACACCAGCACAGGATGCCCCGGTTGCTGCAGATTCCAAACAAAGGAATCCGCCGCTGTAAGGAATGCTTTACCACACCCCTCACCGATCTTGGGACTCTTCGAGTCCTAGACCTTCCTCCCCAAAGGCGAAATACAACGGGGGGATTATTCCTGAAATATGCTATGATGTACATCTTAATAAAAAATATCCTAGGACTAGGTTTGTCTCCACTAGTCCTAAATTTTTCTAAAAATCTCAAAAATGATAATCTTAAATCCAAATATTATTTCCAAAAATATAAGCATAAAAATGTATTATAATAAGTCTTGAAACATGGATAGCACAATTCATGCTATTTTAAATGACATGATGAAGGAATTAAATCATGCGACTTTATTCAATAAATGATGCAATTTTGAACAATATGTATAATAACGCAATCATGCATAGTCATCGTAATAATATAAATGTATGAATAATATATAATATCGCTAAAAAGGATTAATCTAAATCAACATGTAACAATCAAGAATATATAGCTATAGAATAAAAATCCATATGAATAGATCAGTAAATCTACTCACCTCAAATGGACCCTAGGTCCGGAGAGCGAAACTCGCAATTAGAACCTAAATAAATCATATAAATGATTAATTAAAAATTATAATTTAAGCCTAAGCCCAAGACCTAATTACCTATCTAATATTAATAGGTATAAATTTTTATTCCCAACAATCTAAACCTATCTCATATATAATACAACCCAAAAAGATGATCTAAACTTATTTACATATAACCAGACACTACAGGACAAAAACCAGAAAAGACAAAACAGAAAAACAAAGCAGAAAAGACAAAACAGAAAAGACAAAAAAATCCAGAAAACTAAAAATAATAATAAAATACCGAAAATTCATAAAATTATATGAAAAACACATTTTTTTTCTTTTATAAAAAAAATAAATATTACTTTGCAAAAATTGAAAATAAATAAAACTTAACATATATTTGTATAGGTCATAACTCTTGTATAAATAAAAAAACTTATATTTTAATAATCTAAACATAGATCTAATCTTTAAAATAAATAATAAATCAAAACCCTAAGTTTATGAAGATTCAAAAATTAAAATACCTAACATGCATAGATCTAATAATAATAAATAGTAGATCAAAACCCTAGTTTTTATAAAACATAAGAATCAAACAACATGAATATATATATATATATATATATATATATCAAACTCTAACTTGATCCAAAAACTCAAAATCCCATAAAATAAAATATGTTTAATCTTAAAAAAATAAATCAAAACCCAAATTTTATTTTTTAAAATAAAAAAAAAAAAAAACTTAATAACCTAAACATAAATCCAATATCACTAAATAATAACAATAATTTAGAAGAAATAAAAAAAAATTGAAAATACCTCTCTTATTCTCTCTCTCTCTCTCTCTCTCTCTCTCTCTCTCTCTCTCGAGAGAGAGAGAGAGAGAGAGAGAGGGAGAGAGAGAGAGAGAGAGAGAGAGAGAAGAAGGCACGGCCGCACACCCTAATTCTTTCACCCGTGAATACATAAGGAAGCCTTAAATAAGAAGGGAATTGTGCACTCTTCACGTGCATATGTCCCATTCCATGCATATGGGCTCTCTTTTAAGGCCCATCATGTGCTAAAACAAAGTGACGCCCACAACATCTCACTCTCTTTTACACACACCCACATACACATATTTATACTTATCTAATCTAATATCCTAAGTATTTAAAAATGATCAACCATTCGAATTTAATTGAAATGCACTTATGTATGCCATGAATAATTAATTTTTTTTATATTAATAAATAAATAAAATAAAATTTTAATTAAAAAATGCAATCGTCACAGACCCATTGTCGTCCGGATGCAGATCATCCGAAGTACATTCCCCTCCCTCGGGTCCTTCTCTAGCTCCTTCGGGGATCTCCTCAAAGGTTTAGAGAGAGAGAGAGAGAGAAGAAGGCACGGCCGCACACCCTAATTCTTTCACCCGTGAATACATAAGGAAGCCTTAAATAAGAAGGGAATTGTGCACTCTTCACGTGCATATGTCCCATTTCATGCATATGGGCTCTCTTTTAAGGCCCATCATGTGCTAAAACAAAGTGACGCCCACAACATCTCACTCACTTTTACACACACCCACATACACATATTTATACTTATCTAATCTAATATCCTAAGTATTTAAAAATGATCAACCATTCGAATTTAATTGAAATGCACTTATGTATGCCATGAATAATTAATTTTTTTTTATATAAATAAATAAATAAAATAAAATTTTAATTAAAAAAATGCAATCGTCACAGACCCATTGTCGTCCGGATGCAGATCATCCGAAGTACATTCCCCTCCCTCGGGTCCTTCTCTAGCTCCTTCGGGGATCTCATCAAAGGTTTCTTCTTCTTCGTCTCCTCCCGGGTTTTCTAGCTTTCGTCGGACTCGATGTTGATGACCCCGGGCAGGGCGAGAATTGCATCTTCTTCTTCGTCATAGAGTATGGCGAGGTCATGGTTGTCGAGGTTCAGCTGGAAGGGCTCATCCCCTTCTCGGATTCCTCGGATAGACTGTCATCAGTGACGTATTCTGAACTGATTGGTTGCGGTGATGGTTGTCACCCTCTCCTGACCATGTTTACCATGTGGGCTCCAGATGTCGACGCTTGGTTGTGTCCTGGCAATGGGTCAGTAAATATGTCAAGTGGCTTGGAGGGTCGAGAATTGCCCTGGTTTAAGTGGCTTTTGATCATGGCCCAATCAAGGCGCCTGTCATCATTTAAATCGTAAATAAAATCCTGAAAAACAATGCATTGTTCTACGGCATGACTATCCTGTTGGTGGTATTGACAGTAACGCAGTCTGCTGGCCCCGGGGAGTGGAGATACTATTTGTGTCCATTAGTACCCTAAAAATCTTAGTTAGTGTTTCTGGGAGGGGAGGGTAAGAGTCCCTCTTTCCCATTCGTCTCTGATCATAGGATGTCGGAGGGGAGACATCATTATAAGTATTTTGGGTGGGCTACCTAGGATTTAGGTTCTGACTTCTTAGGAAGGTGGAATAGAAAGGGGTCCTAGGCTGGCCTTGTCTTGAAATTACAGGGCTTTGGACCGGGGAACTTTGGGTTACTGAGTTTTGTTGTGTCGGCACGGGGACGGGTACTGATCAAGTAGCGAAATTTCAGTTGATTGGTCGAGGCGGCGCATACCCGGATGAATCAGAGGTGTACTGTCTCGGAGCCGTTCCTCGATCAGGAACTCATGCTCCGTTTGGGTAGAGTGCCAATACTTGGATAATCCCCTCTACCGTGGGGATTTGTGCCTTACGAGGCGGTTGTCCAACCCTATGGCTGATAGGTGGGGACTGGATTTGGACTACTGGGGCTGCACAACGGGAAATCTTGTTGTGGCGGTCAATTAGAAGATGATACATAGTACAGTCTCCGTACGAAAGACTCGTACGAAGCTTTGGACTTAGGCTCTGTAACATCATGTCAATTTCTTGACATTCTGTGAGTTGCAGGCCAGTTCAGTGGACAAGTGTGCGCCACCGAGACACGCATTGTTCAAATTCCTCCCTAGGCCTCATTCTCTCTACGGTTAAATCCAAAATAGAGGGGGTTCTGATCCTCTGGTAACCGTAGCACCCTAAGAACTTCTCGCTTACAGCCGAGAAGTTCGACAAGTGATCTACAGGGAGGGTGGAGAACCATTGTAGTGCTTCTCCTTCTAATGATTTTTGGAAGAGGAAGACTAGCAAAGGTTGATTATCTAGAAAGGGGCGGGCGTCTAGATAAAAGGTAGTTAAATGGATGTCTGGGTCTCCACAACCGTTATATCGGTTGAATTTGGGGATTTTGAATCCCTCCGGTAGGTGGACTGACGGAATTTGTCTCAAGTTATGTAGACACGTGTGCTTGGGGGCTGAGGGACCAGTCTCGGAGAGGATTCTCCGGATGGTTTCATCCAGTGTTTCTCCCGTGGGAGGGCTGCCTAGCGGTCCCGGGTTTGGGGTGGCCTGGTAAGGGCATGTGGTGGAAATGGTTGGGAACATTGGATTCGCGGGGGAAAGAGGGGTGAACGAAAAAATGCCCGGATTGACCGAGTGGCTGGGTGTGCACGGGGTTTTAAGGATGGCCTTGGGGGTTTCGACAGGGGCCTCCTGTCTCAATGTCTTGACATGACGGTAGTCGGCAAGGTCATGAAACATGTCCTCTACGGATTGGTATCCTAGACTGGCCATGTTTTCCTCTAGATGGGTCAGGAATTGCGTGACATAACCCTCTTGGTGGATTCTCTCCTCTAGTATCTCCTCCTCTATGCGGGATTCCATGATGTGTGTGAAATGATTCAAGGGAATGAATGCAGATATAAAGCAGTAAATAAAGCGGTAAAGGATTGCGCAGCGGTGTGCTGCTCACAAAGCAGTAAAGGATTGCGCAGCGGTGTGCGGCTTACAAAGTAGTAAATGATGCAGTGATGCGAAGTAGAGGATCTGATTCGAGGGGTGGGAAACTCTAACCTTCCTAAAAGGTTGATAGCATTCTAATCAAGCTTGTAAAATGGGGTAGAAGAAGATTACCTTTTGTTGTTTTTCACAGGGAGGTCCCACCGTGATTGTCAGATTTGTCGGTATCGGATTCCGTTGGGTGTCGAGAAAATCCGATGGGGGGTGCTATGGTGCGTGCGTGGAGGTTCTTCGGGGATTCGGATCGGATGCGTGCCCTGGCGGGCTCGGTCGGATCGTCTTCTCGGAAGGGTGGTGTCGTTCCTGGTTGAGGCGCCCGACAGCGGCTCAAGAGGATTCCAGGGTTTGTGTGATCACCACCTGCTTTTTCTAAAAGCAGGAAAAGGTTGGGTTGGATTTGATCGCCCACGTGGGGAGTTTGTGGGGTCTCCGCTCTGTGACACGGATATACCGTACACAGAGGTGAAAAACAGGTAATCATATTCTGCTTCCGGGGCTTGGCTAAAGGAGTCTTGGGACAAAGGGGTGCAAATGGGGTGTGGATATGGGGCGGCTAGTCAGATCCAGCCGTCGGGTATGGGACGGCTACTAGGGTTTAGCTGTCCAGGGCTGGAGTCCTCAACCTAGAAGATATGAATATAGCCCTGCTATACAAATGGAAGTGGTGATGGCTCTAACACAACTCTCTAAAGTGGCGTGGTATCGTGGAGGTGCGATATCGAGTCGGTGGCGCCCAGTCACCTCGTTTCCCACGAGTGACTCAGAGGGTATCGCGAATATGGCGAGATATCGTGACAGTCACAGATCGATTCTCTGAAGCAATCAGATGGAATGTGGGGGACGGACACTCAGTCAGGTTCTGGCACGACAACTCGCTAGGTGAAGGCCCTCTGTGCATCCGTTTTCATTGCATTTTTGAGCTCTCAGTTGTAGATACCCCAATTTTGACCGTCCAGAAAGACAAAAATACTTCAAGTAACACCCGAAAATATCCCACATTTGGACATCTAGTAGAGAACCAAAGTTCAAGAAACCGAAAATCCTAACCCTAGCCCTAACCTAAACCGAAAACCCTAACCCTAGCCCTAAACCCTAACCCTAGCCCTGACCTAAACCGGAAACCCTAACCCTAGCCCTGGCCTAAACCTAAACCCTAAACCCTACCCCAAACCAGACCCTGGCCCCAAACCAGAACCCCACCTAAGAAAAACCCTAAAACCTAAAAACCCTGAGTCCCTGGCAAGGGGCGGCTAGACCTAACTAGCCGCCCCATACCAGGCGGCTAGTTAGCACTAGCCGCCCCCCTGGCCGACTTTGGACCAGTCCCCTGGATGGGACATAAAGCAGTATTAAATGTTGATCATTGCGGCGGGTCATTACCTTTAGCCGCCCTATCTTGGCCGGATCAACTCAAGTAACCGACCCAAGCCACCGCTTGTCAGAGATGGGACGTTTGGTAGGTCATGATAGGGGCGGCTACCAGGAAGTAGCCGCCCTTCACCTGGTCCTGACAGAAGGACCAGAGAATTAATGAGGGGTCTAATCGAAGCCAACCCACTCCATTACCCCCTGGATATTCCCTTGCTCTCTTTTACTATAAATAGAGGGGGTCCCAAGCCCAAATACAACATCCACAACATCAACAAACCAATCAACAACCCACAAACACAACCCACAATTCACATTCCCCACTAGAAATCCCGAGAGAGAGAGAGAGAGAGAGAGAGAGAGAGAGCCCCTTTTGTGAGAGAAATACTCATTCCCCCACATAAAATACCCTCTCATTCCACCCTCCAGAAACCTGGGCTAACCTAGCTTAGCCTCTGTCCAAAAACCAAACCCATTTCCTACCGAAGTTCTGCCCAAACCAGACCAGGCCCTGGACGGCTAAACCCTAGTAGCCGCCCCTCACCAGACGGCTTGATCCCACTAGCCACCCCCTACACACACCCCATTTGCACCCTTATGTCCCAATACTCCTTTAGTCAAGCCCCGGAAGCAGAATAGGATTACCTGTTTTTCACCTCTGTGTACGGTATATCCGTGTCTCAGAGCGGAGACCCCACAAACTCCCCACGTAGGCGATCAAATCCAACCCAACATTTTCCTGCTTTTTTTAGAAAAGCAGGTGGCGATCACACAAACCCCTGAATCCTCTTGAGACGCTATCGGACGCCTCAACCAGGAACGACACCCCTCACCCTTCCAAGAAGACGATCCGACCGAGCCCGCCAGGGCACGCATCCGATCCGAATCCTCGAAGAACCCCCACACACGCACGCGCACACCGCGCACCGCCAGGATCCTTCCCGACGATACCGACAAATCTGGCAATCACGGTGGGACATCCCTCGTGAAAAACAACAAAAGGTAATCCTCTTCTGCCCCCTTTTACAAGCTTGACTAGAATGCTATCAATCCTCTAGGAAGGTTAGAGTTTCCCACCCCTCGAATCAGTTCCTCCTCTAATTCACATCACAGCATCATTTACTGCTTTGTAAGCCGCACACCACTGCGCAATCCTTTACTGCTTTGTAAGCCGCACACCGCTGCGCAATCCTTTACCGCTTTATTTACTACTTTATATCTGCATTCATTCCCTTAAATCATTTCACACGCATCATGGAATCCCACATAGAGGAGGAGATACTAGAGGAAAGAATCCACCAAGAGGGTCAGGCCACGCAATTCCTGACCCATCTAGAGGAAAAGATGGCCAGTCTAGGATACCAATCCGTAGAGGACATGTTTCATGACCTCGCCAACACCCCGCTAGGTCAAAACCCTAAGACATGAGGCCCCTGTCGAAACCCCTAAGGCCGTTCCCAAAACCCCATTCACACCCAGTCACTCGGTCAATCCGAGCCTTTTTTCGTTCACCCCCCTTTCCCCCGCGAATCCAATATTCCCAACCGTTTCCACCCCAGGCCCTTATCAGGCCACCCCAAACCCAGGACCGCTAGGCAGCCCTCCCAGGGGAGAAACACTAGACAAAACCATCCGGAGAATCCTCTCCGAGACTGGTCCCTCAGCACATGTCTCTACATAACCTGAGACAAATCCCGTTAGTTCACCTACCGGAGGGATTCAAATTCCGCCGGTATAACGGTCGTGGAGACCCAGACATCCATCTAACTGCCTTCCCTCACCCCACACTCACCCAAACACAAGCACATGGTGTGCAAGGTCCCCTAACTCCTACCCAACCCTAGAAAATCAGAAATAAAGAAGGGGGAGAACTTACCAAGAGAGGGGGAGTGAAAGGGAGAGATCCGGTGCCCTCTGATGCGCTCGCGACCACCACAACCCCTACCACCACTACCACCACCTCCTCAGCCTCTCCATTAGCCCTTCTTGGCTGAAAAACAGGGGCATTGGGAGCTTGAGAGGGGGCCAAAGAGAGGGAAACAACAACAACAATACTCACCTTTTATATCCTCTTTGTATTCCTTCTTCTTCTTCTTCTCTTGATTTTCCCCTTCAAAGCACACATACACTCACACACAGCAGGGCTGGAGAGGGAGACGTTGAGGGGGAGAGAGAGAGAAAGTGAGCACAAATGCTCACATTTGGGGGAGGGTGAACACAAGGGAAAAAGGAGGGGTAAGCATAACCTAACCTCACCCACACACAAAGAAAATAAGCAATGGTTTCTTAGTGGCTAAGCAAGGGGGGGTGAGGTTACCAAGGGGGTGATCATAACCTCCAAAATATCCTAACGCTATTCCACTTAACAAATCAGTTTTGAAGAAAACCCGGATACGATTCAGAACTGCATAATTTTCTAAACGTTACCGGAATTCAATGAAATTTTTATGGGTAGTACAGAATAATACCAGCACCCATAATATACAGTCAGATTTCCAATCGGAGTACTCAAGCTCACGAAATTGGCTAAAAGCCAAAATTTTAGCGGCTCCGATCGAAAAAAAAAAATTTTAAAAATGACCAGAAATGATCCAAAGGTTACCAATAGGCTAAAAAGTGACACATATATAACACTACCAACCCTACCAACCCTGCCAGCCTGCCATTGTGCCCTGCCAGCATGTGCCAGCCCTCCCGAGATAGCGCCCCGGATCTCCTGGATCTTGCCTTGCCTGCGCGTGCCCACGATCCCGGATCTCCCGGGATCTACCTTGCTAGTGCATGCCCGCAAGTGCCAGCGCCAGCCAACTTGTGCCTGCACCTGCCAGCTTGTGCCAATGCTCTAGGACAGAGCCCCGGATCTCCCGGGATCTTGTTCTGGATCTCCCGGGATCCTGTTCGAGACACCTCCCCAGCGCGCCTCATCACGCCCCTGCAAGTTCCAGAGCCACCGTGGACGCACCTCTGTGCGCCCTTGCTGCCTGTGCACACACAGGCCGCCGCCCTCCGCTGTTGGCCACCACTAGCCGCCGAACTCCCCGCCCTCCGGTCGCCCCTGACAACACTCTGATGCCTTGGGCCATCCTCTGTTGCCTCGGCTCGACCTCCGACCAACCTCAGCCACCGTTCAGCGGCCCTCTACCTCCCTTCAGTGCTCTCCTGCTCCCCTTGGCTGCTCTCTGGCCACTCTCAACTACCTCCGGTAATCCTCCCGGCCGTGTCTGGATCACCCCTGCCCAGCCCTGTCCAGCCATGCCTCGATCTGCACTGCTGCGTTGGGCAGCCCTGCCCAGCCATGCCTGGAACTGCCCGCCGCGTTGCGCAACTCTTTCCCAGCCGTCCCTAGATTTCCCCTGCGCATCGCGCAGCCATTCCCAACCGTGCCTGGATCTGCCCTACCGTGTCGCACAGCCCTGCCCAGCCGTGCCTGGTTCTCCCCTATACATCGCGCAGCCTTGTCCAGCTGTCCCTTGATCTCCCGTGCGCGTCGCGCAGCCCTGCCTAACCGTGCCTGGATTTGCCCTGTCGCATCGCGCAGCGCTACCGAGTCGTGCGTGGATCTGTCCTACCACGTCGCGCAGGGCTGCCAAGCTGTGCCTGGATCTGCCCTGCCGCGTCGCGCAGCCCCGCCCAGCCGTGCCTGGATCTGCCCTGCAACGTGGCGCAGCCTGCCCAGCCGTGCCTGGATTTGGCCTGCCGCGTTGTGCAGCCCTGCCCAGCCATGCCTGGATCTGCCCTGTCGCGTCGCGTAACCCTGCCTAGACGCCCCTGGATCTGCCCTGCCTAGTAGTGCCTGGATTTGCCCTGCCGCGCCATGCAGCCGTGCCTAGATCTGCCCTACCGCGTCGCGCAGCCCTGCCCAACCACCCCTGGATCTGCTCTACCGCATCACTGTCTTCAGCCTCCGCCACATTATCATTGTTGTACACTCTAAGGGTTATACCCTTCATTGTTTGGGAGGGTGTGTTAAAGAATTATTATTATGAGAATATGTTTTTATTATCATTATTGTGATATTATTAGTTTTCTTAGTTTTCTTTTTTGGTATTTTAGGTTTTCCTTTGTATATCTATATATAGAGTTTTTGACTCCTTTAATACAATAATAATAATTTTTACTATCCTTTATTTTAACATAACATATTACATAATTTTTTACATTTATTAAAAATAAGTTCATCCAATTTAAAACAAGTGGTTATAAAATTTTTATCGGTGAATGTCGCAGAGTCTACCCCGCTAACGTTTTCCTTCTAATAATCCGATATTTTCTATTAATCCGATCTTTTCTATTCTCTCTCGTTTGGTCTCATTCGTGAAGAGGCAGAAGCGAAGGGAAGATCGATGACGTCAGCGCCGCCATGGAAGCAGCTCCTCCTTGTCGCTTTAGATTCAAACGCCCATCTCAAGCACTCTCACTTCTTCCAACTCGTACGTCCCCCCCTCCCTCTGACCGAATCGTCCGTTCAATCCATTTTAAAAATTTTTGATATCTGTTTCTGAAAACATAGGCGACGGTGGGATTGAACGGGAGGCCATCGAATCGAACTGTTGTTTTCAGGTTGGGATCCTATATAATGGTTTCTTCTTCGGGTATTTTGTTCAGTTTGTTAAATATGGCTGTTTCAGGGGATTTCAAGAGGGTTCTGAAAAGATTCAAATCAACTCCGACTCCAGAAGCTCCAAGGTTTGGGTTTTTTTACTTTCATTGTGTGGGAGTGATATATTTGAATTCGGTTTTGATTGGTGACTCTTAAAGGTTTCGGCTTTCACAGATTGATGAACTCAAAGCCTTCCCCTTTGGAGAGGTAATTGTTTCCTACAGGTATATGATGTCTTATTGAATATTATCTCTTTTTTTGTGTCCAAAATGTTGTATTGTTGTTGTTTTGTGGTACCCATTTGCGTGTTTGGGCAATCGTGTGGATTGTGAGGAAGATTGCCTTGTCAATAATTTGGATGATGTTTCTGTTGGGAACTTGTTCTCTGCGCGAATTTTTTTTAATGCATAGTTATTTTTTATTATATATTTGATCTATAAATTCTGGGTGCGTCTGTTTTTGGTAGATATGCTGGTACTTCACTGATTCTTGGGAGCAGTTTCGCATCAGTGGAAAGATTGATCTGATTGATGCATCCAATTCGAACCCTGTTAAATTTCAGGTGATCCCTCCTCCAAGCTTAACTTAGTGCGATAATGCTTTTCACATTACACTGAAAGGAATACGATATTGTACTGATGAATGGGTACATCTTACATTGGTTTTTATAGAAATTTCCAAGCTCATTGGTGATCATAAATATCTATATATATATAAAAGTTTGAAATAGGTCTGTGAATTGAATTTTGAACAGACCTATAAAAGCTGTTGTTAAACCACAACACTATCGATGACTGCATATGCTTTCATGTGGATGTGAACATCTTGATCCCATGCCCTCAGAAAGCAATTTCTTTAGCAACAGCCCTCATGTCAACAAGGTACCTGATATCAATATCACGACTGAATAAAGCTTCCTCTCGATAAGTTATCCTGTAATATGTCAGCAAGCATCAAATCCTCCATTTGGGACCAATGTTTTTTAACCTTATTTGAACTTTAATTCCATATGCATCAATCTTATTCATAGGTCGTTGGACTTATAAATCAGGAAAATCTTCTATTCTTTCCCGTCTTTGATGCCTTGTATAAAATTAGATTCCAAAGGGATACTCCTCCTACCAATTCACTAACTCCGTGTCATTTCTGAACAAATGGCACCAACCATGCAAATTTGCTTCCCTTTGATTTGTCTACTTTCTCATGTTCTCTATAAAGCCAACTTGTTTCAGGCAGCAAGAAATAATGATTGATGTTTTAATGTAGCAAAGAGAGAGAGCATGGTTTGCAAGTTCGTTGAGATCAAGGCTGCAGTACTCCGGGAGTGCCCCTGGTCTTCCGTGTATAAGTGAAGAACCATGCAAGGAGTGCCACCTAGATCCATCTGCCGGCCCTGTAGATGCATTTTGCTTACTAGTTATGGATCCTGATCAGGTTAGGTGGTCTACATACATTTTGCTTACTAGTTTCAGGCAACATAAAATTTTGTTTTCCATAATATGTAAGCTCTAAAGCTCTAAATCGATATGAAGGCCCCATTTGGAACTTATTATCTAAAGGATTTTGATTCTGTTAAATCAGGTATTAGATAATCTATTCCAAACGGATATTTTTGGATTTCAGCTTTTAATTTCAGGTTTTGATCTTATATTTTAAGGTAATAAATAGCTTTTACAAAGATGCTGGTTAAGAATAGCTTTTCCAGAATTAATAATTTTAATCAATTTAGAGCATAAGTTGTTTTGGAAAATTAGTTCCAAATTGGTCCTAAATAACTTTATGTGCCCCTTGCTTTTGATTTTCAGGTTGACTATTTGAATCTGAAAAGCAATGAGAGGTTGATGTTCACATCCACATGGAATGAAGAGGGTGGTGCAAAGCATTGGACATTGGAGAGAATCAACCCATGATTTAACATTATTCTCTGATTCTTCTGAAATAACAAGAAAAAGAACCGTATTCCTAAAATAACAGAAAGAGTGCAATACAAATTCTCTTTAGTCCTGTTTCATCGTGTTGCAACATGATTTGCTTTCTCCGAGATAACTCGCTGTCTTGGTACTTCTCTGTGTTCTTACTATATGTCTTATTGATTACCATTAAATATGTATATGTGTAACTTCTGATTACTTTTATAAATTGTAGCTTTTTGAGAAAGAAATAAGGTAAGGTGAACACATCTATTCATTGAAGTGCAATTGTGACATTCATCACAGTTGTGTTGCATCTATACACCATATCTTCTTCTTTGTAGGATGAGAAATACTCCACTTGCGTGTAAATAATAAAGGATTAAAAATAATAATGCATGATTTACAAGTTTGAACTATGATGGTGAAGTTACTATATTGCACTTGTTGTTGATCAGCAGATAGCTTCAATCTAAAACGGGTGAGATGAAAACGTTCTTTCAGGCTGATTATTTTGACTACAAAGCTTTTTATTCCAGAATTGTATCTTGGAAAAATTGATTAGACAAACTTTTAATTGTGACCTGTAATGCTGTATACGCAACTCCATAATTTTGTGAAATATAAAGATATTAATGAAATTCTTTAATGTAGAAATTGACTCTGGCCCTTGAACTCATGATACATGCAGAAAATGTTTCAATGTCAGCTTTGATTTAATGATAATAAATGATGACAAACAAGGTATTTAAATAAATTTGACTTTGTTTAGTTTTTGCTTCTGTTAAGAAAAAATTGAAAGCCTTTGATGTTTTGTGGAGTACATGTTTTTATAGGTCCTGGTTACCAATATGGATACCAATTTGGAAGTTTGGTGATGGTTTGGAGTTTGGACGGTTAAAAGCATGTGATTCGTGATTTTACATGATGAACTGCAGAGGGATATATAAGATACTTGCATCAAGTGATTCATTTCCTTTAGCGGGGAACAATGGACTTGTATAGAAAGTATTGCTCATTTTTGCCTCAGTGTTGCCATGATTAGCAGGCAGAGCATAAGTTCTGTTTTCATATGATTGTTTTTTTTTAATATATAAATGTATTGATCTTCTGTGAATCAATCTAATATTAGTTAGGGTCCACAATTTTAGGTGGATGAAAGTTCCAATAAAAGGGCAAGTAGAAGATATCATATATATACTGTTATAAAATGTCAGGTCAGGCTGTTAACACTATTTAAACACACCACTAACACTTTTGTAGTATTTACAATAAGTTGCTGTTTAGAAAATATGTTAGTTACTTGTACAAAATTTTCAATGTGGTGGTGAGGGATTCTATTAATCATTTATTTTATACAGCCCTTGAAAAGTGAAACATTTTAAATGGCTGTGGTTTTGAAAAATATACATCGATACATAAAGTCTTCCCTTTCTCAAAAATGTACATGCAATTTATGAAAGAGTGCTAATTTAGGGATCTATACTGTGACCAAAATTTTAATCAGTTCAGTTTTAAATGAATGAAAATTACATGTCATCTTATTATTTTGAAGATGTGTGCTATTAATTTTTGAATCATTGAGTTGTCATTTTCTCATTAGTTTGGGTCAAATTTTGAGTTATTAAATTTTTTTTCTTTATGAAATTTCAATCCAATCATATTCTATTTCTTTCTTTCATAAAACACCAAATGTTCTTATTATTAGTCAACAGAGAAGACCAACACTATAGAAAAACAGACAGACAGAGCCTAACACACCCAGTTGTTGGAGTTTTAACATGGAAGGACTACAAAATATAGAACCCAAAAAAAAAGGTGACTCATTGATACTAATATAAGTTACAATATTGTTCGTGTTAGGGTCATAATACAAAGAACTCAATTGTGGCTCCCTTTTTTTTCTTGGTCAGAGGTGCCTCTCTATTACTCATTTTTCAAAGGTTCACACAGTAATGACCCTGAACACATGGACTACTGAGCTTCCAAAAATAAAAAATAAAAATAAAAACAACCAAATCCAAGACAAAGATAAAGCCTTGTCAAACCAAACATGGCCTTCCACACCACATCAAATTTCAAATACAAAGTTTCGCATTCAATTATCAACACTTGGGCATATCAGCTGGAGGATGAGGTAGGGTCTCCAACACCCCTTTTCCATTCTTCACTATGAAAGCCATTGATAATCCCCAGGTCATATGTACGTCTAGATGGCAATGCATGAACCACACCCCTGAAAAACACATTAAAAATATCATTGACAATTAGACACAACAAAACAACAATAATAATAAGAGTTGTTGAACTTTTACCTGCACAGATTTTTTTTTTTTTTTTAACAAGGAAAGTTTTGATTTCTTCTCCAATCTATTAATAGTGGGTCCTAGGTATTGAATTGGTCCGGGTGTGAGTATTTTTTTTACAATAGGCTCTGGCTACTAAGTTGGATTGGGTGTTAAGAAAATAATTTTTGTTTTGTGAGTATATTTTTGTTTTTACTGATATTTGCATTAATACCCAAAACAAATCCTATTTTGTAGAACTCTTCTGTTGAAACCCTATTTTGCCCCTTAATCCTATAACGTATATTTAAGTGATGCAAATATTTTTTTATACGAGCTAGGTGCCCGTGGTCTCTCAATTGAACTCCAACCTATTAGTATATCATTAGAGATGATCCATGTGTGAGGCAACCAGACCATCAGAATTACCTGGGTTATCAGCGACAAATCGAATGGCGGCCCACCCACCAACGGGGACACCAATGGTGTTCACGTGCGGCGGATCGACAAGGTTAAACTTCGCCGTCAGCGGGTTATAGTTCCCGTTCCCATAACCAACCACGTAGAAGCTGTACCCATGCAAATGCATGGGGTGATTCTCGGTGGTGACCGTCCCGGTATCCTGCATTATCAGCTGAACCCTCGTCCCGTACTCCAACACCTTCGTCTTTGTCCCAAAGACCGACCCTGTGTCGTTCGGCGAGTTGTTCGGCGCCCCGTTCACGAAGTCATACACCCTCATCGGCACTCCCGGGAAGTCCTCGCTGTAGTGCCCGTGCAAGCTGTAATAGTAGGCCTGCAACTAAACTTGTTAACGGATTGGATATGGAATATTCGTTTCCTATGATCATATTAATTTTTGTATTTTTATATCTTTGGATACAGATGGGATATTATTTTTGGATGATTGATATGATTAAATATTAATATTAATTTAGATAATTAAGTAATATATTAGAGAGAGATAAAAATTAAAATTGATATTTTAAATATTATTCTCTCTTTCGAATATCTTATTTTGAAAATTTAATAATATATTTTGATTAAGATTAATCATACAAAATAACAAGTATGATTAATATATAATATAAACATATATATTTATAATATATGTTGAATACAGATATTTTTGGATCACATAAATAATCTATATTCAAATATCCGAATATCGGATATTTTAGATTTTTTTAATATATATTCAATTTTTTTTTTTTTTTTTATAATTGATAGATTTACCTGCAACAACGACACTTTCGGTGTTGCGAATGTGATGTTGTTCGTGGAAGCCGCAAACACCCCTCCGTTGGGGGCCTGGCAGCTCTTGTTTGGGTTGTTCGAGTGGCATTGCTCGATGTTTAAGCCGATGGTGAAGAAGAGGTTCTCGTCGATGTCGAGGGGGAGCTTCGACGCGTTGAGGCTGCGGAGGCCGTCGAGTCCCCTTTTGACGGTGAGGTTGTCGTTGAAGATGGGGAGGGGCGCAGGGAGGCCGAGGGCTGTGGGGGAGGCGCCGAGGTATTGGAAGTGGGCGACGGCGGTGATGTTCTGGAAGGGGACGTTGCGAGCCGACATGTAGGGGCCGACGGCTATGTCGTATTTGCCGATGGGTTGGTCGGCGGTGACGAGGACGTTGATGGTCTGGCCCGGGGCGATCATGAGCTGGTCGACGGTGAAGGGTTTGGTGTAGTCGCCGTCGGCCTCAACGATGGTGAGCATGTGGTTTGAGATGGAGAAGAAGAGCTCCATGTTGAGGGCGGCATTGATCAGGCGGAGGAGGTATGTCTTTCCGGGGACGATGTCAATCTTGTAGATGTCTGAGATGTTTTAACATAGCTTCATTTGCAATTCACATCATTTTTTTTATAAATCATATATTCTTCTATTAAAATACATAATAATAGTATATATTATTTTTAAATAAATAAAATTATTTTTACATCACACACTAGCACAGTTTATATTACACTGTTAGAATGTAAAATAGGTTTTTAAAAAATGCCAGTGCTCTTTATATAATTATATGTAGTTGTTGATCATCATGTAGGGTAATATAAAGTGTGTGTGGAGTGATGTATAAGTAAAGGTGAGTTGTGTTTGAGTGCATGGAATGTGTGGGACCCTTATATGCATGCGAGTGTGTCTTCCTTTTGGGATTTTTAATGTTGGATCTAGTCGAGATCATCTCACATATTGAATGTGTGAGATTGTTATAAATAAGAGACTCATCAAATTTGATGAGATTTATAATACCATTGGCGGAACAGTTGTAGAGAGGCCCAGGGTGGCCGTTGATGAGAAAGGCGTCAGAGGGAGGAGCTCCGCCGCCGCTCGCCAAGAGTTGCTGCTCAAGCTGCAGCACGTCCTTCTTCCAGTACTCAGCTGATCAAAATCAATCCACAAATGAAACAAAACATTACCAATGAAAACAAGAATAATGGAATTTGATCAATTATTTCACATACACAACACGAGGATATGTTCTTCGTAGGGGTAGGGGAAGGGGTACGGGACGCCGGTCTTGGGGTAGATGACGATGGCCCCAAAGACAGTGCCGCGAAGCCACGAAACGTGGGCGTGCCACAGGAGCGTGCCCTTCTGCTCTACGAGCGTGAACTCGTAGGTGAACGTTTGGCCCGCCTGGATCGGGCACTGCGTTATGTACGCTGGTCCGTCCGACCAGCACGACAGCATCTGTCGAACCCCATGCCTGCTCGAAATAACCAATTTGGTGACTCAAACTGATGTGGATCAAATTCTCGTAGAATCAGAGCGTGATCAGTAGATGATTTTACCAGTGGATGGTGGCATTGTGGGGCGTCTCGTTAGTGACCTTGACGATGACGCGGTCGCCTTCTTCTGCGTAGACGACCGGACCGGGGTACATCCCGTTGATGGTGATGATGTCCTTGGTGTTGCATATCTTTGTCACCCTTGTTGTTTGCACCTATATACATTACATGGATGATGGAGTGTAGTTAGATTAATTGATTTGTGAGATAATTAGGGACGGTTAATTATTGTAACAGGCCTTGTCAGTTTTCAATAAGAAACTGAAACATGATAATTAACAAAATTATCACAATCTCACATGTTTAATATGTAAAATTATCATATATCAATTTTATATTAAAGATAACAATTGTCATGTGCACATATCATGTGAGAGAGAGAGAGAGAGAGAGAGACCTTGAAGTCATAGAACCTAGTGGCACCTCCAACAGGCCAGTGGTGCGAAGCCAAGGCATGTGAAGCACAGAAGGAAAATAAAGAGAGCCAAACAAACAAACAAGTTGATTTGGTCATCTTTTCAACTCTGCTGATGTTTGGATGTTTTTTGTGGTGTGTGTCTGTGCTTCAGGAGGACTGGCTTTATATATCTGAAAAGCTTGGGTTCTCTCTCTGTGTTATTACTGGCGTGGGTGGGGTGGGGAGTATTGAAAGCGACTGTCCAGGGTATAATTTTTCATGGCCAGCTTTCAAAATGATTCGATTAACGTGGATCCTTTATTATAAGTTTGTCGGAGTTGCTTTTATTTATTAATTGGAATAATATATATGGTTTGTCAAAACCATTGAAAAAAAAAAAAAAAACCAAAGAAAAAAGAATTATCTGATACATTATTGGAGACACAAAGAGAAGATTCAACTGCTCTTTAGCAACCATGTTTGATGGTTTGATTGCACCACCATCACCTGCCCTAACCGATCTCTTTCTCTTTCTCACACATTATATTGTCTACATGAGACACAACATATGATATAGATCAATACATGTACAATGTAATTGACTTTAGAAGAGAGTGAAGGACAAGGAAATCATGGGAGCTAATTGAACTTCCAATAGTTCTAACAAACCCAATTAGTGGTTAAACATGTGTTCAACTCTCATTATGATTTCCTACCCTTCTCTTTCACAACCAGTGACAGTAGTCTATCAAAATTGTGTTCTTTTATGATCTTGCTCTCCTCCACATGAGTGAAAACTAGTCAGAGTTAAATCTCATCAACACTCGCATCAATCTCCAATAAGAAACTGTTGCATATGACAACATGATATATCTAACATATAAAGTTGTAATGTTTGTGCTCATATTAATTATTTTAATAACAACTTGACATGTCCAACAAGTGAGAATGTGAGTTTTCAAACACGTCAGTCTAAACTGGATCATTAAGTTCAGGGATCTCCTCTCTCTACAATCTTACTATTTGGAGGTTTTTTTTTGTTACATTATATATAATATAACTTGATTAAATGCATATATTAATCTTCAGCTGCTTATGGATACAAAGGGAACACGTGGTAGAGCTTCAGGTGTTTTTCTAGCTCCCTTTCAATGATATATGTTTCGGTACGCCCAGTCTTGTTCAGGCTTCATACACCATATAAAGAATGTATGAATATCAAGACACATAAAATAAAAGTACTCTACAAATGTCCAAGCTACAGTATAGTACAGTTTGCATGTTTGCCCTAAATGTGAGTGGGTTTTATTTTATTTTATTTTATTTTATTTGTCAAAGGAGCAGTTGACCTAAATCGCAATTTTAATAGATATATATATTATATATATGTTGATGCAAACTAATGATTAGATTAGTTTCGCAATCTCCAAAAGTGGTTAAGTTGACCATGTGAAATAAGATAACATTACAGTTTTATAGGAGGTTTGGTCCCGTTATTTATATTTATCTATTCACAGAGAAAGCTAGAGCTCAAAAAACAATAGTTCGACAGTCAACTCCTCCTAATTGTCCTAGGGGCATTTTGCTGGTGGATGCTTATGTCTTGTTTGCAATCGATTTTTATAAATATGTTTTTCATAAAAACTGTTCTCAACCGATTTTCTGTCATAAGAATTGTTTTTAATCAAAATATGAAAGTGTTGTTGTACACAATCTGTCGAAACCGTTTATATACTTCCATAGTCATTATATATATATCTCGTTAAAGTTTATAATTTGTTAATAATTTTTCACGTTTTTCATTCAATAGGTCTATATGCATTACATCACTAATGTGTATATATTTTTTATAAAAGTATATAACTCATTAGATAAGATAATTTACTATTTTTTTATTTCAAAATGTGCGCAAATTGAAGCAAGCTAGATTGTTCTAAAATTATTCAAATATAAAATAAAAAATTAAAGCTTAAAAAATTCTATTTGGATGTATGCCATTGTCATGTTGCTATTTGGTATTTGCTTTTAATTTCTTTATAGAGCGGGTGATGTTTGGTTTTAGTACTTGTAATCAATTTGGAGAGTTATGAAATATAATTAGAGCTTGTAATTTGAACCCATAAAAAATAATCTGCAACTAATCAACCTTCATCTTCTGCTACACTACTCTCACTAACCCATTTTATTAATCTTGTTTAGGTGAACTGATCGGTAGCAAATTCCTTCTATTACAAGTCGTTGATCAATGCTTCTATAACAAACTACATTATGATATATAGAAAAGAAGTTATTCAAATGCAAAGCATCATTCACATTATGCAAAAAAAACCTGATTGAGATTATCTTAAATGTTTATGATGTTAAATCATGTTCATTTAATGGCATACAGGAAAATATTCTACATCAACTATTCCTTGGAATAACGTTAGGGATAGTCGTCCTCGTGTGCAGCCCAGCGTGTAATTACTTCACAAAAAAGTACATGTTTAGTGAATTGTAAAAAAAAATCACATATTCCACCTAACTAAACATATATTTTGTTGGCAAAATAATTTTTAATTATATATAATTTCACCCCTCGTAATTAAATCTGGTCATTCAACATATATATTGACAACCAAAAATTAAAAAAGTAATAGATCCACTAAATTTTATACATATAGTATTACTGAAAAAGAAGATACAATAGAAGTACAACATTCTCAATCAACACAATCACCTCTTAACAGATTAGTAAAGGTACATTGTTTTTATGAAGAAGTTCTAGGTTCAAGTCTTTCTCTCAACGATTACCCTCCCTATTAAAAAAAATCTCCACCAAAAGATATGTACTTAGGAAATTTGAGAGAGACTTTACTCTATAAACTCTTTGCATCCATTTTGATTCTAACCATAGAAGCTTACCTCATTATATAAAGTCATTTCTTCTTCTGGTGCCTGTTATAGCCTGATAAAAACTCATACGTTTAGGAATGCCTCACAGAACATCATATATTCCATGTGTCTGAGGAGAATGTTTCAAACAGTTACATGAAGCTGCATGTCCAAGGGCATTCATATGTACTCCCGTTCATTATATAGCTAGATCCATAATTTACAGTTCATGCATGTACTAAGCACATATTTGGCAGTACATTGTACTTCTGAAGTACATCAATTCAACATACTGACCAGTTCATGCTATTTGTACAACCCATTCAGTGGATGGGTTACTGAATGGGTTGTCAATAATAATTGGAACAAATTATACACGGAAAGTTTTGGAAATAACCCCAAGAAAAAAAATATTTCAGTTTTAGTCCCAGAATCAGTTTAATTGTAAAACTAGTCCTGGGGCCTGTTTTGACCGGTCAACGCATCTATGTGACACACTGACCAGTTCAAAAATTGCCACAGGTAGAGACATACAATGTCCCATTAAAAAAAAATCAAGTCTTCAACCCCCCACCCCCTCCCCCCCTCCAAGCTCATGCTAGGGGTGAAAACTTGATATTTTCTTTCTTAGGGAACATTGTACTATTTACATTTTTATTTCAATAGATTATTTGTGGAGATGAGATAGATAGATCAGATTAGAGATTGAAAAAATTAAAAACAAACATAAAAAGATAAGCAAAAAGTCATTCCCAAATATAAATAATATTCATCATAATTTTTTTCTCATTTTCAAAGTAATATTTTTTTAACATGACTTTTTAAAAAAAGATTTAATCAGCTCTGTATCTATATTATAGTTTATTATAAAAAAAATCATCAATTGACATGAATTTTTTTTCTTGGATGTCTTCCACTTTTTTAAAAAAAAATCAAAGTTAGACCTTTAATGAATATTATTTGTATTTGGGAATGGATCTTCTAACCAAATATTACTTTGAAAAGGAAAAAAAATTATGATGAGTACTATTATTTATATCTGGGAATGAATCCTCTATTTATCTTTTCGTGTTTGTTTTTAATTTTTCCAATCTTTAGTATAAATAGTACAATATCCCCTTAATAAAAAAAATCAAGTCTTCACCCCTGCGCGCAGGGAAGGGGGGGGATGAAAGGGCAAAGACGTGATTAGTAATCACGCCTTCGCCCATGATAATTTTTAGATCGGTTAACGCGTCATATGGGCGCGTTGACCGATCAAAACAAGCCCTAGGGCCATTTTTGTAATTAAACTGGTCTTGAGGACAAAACTGAAGAAAAAAAATTTTCAAAGGGTTATTTTCAAAAAAAATTTAATTATATATCCAAAAAACAATGTAGTCAATCATGTACAAAATATAAAATAAAAAATTAAATTTATTTGAGATTTGAATAAGTCTTAATTTAATGACAAAAAAACTTGATCAATTTAGTGATTAAGTTGATTCTAGATAACAAGAGAGCATTATGTGACTTGGAACTTTAAAGTGGTTGACAAAAATATTTGTATATAAAAGGATATGGCTTGTGAGTTGTGAGTTGTGACTTGACCAATTAATTAGTAATCGAGTTGATTTTAAACCAATCACAAGAGAACATGTCATCCCTATTACTTTGATATGACTGTTATCTCTTTTAAGATTGGTCTACTAAACTTGGATCACAAATTTAGTTATATTTTTTAATAGTGACCCCTGCAATTTTATATATGCATATATTATATAAAATTTAAAAGTTTAGATACGGGCAAAAAAATATCTAATCAAATAGATCGATTTTAATTATATACATATATTATAAACAATTTACAATTAATTATCTTATATAATCAATTATAATCTTCAAAATTTAAATAATCCCTGCATTAATTTAAGGAGAGATATATACCCACCCCATTCAATCAGAACCCCACCCCGTTTAAAAATGACAAACAGTATGAAACAGAATCATATTTTCTTATGAAACAAAACAAAACCCACCCCTCTATTCCCGTCAACCCATCTTCTCCGATGAGTTTGTTTGTCGTCTCCTCCATCAACCGTCTCAACAACACGCGCATTATAAGCCGTCCGCGGCGGACGTGGAGGCGGTGACAACGAGTGCACCGAGTGGACTCGACGAGGTCACGAAGAGCTATCTGTCCGCGGCAGACATCAAGGCGGTGGTGGCAACTGCATCGAGTGGACTCGACGAGGAGGTCATGAAGAGCTATCCGTCAGCGGCAGATGTCGAGGCGGCGGCGGTGACTATTCGCCTAATTTGTCGGAGCATGTCATTGCCGACGTCGCTCTCTATGCCACTCGAGGAGGTGGTGCCGCTTGCAAGGATTAATGGCCCACCACCTCCTCCGTGCCTCCCGCGGACCAACCCAACTCAAGCAGGTCCACGTCCACATCATCCGCACCGCTCTCTCCCACTCACACCACAAACCCGATGCAATCCTCCTCACCAATCTCCTCCGCCTTTTTTCCTCCCACCGCGTATTCCTCCACATATCAATATTAATATCATCTATTGGTTTCATGTATGAACAAACATTCATACATCTTTGTAAAGTAGGAATCAAGAAATGTTATTCCTTATTGTTTGTTTGATTTATATGATTATATCCATTACTGAATCTCAGACAGAGAAGAAATGCAGGGGAGATGAAAAATCTGGGGGAGGGGTGGGGTTGTATAATATATGTATATAGGGGTGGGTTTGCAATTCAAGAGTTTTTTATTGGGTGGATCATCTAAAGGGTGGGATTGAAAAAAATCGGGATTAAAATAACCGTCCCCTTAATTTTATAGAATCTTTGGAAAAGCGAAGAAGTTGTAGTCTTGATTTCAACCCCGAGTTTTTTTTTGTTTTTTTCCATAGCATCATCTTTCAGCGGTTCAGCCCCAATACATCACCAGATCAAATAATCGATATGCATATATATATTTTAAAATATCATTGTCTTATTCCCAGATAATGGTGTAATCCATAAATGAAACCTCCACATCAGTTTGTTGAGTCTTTTTTTTTTTTTTTTTCTTAGGTTTGTGTGCAATTGTACCTTTAAAAAATAAAACTTTTATGTCAGGTACAATGAAATCCTGAATTATTTTTTTGTTTACGGAACATTTGAACTTATTTTTTATTTTTAACCAGCACTTTTAAATCACCATTAACATTTTCATTTTTATCTCCATCTCTTTTACTTGTGTACATTGTTAATAAATATGGATATATTGTTAAAAATTAACATGTTTGAATACATTGTTAACATATCCGAATACATTGTTAAAATGAGAGAGAGAGAGTCACCGGAGGAGGGAGAGGGTGATAGGAGGGAGAGGGTAATGCGAGGCTGCGTGGAAGGGGAGACGCTACCGTCCATATGGTTGAGAGGGTAAAGGGGACACAAATAGATAAAATTAAAGCAGGGGCAAAATTAAAAATAAAATAAAATAATTTAAGAAGATAGTTTTCATTGGATAGAAGGACTTAAAAATAATATCCCAACAGATTGAGAATCTAAAAATAAATTCAGATAATTCAAGGACCTAAAAATAATTCTCAGAATATTCCGAAATTAATTTTTCCAAATCGAAAACAATGTTCCCTGACTTCATTGCGGAAATGCTCCTGTGTGATCAAAGGTCCTTTGATACTTGCTAATCACAATCACCTATACTTCTTAATCACAATCACCTATACAGTTTGTCTATGATAGTGTTTAGTTGCGCGATTGTACAGCATTTGCGATTACAAGAAGCTAGTCCTACAATCGTGCAACCAAATAGTTTTACAATTATAATTTCCTGCAAACAGATTTTAAACAAATAGTTTTCAAAAACTGCGATTTGAGAAAGCTGGGGGGGGTAGCTTACTACAGAATCAGTTTTAAATTCAGCGATTGCAAAAAATTAGTTTTACAATCGCATTACCAAACGCTGTCTATGACCCTTAGCCCATGTTTGGAATGAGAATAAACCCCCATATAACCCCATATAGAAATTTTGTTTTGTTTGGAAAGCCCGGATAACCTCAGATAAAATATGTTAGAATAAATTGGTATAAAATGGTATATCAATTCCAATCAACCTCTATAATAAAAGTTATCCTAGGTTATTAGGACCAAAGAATATGTAGGTCCACTTTCAATCAACTGTCATCACCTTTTATAAATCACTTGTCAAATCAACTATCATTATTTTTTTACTTTTTATAAATTTTTATTAATATTTTATTCATATTTTATCCAAATAACAAAAATTTATTCTCACATTTACCAACGAGAATAATTCAAAACACAACCAAACACAAAATCATTTTATCCTTATTTATTTTCACTTCTGCTCGGATAAATGTATACCCAATAATAAATCATATCTCCTTTCTAAACGGGGGCTTAGAGGGGCCTAATACCTGCTTGATCACGTGTTCATGTATGAACATCTTAATAATGCATGCTCACTATAATATAATGTAATCTTATACTTTTATATATATAGAGGGCTGATTACGTGCGGCGAACGACGGGTGCGGCATCGATCACGGGTCCATCGCATCGAACGGTCGGGTGCGATTCACGTCGACCGTTGAATGCGATGGACCCGCGATCGAACGGCCCACATCGCGGCCGCACCCGCCGTTCGCGTATATATATATAGTACAGATCACGGCTCATCGGATCGGGTGCGATTCACGTCGACCGTTGGATGCGATGGACCCGCGATCGTCTCGACTTGATATATATATATAGTACAGAGGCTCAGATATGACAACAGTCTCGACTTGATAACAACTAAAATAAACTATAACTACAGATTCATAAGCCAACAAGGCCCAAGGACAACAATGGGCTAGAGCCCATGAAATACAACCCAATGGGCTGTAGAACATATTTTTCCATGTCCTGCAGTAGGCAGGGATTGATACCACATCCCCCTCATAAAAAGGGGTGTTCCTAACCATTCTACCAAGCACAGACGGGACATGATATAATCTCATACTTGAATTTATTTCTATGCTTCTTTAGCGTGCAAATTAATTTTCAAGTTATGTATAAGAAAAAATTTAATTTATTTTGTCCTCTGCTTTCTTCCATTCCAGTATACATATATTCCATCAAATTCATAATGGTTTACATTAGTTACAACCCAAGATTGTATCATGTTAAATCCAATCTAAATCAACTAAGTTATATCTCTTCGTCATTTCAATAACCTACACTGTTGATGTAAACAAATTGAGAGTTTTGTTCATCTTGGGTCAAAGTCTTCCATCAATATAATGTGACGCCATAGCAATATAGCATCAATTGGCACCATACAAAAGGAAGGCAAATTTGCACCTATTAAAATAGCTTTAGCCATAATAGGTTGGTTAGTAGAGGTCAAACGAAAGATTACTTATGATTTGTGTTGAATAAATCTAATAAAATTCAATTCGATTTAGAGGTATGACATCATAGTTGAATGTGTTGTTTAGAGAGACAAATGGAACATCACGCTTGATGGAAGAGGGACCAACGAAAATTAGCTTTAAATTCAATCAAGTCAACAGTTAAAAGAAAGCAGTGATTATGTACTAACAAGGTTTTAGTAAGATGTTAACTTAGGCATAAATGAACTTTAATAAAGGTGTGTGAATAATTCAATGAATTATGCATATTGAAGGAATGTGATCAATATGTGCCCAGGACCAAGTTTATTTGTTGTATCTGACAATCAAAGGCTCAACATGGGTATTTTTAAAAGAAAATAAAATAAAGTAAAATAAAAAATAAAAACCTACCACCATTTGCTACCATTGAACTACAGACCCAGCACAAGCTTCATCACATAAAATAAGTTGAAACATTTTGAAAGTTATTAAACAATATATCACGTTATTAAACAAAATATCACTCTTAACACAAAAGATTTAGTGGTTGCGCCTTTGGGCATGTTTTTTCTTTTGCATAAATTTAAAAACGTGTTTCCCAACTGTTTCAAAAATTCACTCTTAACTAAAAAGTGTGTTTAAAGTATGCTTTGTAAAACTAACAGAAGTGAGTTTTCTACTAACCGAGTTTTTTTATGCTACTTTTTTACAAAATCATATTTTTCATATGAGGTCTAAATAAATTATCATTGACACTGGATCATCAACTCATAGGAAAAAGAAATATAATGTTTATGAAACATTATGACTATAAACTAATGCTTAGATTGACACTTCATTTGGAGCTTGGGCACATATACGAGACATGGACAAGACATGATATAAGCACATGACACAATAAAATTTTGAAAAATAATGACACTATAAACATGAGCAATCGTCCATGTATCGTACATCTCCGCCGTTACATGGACGATTTGGCTTGCTAGAAATCATTTGATTTTTCGGGGTTCTAGAGTTTATATTGAAAACCTTTGGGATTCGGTTACTAATTTTGTTAGAGAGTGGGGGATTGCTTGTGCTGGGGCAAGCAAAGTTTTGTATAGTGGGGATAAATTTGAGATTATGGCGTAGGATTTGTTACATGCCTCGGTAGATTTCTCCTCTACCAACTGTATGCTTTGGGCTTGTCGCTTGAATTTAAATAAAATTTAAGGCAAATGCCTACCATTTCATATAAAAAAAAAAAAAAAACATGAGCAATAAATAAATAAATAAAATTAGAGTCAAATATTCGCCTTTTGACTTCTGTACATAGACTTGAACATGGCGACACTAAAATCCCAACTACATAACTTAGGCCAACAAGAACCGATAAATAGACTGAGGGCAAGGCCCACGGAACCAGCCCAACTAGGCTGTATTTACCTTTTTATCCATCTTGCTTGTAGCATGGATCTAACTAAGCTTGTCAACAGGTCGGGTGTGGGCCAGGTCGGGGTGGACCTGGACCTGATCCTTGACAAGACCCAGCGGGTCCTTAGAAATGTGGACTCGGACCCGAACCTGGACCTATCGGATATGGTTTCTAAAAAAAAATGGAGAGCTCATAAATTTGTTTGTTTTTTATCATTTTATTATGAAAATTTTGTATAAAGCATTAGTTTTGAATTTTTTAAACTGGTGTCCTGACATTATATTTGAATATATTTTTGTACAATTTAAAACAATAAATACTAACATATAACATTCAAAATAAACAAAAATCTAAACAATATAACAATGAACTAAAAGGGAGAATTAATGGTTATTTGTGTCACAAAATAAACGTTCAAAACAATAGACACTATATATTAATCTAAACAACATTCAAAACAATAAACACTAACATATTAACATAAACAATGAACATAAATAATGCAACAAATCAATTAATTATATAAATTCAAAAGCTAATAAATTAATAAGGCTTGTCAATAGGTGGGTTTGATTGGTTATAGGTTATGATTTATGGATTTGATTATGGACTTATAAATATAAAAATGAGTTAAAATTTATACTTGTAACTTGATAAATAAGAAACATAATTATGGGTTAACTAATATTAATAGTCTTGTAATATACGAACATATTCTAATAAAGCAGTCGGGTCTTGAGTCCAACGGATCGGGGCGCGGTGGACCCAGACCCGACCTGTTTGTATATATGTTCGGTCCACCGGGTCGGATCCAAATCAGGTTGGGTCCAAATCGGATTAGATCTAAATCGGATCGGATATATTAGACGTATAATCGAGTTCAAGTCTGAACCTGACCCGTTGACAGGCCTAGATATAACATGGGATAGTTGACTTCTGTAACATCTTTGAAATTCAATTTCGAGAATTTACATCATCAATGATCGTTCTAGATTTCGTGCATACGCATTGTGGGAGTAACCTGCGAGGTTATAATAGCAAAACACGCTATGGCATAGTCAATGTTGGTGTTTATGTTAATGGGATGTCTGATGGTGCGTGTGGGTGTGTGTGTGTGTGTGTGTGTATATGAATAATGAATATGCCTAATTATATTGCTCAAAGAATCCCCCAGGAATTTTGGTAAGTTGTTAGCGCCATGGGTTTGTTTCTTATTTATATGTGTTTGATTTCCATCGTTGACTTACCTAAATGTCTATAAGAAAATTGTTGAGGGGGATCGGTTCACATACCCAAATGATTAATCATTGCCTCAAAGAGTTTAGGATATAACAAACAAATAAAAATAAATAAATAATCTCTCAGGCAACATCATCTATCCATGATGGGATAGTAGAATATAGATGTATGGGTGGCCTCCGAAGGCATCATCAATGTTAGTGCTTTTTTTTATTATTATTGGAAAGGAAGACACTTGTTATATTAAGGGACAATGCCCAAATTAAGGAAATAACAAAGCAAAATAAAAAAATAAAGCAAGACACCAAAGAAGAAGAGATGTCTACCAGGTTCCATAGGCAAAAGGTGTTGAAGAAGATTGTAATATTGAGTGCGTGCTTGAAAATAGTCACACATCTGTAATTGAAAAAACATTTTTTCACTTGATATGTTAGCTCACTTATAAAAAGGTGTCTTGGAAAAGATAAAGGGTGGAGAGGACCAAACATGCTATACATGTACGCGGTTATGTGTGCGCACACACGTAAAGGCATTTTAGCACATTATTAGGCACACTTAACGTGTGAAATAATATGATTATTTTTTACTGAATTTCATATAATTTTAAAATTCAAATTGCTTGGCCAACATGCACTTTCCCAATTAATGCATCACTTAAGACATGTTTGGTTGACAAGTGGAATTGAGATTATGTAAATCCTGGGATTCTAGATCCAGGTGGATTGAGATTGTGAATCATATCAACCTATTTGGTAAGGAATATGATTCAGAAACCATGATTTAGATTCCAAATCTCAATCATGTGTTGATAATGTATGAATTACAATATAAAAAATATATTTTTTTAAAACTAACCAATATATATATTAGATGATATATATATAAATGCATATTTATATTATATTATATATATACATATATATATAAATAAATATATTTATATATTTAATATTATATATATATATAGAGAGGGATGATTAGGTGCGGCGGCCGCACGGTGCGGCAGCGATCACGGGCCGTCGATCACGGGTCCATCGCATCGGACGGTCAGGTGCGATTCACGTCGACCGTTGGATGCGATGGACCCGCGATCGGACGGCTACCGCACCGTGCGGCCGCCGCACCTAATCACTCGACTATATATATATATATATATATATATATATATATATATATATATATATATATATATATATATATATATATATATCACGGGCCGTCGATCACGGGTCCATCGCATCGGACGGTCGGGTGCGATTCACGTCGATCGTTGGATGCGATGGACCCGCAATCGGACGGCTGCCGCACCGTGTGGCCGCTGCACCTAATCACTCGACTGTGTGTGTGTGTGTGTGTGTTAAAGGAGATGAAGAGCTTGTATAAAAGTATCTTTTTTTCAATCCATCTGGATTGGGATTAGGATTGAGAGAATACCACCTCTTGAGTAGGATTTTCAATCCCCTAATCAAGCATTTTTAATCCCCCTCTCTGAATTTCAATCTCCGTTTTAAAATTTATCCAAACAACTTATTGACATACCCAATCCAGACACTCAATACTCTTTTCCAAACAGGCCTTTAATAAATTCATAACAGACACATTTTCAATGGTGATAACTGAAATTATAAAATGTTGCTATGGCATCCTCTCAAGCCTTATTTAAAGTATGTTCATTAAACATTGATTATCAGTTTTACAATATTATTAGAGTGTTGTGAAGTTCTTCAAAGTTGTTATATGTAGATTCTATAAGTTTTGTTCTATCCTTAAAATAAATTATTAAAATCATTTAGCAAACTCTTTTAAATGAGAGTAAATATCACTTTAAGGAAAGTGTTATGTGCCTTAAAACTCTGATCCCTTTTGTGTTGTTCCTGAATTTCTTTTTCAAAAGGAACATGCAGTGGCGGAGCCACCTAGGGCCTAGAGGGGGCACAGCCCCCCCTGAATTTTTTTTATTTACTTTGAAATCCTTTTATTTTTTAGGTGATAGAATGATTTCAATTAGGACTATAGGTCATGTGCCACACCTACATATAAAATTATCTAAACAGAAACAACCTAACACATTCATTTGGATCATTTACGTGTATGGTGTGCCCTCACCCTTCTTTTAATTAACCCTCCCATTCACATAAAATAAAAGTCTATTTTGATTTTACTTTTTCATTGACCTCTAAGCCTCTTTCAATATCCATATCCCACATACAATCATGGAGGCATGGACCCCGCTCTTCGGCGTCCCCACCAAGGTGTCCATCTTGAAATAAATAAATTTTTTAATCTTTTTTTTTTTGGTATCTCAATTGTTCATAATATCAATCATTATATGTAAAAAAATCCTTAATTTTTATTTTTTGTTCTATTAACCATCCCACAATTGCAAATCTGCAATCAATGATCTTCTCCTCTCATCCATCAACACGTCGAAGGTATATAATTTTTTCATTTTAATTTATTTAAAGTTTAAAATATTTGTGTAAATATTTAAAATAATCAAATCATTCAACATTTTCAGAATAAGAAACATCGTCGAGATCAAATTTAAAGGTATGCATTGATGTTTAAATTTAGGTTTTGACATTTTTTTGTGAATTATAGATATGAAATTTGACAAATCGTTTTAAAATATAATAATTATCTTTTAAAATTATTCAGAGATATGCTTTATGTGAGTATTTTTATTTTATTTTATGCATATTCCTTTTTTAAGCTATGCTATTGAAATTAAAAAAAAAACATAATGATATGACTTTTGAAAATATTTATATAAGTAAGCCCCCTTCATAAAAATTCTAGCTCCGCCACTAGAAACATGTATGAATGATATGGTAGCTGGAGATGCTGGACTGGATGTTCGTGTTATGTTAATGGAATGATATGTTAGTGTGTGTGTCTAGGTGTATGCATGAATGGATTATATTTCTCAAACTTGTGATTTTCATTAAAACCGTCGATTTCACGTGAAATAGCTAACAACCAAAAATTGACCTTTTTTTTTAACTGTTGATTTCATGTCTCTTCAAAAAAAAAAAATTATTCATTAAATTCATTTGCATATATATTTACTTTAGATGTATTATATTGGATAACTATACCATTTCAAAAGAAAATCCAAAAAATGAGGGACAAAAATGCTCTTTCCGGTGAATTTTTTATTTATAGGATGCTGACATTTTACATTTATAATGACGGATAAATAAAAAAATGTTAGATATATATATATATATATATAGTCGTGATTACGTGCGGTGTGCGGTCTGTGCGGTTTACGATGTGGGTCGTCCGATCACGGGTCCATCGCATCGGACGGTCGGGTGTCGACCGTCGGATGCGATGGACCCGTGATCGACGGCCCACGATCGACGCCGTACCTGTCGTTCGCCGCAGGTAATCGGCCCCCTATATATATATATAAATATATATATATATATATATATGGGAAGTGATTCGGTGCGGGAATGTGGTCGTGTGGGAAGCGATCACGGGTCCATCGCATCGGACAGTCAGGGGCGATTCATCTCGACCGCTGGATGCGATGCACCCGCGATCGAACGATCGACGTCGTTTCCCGCATTCCCGCACTGAATCACTCGAATATATATATATATATATATATATATATATATATATATATATATATATATATATAGGGACGTGATTGCGTGCGGCGAATGGCAGGTGCGACAGCGATCATGGGTCCATCGCATCGGACGGTCGGGTGCGATTCACGTCGACCGTTGGATGCGATGGACCCGCGATCGAACGGCCCACGTCGCGGCCGCACCTGTCGTTCGCCGCACGCAATCATTTTCATATATATATATATAGGGACGTGATTGCGTGCGGCGAACGGCAGGTGCGGCAGCGATCACGGGCCATCGATCACGGGTCCATCGCATCGGACGGTCGGGTGCGATTCACGTCGACCGTTGGATGCGATGGACCCGCGATCGAACGGCCAACGTCGCGGCCACAACTGCCGTTCGCCGCACGCAATCATTTTCATATATATATATATATATATATATATATATATATATATATATATATATATATATAGGGACGTGCTTACGTGCGGTCGTGCGTCCGCGATCGCGGGCCGTCCGATCGCGGGTTCATTGCATCCAACGGTCGACGTGATTCGCACCCGACCGTCCGATGCGATGGACCCGTGATCGCGGACGCACCGACCGCACGACCGCACGTAAGCACGTCCCTATATATATATATATATATATATATATATATATATATATATATATATATATGCCGGCGATTAGGTGCGGCGAACGGCAGGTGCGGCCGCAACGTGGGCCGTTCGATCGCGGGTCCATCGCATCCAACGGTCGACGTGAATCGCACCCGACCGTCCGATGCGATGGACCCGTGATTGACGGCCCGTGATCGCTGCCGCACCCGCCGTTCGCCGCACCTAATCGGCTCATATATATACGCGAGTGATAGCGTGCGGGTCGTGCGGATCCGACGTGCGTCGTCCGATCGCGGGTCCATCGCATCCAATGGTCGAGATGAATCGCCCCCGACCGTCTGATGCGATGGACCCGCGATGGACCCGTGATCGACGGCCCGTGGCCGACGCCGCACGACCGCACGACCCGCACCTAATCACTCCTATAGGGGGCCGATTACCTGCGGCGAACGGCAGGTGCGGCGTCGATCGTGGGCCGTCGATCACGGGTCCATCGCATCGGACGGTCGGGTGCGATTCACGTCAACCGTTGGATGCGATGAACCCGCGATCGAACGGCCCACGTCGCCGCCGCACCTGCCGTTCGCCGCATGTAATCGCCCCCGTATATATATATATATAGACGAGTGATTCAGTGCGGGAATGCGGGCGTGCGGGAAACGACGTCGATCGTTCGATCGTGGGCCCATCACATCCAACGGTTGAGATAAATCGCCCCCGACCGTCCGATGCGATGGACCCGTGATCGACGGCCCGTGATCGCTTCCCGCACGACCGCATTCCCGCACCGAATCACTTCCCTATATATATATATACAGGGGGGTTCAGGGACGGACGTCCGCTTTTTAATTTTTGCAGACGTCGTTACGACCGTCCGATCGCGCAAGATCGGACGGTCGTCAAAAAAAATAAAAGAAATAAAATAAAAGAAAAGAGAGACGACTTATTCGGATCACGATGTCCTTTCACGATTGAATTTGCGGACGTCGTCACGACTGTCCGATCTCGCGCGATCGGATGGTCGTGATAAAAAAAATAAAAGAAAGGATCACGACATAAGTCATGATCCTACATGTAAAAAAAAATAAAAGAATAATGAATCACGACATAAGTCGTGATAAACATGTGCTGACAACCGTCCGATCGCGCGAGATCGGACGGTCGTCAAAAAAATTAAAAAACCAGAATGTACTCGTAACACCCCTCTCAATACCCTCTCTCCTCTCATCTTTAACTCTAGATCCCCAAATCGGCTGCAACCCCGACGACCACCCGTCGACCGCACGCGTCCCCGGCCATCCACTGCAACCAACTTCACCGCTATTCAAGTTCCTCTTTCTCTCTCTATTATTTGGGTTTTTTGTATGATTTATATTTTGGGGTTGATTTCATGATTCTCTATTTTGATTGATGATGAGCACGCTGTGATTACGGGTTTGATCCATTGAAAGATCAGTTTGTGATGATTAGACAGGTGTTTTTTTTTATTGGGTTTGAAGGATTTTCAGTCAATATTTTCCTTTGCATATAAAAGTTTACTCTTTTTTATGTGTTAAGAGTTTTCATTGATATCATGATTTGGTGTGTAATTCATCTGACATGTTAAATTAGTTATGCATGGATCCTTTTTTGTGGTTGTTGATGTAGGAAACTGAATTGGAATCTACATTTTGTGAATGTTGTGTGTCAGAGTTTAGTTTGCTATTCTGTTCATTTGCAGTTGTTTCTTTGCTTATTTATTTGTGATTTTTTATGTTGGAACATGATCAATGGCTAATAATTTGAATGAATATGTTTGTTTTGATATGTGTTTTAGCCTGAATTTAGGGATTTATTGATCAGGTTGATAAAAAAAATTTGAAGTAAGAGGAGTCAAAATTCATGATTGTTGGAATTGGGAGGTTAAGTTGGTAGTGTAGCATACCAAGATTATATACAAAAATCTAGAAGCACGTTTATGAAGAAATCAATAACATGGGTGGTTCAACTTTAGGATACCAAAGGGGTTTATGGTTTTTATGATCGGTTTACTTATGGTGGGTCAGATGATAAATTAAAGGAATCAATAGAATGTATTTGAAGGATTTTCAACCAATATTTTCCTTATTCAAAAAGTTGTTGTTCATATATCATGGAAGATGTTAAAGACACTAACTGTTCCATTAGGATACAACAAAGTGAAAAATGATATTGGACAATCCTTGCGTGGATGGACTTCTTGATAGCTAATCCGGTCTGATTTAAATTGATTATATAATGTAATCCATTTGATTTAAATTGATGATATTGGACAAAATTTGTGTTTGTTTTGGATCTCTAATTAGATATTGTTTATCCTTTTTAATCATGTAATGAATCTGTATGCATCGGAGAAGAGAAGATACCTACCTTTAATTTTTCTTGTTTTTTCATATTTTCCCATTAATAAATCCGCAGATGGACCAGTCTAATACGGCGTCATCCCATGGTCCTACATCTTGTAATCATTGTTATTGTGGGAATAATGAGGTTCTAAAACAATCTAGAACGGCGTCTAATCCAGGGAGATGGTTTTGGGTTTGCCCAGAAAGAAAGGTAAATATTGGTATATTTTTTTCATATGTAATTAAGTGTATGTTTACTTTCATTGGTTAATTGATGTTTCTTCTGTTCATTTAATTAGGCTTCAAATGACATCAATTGTTGCAACTTCTTTGAGTGGCAAAATAAGAGTATAGGGAGCATGAATAGAATGCTTGAAAGCAATGAAGGAATATCATCCATGATGGCAAGATTTGAAGCTGTGGAGAAGAGGTTAACTAAAGTTGAAGCTATAAAAGAAAGGTTAACCGAAGTCGAAGTACGTTTGGCCATATTAGAGCACCGCAATGAGAAGCACCGCACTCAACAAATATCACCCATGTGGCAAGACTTGGAGCATTAGAGGAGAGGTTAACCGAAGTTGAAGAACACTTGGCCATGTTAGAGCACCATAATGATCGGCCATCTAAGAAGTTTTTTTATTTCATTTTCATGATTATGTTTTTTTTAGCTTTAAAGTTAAGTGGAGATGAATGATGTTAGCTTTAAAGTTTATGTATTTGGGTTTATGTGATTGTTGTGTGATTACGTATAGGTGGTGTTGTGAGTGTGTATATATATATGAGTTATGTGAATAGTGTTTAAGACAGAAAACAAAGAATGTTTCAAAAAAACATATGCCTCTGAATTGTTTGAAGTAACACATATGCATGTGAATTGCTAGAATGCTGACCCCATCTGATGTGAACATCAAAAAGAAAACCCCTACTCCTTGCTTACATTGACCTTCATCTACAGGTATAATAAGATGTTTATGGTTTTGAGTTAGCATGGGCATTCACTTGAAATTCTTCTTCTAAACACCCTCACAAGTTAATGAGTGCTTCAGAATTTTTTTTTGTTCAAACACACCTGCAGCTACTACAAGTTATGTCTTTTTTGTTCAAATACACCCGCAGTAGGCAACAACTGAATGGAAAAAAAACTAATGGAAAAAAGCAACTTTTTTTCTTTTCATGCTTCATTTGATCACAGAGCAACTTAATGGAAAAAAACATGGAAATCCAATAAATACAGATTTTGTCTAGCCTATAGAATAAAACAGATTTTTTGGAGCATGTTCAAAGACACCTGCAACAAGCAATTTTTTTTCTTTTCATGCTTCATTTGATCACAGGGCAACTGAATGGGGAAAAAACAATATCTAATCCAATAAATACATACTGTCTAGCCTATAGAATAAAACAGATTTTTTTTTTCAAAGACAGCTGCAACAAGCAATTTTTTTTTCATGATTCATTTGATCACAGAACCCAAAATAGTACAACAAGCAAACAGAACCCAAAATAGTACAACATCAACAATCTGTTTTCAAACATTACAACATCTTTGCTAAACTGATTTAAAACAACCACTTTCAGTTCAATACAAAAACCAATCTTTCAAGACCATCCTTCATTTTCTTCGGATAAACCTGTATGGATGAAAACATTTAGACTTAGATTTTTCATTTTACACTTCATATCAAATTCTTTGTTATATAATAAATTGATACCTATAAATGAACCACTATCTTCATCATCTGAAATTTGGAAGGTTGGACTTTCTTGATTAGTTGAAAAGGAATATCTACATCAAAGAATGAGTTCATCATTAATACTAGAGAAATATAAAGTTAACGTATATTTTGATGTGAAAATAAATGTCTTACCGATTGCTAAGCATTGGACAATTTCTTTTGTCATGTGACTGTCCAACTTTCCCACATCCATGACAACGTCTGCCCTCTTTGACTTTCGACTTCCCTTTAGCCAATTCTTTACCTCCCTTCAGCCTTCTTCCACACCCCTTTGCTCTAACTTGATGTGGCTCATTGTATAGATTGGTGCTTCTTCTCTCAGATGTTCCAACACTTGGATCACAAACTACCAATAGCTTAGTTTTCTCAACAACAGTATCCAAAGCATCTATAAACATCTTACTTGCCTCTTCACTAACCAAGACCTTATCAATTACAATGGAAGCATGTTGAAATAATCTACCCCTTCTTATGAGTAACGATGGGTCAACAACTATCTCCATTCCATCATCAGTTCGGACTATATTGTCATTCGCAGATTTTGTCCATCTTTTTAAAATGTATTGATCAGGCAAATGAGTTACATCATGTATTTTATGAAGATATGCCAAAATGTGCCTGCATGGAATTCCTCCACTTTCAAACTTTTTACAATTGCATGAAGCGAAATCCATATGTTTTTGATATACAATTTCACGCACTTTATATTTCTCCTCATTGTTTTTAAATACTTTATAGAAGCAATGTGAGACATTTGCTCGAATAGGCTCAAATTTATAATTGAAGCTCTCCCACAATTCATCTTGAAATTGGTAAAAGTACTTACGCGTATATATGCCAGCCATTTGCTTTCCCATCTCCAACGGCAACTTCAATATAGGCTTCTCATTCACATCAATATGATCGGCAATTAACTCTTCATGATGTTGGTGTACAAGTCCTCGATTAAACTGAATCATAAAATCAACTAATGAATATTTTTTTGAAACATACTTCTTGAAGAATGAATGTGAGCTTTCAGCTCGTTGACTACTTGACATTCCTGCAGAGAAAACATGATTCACATATGCGGGCACCCACATTGCTCTGATATCATACATAGATTGCTACCATCCATTGTTGTGTAACCTACTTCTCTCACAAATTTCCATCCAACTCGAGTCAAACTCTTCCCTACTCTCTGATTCCCATATACACTTTTGAAAGCTTCTGTAGTGGTCTCTATATTTCACAGCATCTAGTTTTTCTGAAAATTTATTGAGGATATGCCAACTACAATACCTGTGAATGAGAAATATGCATATGATTAAGCCTTTTTAAACAAGAAAGATTAAAATAAAAATATAATAATATGAATTATTCAAACAACACAACAACCTGTGAAATGTATTTGGAAGAGCTTGGTGGATGGCTTTTGTCATTGCTGGATCTTGATCAGTAATGATCATCTTTGGAGCATCGCCTGGCATAGCTTTCATAAATTGCTCGAATAGCCAAATAAATGAATCAGTGGTCTCATCACTTAAGAAAGAACAACCAAAAATGATTGTCTGACCATGATTATTGACTCCCATCAAAGGTGCAAAGATCATCCCATACTGGTTAGTGGTGTATGTAGTATCAAATATTACCACATCACCATAAAAATCGTAGGCACGTCTAGAAGTAGCATCAGCCCAAAAACAATGTCTAATTCTTTGTTCTTCATCTACCTCAATTCTGAAAGTGAAAAATGGATTTTTTTCTTGTTCTAATTGAAAATGTTCGTTCAACATATCCCCATCGTGGCCCTTCATCTCATTACGCTGATCTCTTTCATAGTTGTATACATCCCTTTGTGTGCAACCAACATTTTCTATTCCTCCTGCTTGCATTGCAAGAATGCTAAATTGTTGATGTGTTGGTACATTGACTGCACTTAGCTGTTGGGTTAAATTTTTTTGAATAGTGGACACACTACGATGAGATCTTAACAAATGCACTTTTCGTGGGGTTGCCAATGGATGGTTGTGACCCTCAACAAACATGCTCACCACATAATTGTTTGACTTAGACTTCACAGCAACTAATTTTGCCTTACAGTCCTCTTTGGTTAATCCTCTACGCCTTTTATTTTCATTTGTTGCTTCCTTCGAACACTTCCCTTGTTTATAGCATACATATTCCTTCCTCAAGATCTCATCGGTCCTTCCCTTCCTATTAGAATGAATTCGAACACTAAACCCTGCTTCTTTTGCATATTTATTGTAGAACTCATGAACATCTGTTAGTGTTTCAAATTCTTGACCTCTTCTAGGTTTCAATTCCTCTCCTACTTGAGGAGTGTATAAAGCATCATCATCATCGTTCGAATCATTGTGTTCCACTTGTTGAGTTACTGCACTTCCTATTTCATTGTCAAAATTCTCCATATCTGTCATAGAAAAAACTACTTTGGTTAGGTCTTCAAACATGCTTATCACATATATTGGGGGTTTTAAATATCCCTGTTAGTAAAGAAAGGGGTTTTGAATATGCTGGAAATACATGGCTATGCAAATAATTCAAAACAATCACAACTCAGCAGGGAAAATGCAACATATACATGGCATCCGAGAGGATTTGTATTCCAAAACCCTTTTGTTTCATAGAAAAAATTCATTCCTGATACCTTACTTTTGGTGTATGAGATGGAATGTCCACAAATGAATTATATCAAATGCATTCTTTCTTAAATGACATCTCTTTAAAATTTTGAATATCTACCCCCATTTAATTAAACATATTCATTCAAATTATTAGCCATTGATCATGTTCCAACATAAAAAATCACAAATAAATAAGCAATGAAACAGCTGCAAATGAACAGAACAGCAAACTAAACTCTGACACACAACATTCACAAAATGTAGATTCCAATTTAGTTTCCTACATCAACAACCACAAAAAGGATCCATGCATAACTAATTTAACATGTCAGATGAATTACACACCAAATCATGATATCAATGAAAACTCTTAACACATAAAAAAGAGTAAACTTTTATATGCAAAGGAAAATATTGACTGAAAATCCTTCAAACCCAATAAAAAAAAAACACCTGTCTAATCATCACAAACTGATCTTTCAATGGATCAAACCCATAATCACACCGTGCTCATCATCAATCAAAATAGAGAATCATAAAATCAACCCCAAAATATAAATCATTCACAAAACCCAAATAATAGAGAGAGAAAGAGGAACTTGAATAGGGGTGAAGTTGGTCGCGGTGGATGGCCGGGGACACGTGCGGTCGACGGGTGGTCGTCGGGGTTGCAGCCGATTTGGGGATCTAGAGTTAAAGATGAGAGGAGAGAGGGTATTGAGAGGGTGTTACGAGTACATTTTGATTTTTAATTTTTTTTTTGATGACCGTCCGATCTCGTGCGATCGGACGGTCGTCAGCACATGTTCATCACGACTTATGTCGTGATTCATTATTTTTTTTTTTTTTATACATGCAGGATCACGACTTATGTCGTGATCCTTTCTTTTATTTTTTTTTATCACGACCGTCAGATCGCGCGAGATCGGACGGTCGTGACGACATCCGCAAATTCAATCGTGAAAGGACGTCGTGATCCGAATAAGTCGTCTCTCTTTTCTTTCATTTTATTTTCTTTTATTTTTTTTGACGACCGTACGATCTCGCGCGATCGGACGGTCGTAACGACGTCCGCAAAAATTAAAAAGCAGACGTCCGTCCCTGAACACCCCTGTATATATATATATATATATATATATATATATATATATATATATATATGGTCGTGATTACGTGCGGTGTGCGGTCGGTGCGGTTTACGACGTGGGCCAATCGATCGCGGGTCCATCGCATCCAACGGTCGACGTGAATCGCACCCGACCGTCCGATGCGATGGACCCGTGATCGCGCACCGCACCGACCGCACACCGCACGTAATCGGATCCCTATATATATATATATATATATACCCGCGATCGGACGGCCCACGTCGCCACCGCACCTGCCGCACGCCGCACCTAATCGCCCCCGTATATATATATATATATATATATATATATATATATATATATATATATATATATATATATATATACGCTCGCGATTAGGTGCGGTGAACGGCTAGTGCGGCCGCGACGTGGGCCGTCCGATCGTGGGTCCATCGCATCCAACGGTCGACGTGAATCGCACCCGACCGTCCGATACGATGGACCCGTGATCGACGGCCCTTGATCGCTGCCGCACCCGCCGTTCGCCGCACCTAATCGGTTCATATATATGGGGGCCGATTAGGTGCAGCGAACGGCAGGTGCGGCGTCAATCGTGGGCCGTCGATCACGGGTCCATCGCATCGGACGGTCGGGTGCGATTCACGTCGACCGTTGGATGCGATGGACCCGCGATCGAACGGCCCACGTCGCCGCCGCACCTGCCGCACGCGGGTCCATGCATCCAACGGTCGACGTGAATGATTGCGTGCGGCGAACGGCAGGTGCGGCCGCGACGTGGGCCGTTCGATCGCGGGTCCATCGCATCCAACGGTCGACGTGAATCGCACCCGACCGTCCGATGCGATGGACCCGTGATCGACGGCCCGTGATAACTTTCGCACCTGCCGTTCGCCGCACGCAATCATGTCCCTATATATATATATATATATATATATATATATATATATTTATATATATATATATATATATATATGGAGCTGATGCGGAGCGGCGGCCGCACGGTACAGCGTCGACCAAGGGCCGTCGATCACGGGTCCATCACAACGGACGGTCGGGTGCGATTCACGTCGACCGTTGGATGCGATGGACCCGCGATCGGACGGCTGCCGCACCGTGCGGCCGCCGCACCTCATCGCGCTCATATATATATATATATATATATATATATATATATATATATATATGAAAATGATTGCGTGCGGCGAACGGCAAGTGCGGCAGCCGTCCGTCCGTTGCGATGGGCCCGTGATCGACGGCCCGTGATCGCTGCAGCACCCGCTATTCGCCGCACCTAATCGGCTTCCTATATATATATAGGGACGTGATTGCGTGCGGCGAACGGCGGGTGCGGCAGCGATCACGGGCCGTCGATCACGGGTCCATCGCATCGGACGGTCGGGTGTGATTCACGTCGACCGTTGGATGCGATGGACCCGCGATCGAACGGCCCACGTCACGGCCGCACCTGCCGTTCGTCGCACCCAATCGCCGGTATATATATATATATAGGGAAGTGATTCGGTGCGGGAATGCGGTCGTGCGGGAATCGATAACGGGCCGTCGATCACGGGTCCATCGCATCGGACGGTCGGGGGCGATTCTTCTCGACCGTTGGATGCGATGGACCCGCGATCGAACAATCGACGTCGTTTCCCGCACGACCGCATTCCCGCACTGAATCACTCGACTATATATATATATATATATATATATATATATATATATATATATATATACGCGAGCGATTAGGTGCGGCGAACGGCTGGTGTGGCGGCGACGTGGGCCGTTCGATCGCGGGTCCATCGCATCCAACGGTCGACGTGAATCGCACCCGACCGTCCGATGCGATGGACCCGTGATCGACGGCCCACGATCGACGCCGCACCCGCCGTTCGCCGCACGTAATCATCCCTCTATATATATATATATATATATATATATATATATATATATATTTATAAATAAATATATATATATATATATATATATTTCTATATATATATATATATTTCTATATATATATATATATATAGAAACACTTACGTGTGGTCGTGCGGTCGTGCGCCCGCGATCGCGGACCGTCCGATCGCGGGTTCTTCGCATCCAACGGTCGACGTGATTCGCACCCGACCGTCCGATGCGATGGACCCGTGATCAATGGCCCGTGATCGCGGACGCACCGACCGCACGACCGCACGTAAGCACGTCCCTATATATATATATATATATATATATATATATATATATATATATATATATAGGGATCCGATTACGTGGGGTGTGCGGTCGGTGCGGTGCGCGATCACGGGCCGTCAATCACGGGTCCATCGCATCAGACGGTCGGGTGCGATTCACGTCGACCGTTGGATGCGATGGACCCGCGATCAGACGGCCCACGTCGTAAACTTCACCGACCGCACACCGCACGTAATCATGACCATATATATATATATATATATATAGGGAAGTGATTCGGTGCGGGAATGCGGTCGTGCGGGAAGCGATCACGGGCCGTCGATCATGGATCCATCGCATCGGACGGTCGGGGGCGATTCATCTCGACCATTGGATGCGATGGACCCGCGATCGAACGATCGACGTCGTTTCCCGCACGACTGCATTCCCGCACTGAATCACTCTACTATATATATATATATATATATATATATATATATATATATATATATATATATATATAGAGGGCTGATTAGGTGCGGCGAACGGCAGGTGTGGCGTCGATCGTGGGCCGTCGATCACGGGTCCATCGCATCGGACGGTCGGGTGCGATTCACGTCGACCGTTTGATTCGATAGACCCGCGATCGAACGGCCCACGTCGCGGCCGCAACTGCCGTTCGCCGCATCTAATCGCCCCCGTATATATATATATATATATATATATATATATATATATATATATATATATATATATATATATATATATATAATGACATACATATTTTTAATAAAATAAAAAGTGCATTTTGAATACAATCTCTTTGTTAATTTATGTTTTCCTAACGAATCTAACCTTGTATGCATATGGTGTAAAAGCACTCATTTTTTAGGAACCAACACTTTTACGTGACCCACCAAAAAAAAAACACTTTTACGTGGAAAATGTGTGGGAGGATGCTATATTCTCATTGAAGGATTGGGGACGATTTTTTGTAGGTGCGAAGTCGATTGGCATCTTGGGGGGACGAATCCACGTCGAAATGAGTCATGCGTAATGGGGTGTGGCTCAGGGTGCAGTGATTGCTTTGCACACCTCGTGTAAAAGCTGGACGATCCGCCCCTTTTGTTTGAACCCCAGCCATGCTTTCTTTATTTTTGCTTTGTTTCTAATGTCTTTAGTCTATTCTCCCCTCTTTTTGGCTCATTTGTAAGCTTTGACAATTATAAATGAACTATCAATTTTCAAAAGGAAAAAAAAAAACATTTTTACAAAGTCTACCAAAAGAATGCACATTAGATATCTTAATATTTGTAACACATTTAAAATTATTTAAATCACATATTAATAACAACGTCAGTGAGTTCCAAGATTCGTCTGCGACATGGCATATTGAGCTCACGCGGGCGAGACTGAATGCGTCTGAGGCAGCACAGTATGCGCTTCTGCTGGCCCGCATTGAGCCCTTTTAGGTGCGAGAATCGGAAGCGGATGGCCAGTCCTCTGAAGCTTTCTCGGTCAAGAGCGCTTATAATGGGTGGAGAAATTTGAATGCTGGGGTTGTTATGGACAGCCCATGGTTCAATCAAATATGGCGTCCCAAAATACCAAAAAAGATCAAAGTTCTTACATGACTGGTTTCGCGGGAACACCTCATTACAAGATCATATAGATCGCGATGGACACCCAATGATTCTATCGATTGTCCCCTATGCTCGGCATGCCCGGAGACCATTCAACATTTATTCTGCGAATGCGTGGTAGCAATGGAATTTTGGGAGGCAATGCGAGCTTTGACTGGACTCACGACCCCCTTTGGTTCTCTTGAGGAGCTATGGTCTGCTGGCTATGCCCTCATGAGGTTAACATCAAACAATTTAGAGGCCACCATCTCACAATCCATTATACCGGTGGACACTTGGACGATTTGGCGCACTCGGAACAAGCTCATTTTAAGAGGGACGCAGGCGTACATGCGAGACGTGTTTTGTGGTTGTGTCAAGGACTGGGGCGCGCCATTACAAAGGCAGAGGTGATCTCATTCAAGAATGGGAGATTGAACATCACATGATAGACGCGGGTGCTCGGGTGCTCTTTCCAAATTAGATGTCTCTTCTAACCGGGGTTACCTTTTGGGGGCAACGTGATGAATTTTCTTCCTTTGGATGTAATTTCGTTTCATGCTTTTCTATCCTCCTTTTCGATATTTATAATTCGAATTCATAAATAAAATCGGGTAACAAACATCTACCTTTCTTCAAAAAAAATTGATAAAATAAATTCTATAAAAATGAAATTTCTAACATTATCCTTTTATATAATATTAATTATAAATAATCATTTTTGGATGAAAAAATTCTAAATAAATCCAATTTTTTATTGAAATAACCAATCAAGATGGGATCTACTTGATCTCATCCAAACAAGTTAGTCTCTATCAAGAAATAACAAGTGTTCTATCACATAATAATATGTAAGATTTTGAGATGACGTAAAACACGAGTCGGGATCCAATGAGGTCCAGTACCATCATTATCATTAATATCAAACTGCATAGTATATGAATCGAACTACATCACCTATGAATCGAACTGTACAGAGAGTAATATTGTACCCAATAATTAACAGGAGGCACGCGCTCAGAGGGTCTCTAGTTGGTGGCCAGCTCTTCTTTTGCTTTATCCTCTCCTAAAAACGGGGTTCCAACCTGCACTTCTCATGAGATCGCGCTACTCTTTCGGGTCGAGTTTTATCATTTGTAATTTTCAGACTCGCCATCTCTATCTCCCCCATTGTTATCTTGGTAATAAAAGTGTTCAAACTTATGTAACCCTATTAAAATTATATATTTGCCTTTGATTCATGTACTATGCAATTGGATACTGATAAAGCCAGTCCTAAAACACGTATTAACAATGGCGGAGCCACCATAGGACCAGGGGGGCATGTGCCCCCTAGATTTTTTAATTTATTTTCATGTCTTTTTAATTTATTTCTAAGTCCTTTTAATTTTTTGTGGTAAGTTAATTTTAATTGGGGTTCATATATCATAGGCCCCACCTACATATGAAATTCCCTAAACAGCAACCACTCATAACTAAATAAAATAAAATTAAAACAGTCACTCACATCATTTTTAACTCTTTTTTTTCATTTTATCTATATCCCACAAACAGCTATAAAAGCATGGATTCAACTTCTCAACGTCTTCACCTAGGTGTCCATCTTGAAAAAAATAAATTTTTGAATATTTTTTTCTTTTATATCTCAACTGTTTTCAATATCAATCTTCATCTTTAAATAATTTTTACTTTTTGTTCCATTAAATGTCTCACAATTGAGAATCTACAATCTGTAATCATCTCTTCTCTTCCATCAATACTTTGAAGGTATATAATTTTTTCCTTTTACCTTATTATCATTGTTATTAATTTATTTAAAGTTTAAAATATTTGTATAAATATCCAAAATAATCAAATCATTCAATATTTTCAGAATATGAAACTTTATCGAAGTCAAATTTAAAGGTATGTATTGTTTATTAGATTTATGTTATGATATTTTTTTATGAATTATCAATATGAAATATGATATATCATTTTAAAATATAATAATTATTTTTTATAATTATTTAATGATATGTTTTATATGAATGTCTTTATTTTATTTTATATAATAAAAAATATAATAATATGATTTTAAAAAATATTTATATAAATTTCTTATAAAAATTCTGGCTCAGCCACTACGTATTAACCGTACCATCAACTGATGAATGGACTGAACCCAATATTACGCAAGATTGGGGTAAGAAAGAAACCCTGAAAGAAAAAAAAATGGGGGAAGAAGGGAAGCCGGAGTGGGCGGCAATTACGGAGCGGTTCTTCACCGCCAGCGGAATCCAACCTCTCCATCCCCGATTCCGCCCTCAAACGCAACTTCCACTCCGACCTCATCAAGTCCCAAACCCTCTTCAACGTCCACCGCATCGACCGCGGCATCGTCTCCTGCTCCTTCACCGTCCACCCCTCCCTCGCCGTTCGTTCCCCACTCCAATACCCTCCGTTTTGGGTTAAGACTTATATTATGATTTCATCGATTGATCCGATCGATTTTGGGTTTTTTGTGTTTTGTTGTTGTTTGTGTTTTTGCAGAACGCGTACAATACACTCCACGGAGGAGTGGTTGGGACCGTGGCGGAGATGGTCGCGGTTGCCTGCACCAAAACCGTGGCGAAGGGGTTCACCGATTTCTTCCTCGGCGAGGTCTCCACTTCCTATCTCTCCGCCGTCGGAATCGAGGTGCGTGCTCCGCCGCTGAACATATATTTTGTTTATGGAAAACTCACACATGTTCTTTTAAAAAAAAAATAATAATAAATATCATCTAATGAGATACATGCTTTGATAAAAATTGTATATTGTTTTATTTCGAGTTGAAATGAACCCACATTTAGTAAGTGTAAGAAAAAATTTAATGAGGTATAGCTTCACTAGATTTCAACAAGGTATACATGATTGTATTTTGGACGGTAAATAACTCCCTTTTTTCCCCGAAGGTATCCAATCGGGGTACTTTTTATAATGTACATTATAAATCAATGTGCCCTGAAATTTTCTAACTGTTTTGAAGAGTACTTCAATTGGATATCTTCTGTACCTATTGGTCAAACATATTTCAGTTCATTGAATTGTGTGCGTATTCATAACCAGTTTTTTTTTAATAGTTTGGAAAATTATTTTTGTTCGTTATACTATGCATTTAGTACCTTTATGATCCATAATCCAAGTATTTAGATGATTTATTACATTTTTTGTAATTTAAGAATACTAATGATCAGAATACATCTAGAAACTAGTATAATTATCCCCATACTTTTACGGTATTATCTACGATTGTACACACACCGTGCCGAATGAAATTTCCACCAAATACTTACTGTACACAAACTTTGTGACTATGATTATGCGTTTAGTACATTCAGAATATGAGTTTCCATTTAGTTTAGGTGATTTATCACATCTTCATAATTTAAAGATGTAATTCTAATTATCGTTGCTGTCTTCAAGCCCAATATAATATTTTTGCATGTATTTTTCATACTAATAACCAAATATATTTAGGAAATAGCTTTTTTTTTTATCTCTATGCTTTTATTGTACTTATCTTGTATCATTTGAGAATGTACACATACCAAACCGAATGTAACATTTGCCAAATATCAGTTGTACATGAACTTTGTGACTACGGTTGGGACAACAAACAATCTCTGAAGGTGGCATAAGTAATAGCAAGTCATACATATATATTATATGCAAGTATGCAACTTGTGACAATCAATCAATCATCAAACACGATATTCACGACCATAAATGATAGGAAAAAAATTTCAAAAAAATAAATAAATAAATGATAGGAAAAATAGCAAACAACAGATGAAATATCTGATTCTATGTTTATCCTGTTTTTTATTGGTATAGTTGCCTAAATAGATAAATGAATGTTCGCAGGAGGTTGTGGAAGTGGAAGGGAGAGTTCTGAGACAGGGGAGGACGGTGGTGGTCTCGATTGTGGAGTTCAGGGTGAAGGAGACCAAGAAATTGGTCTATGTGTCTCGCGCTACCGTCTACAACATGCCTCTGGCAAGTTTATGAAAAGGAAAACTTCTGTATGTCTTCAAGAATCTCATCTCATCATTTCAACATATTTTTGTTGTAGGCTTCAGTTTGAATCCCCCAGACTTTCCTGATGCATATTGTTTATGGGTTTATGGGTGATTCTTTTGCATCCAGTTGTTTATTGATGATGCTGGTTCTCTATATGTTTATTTGTTTTTGTGAATGTATTCATGCTTGTGAATTTCGTAATAATTGCCATTGCCATCCCCATAGTTCTCTCTTTTAACTGTTTTAGTTTGAAATATTGGCGTGTTATTCTGTGAGCTGTGGATGGGATAAGCAATGCTGGATTTTAAGATTTTAATCTCTGTTTTCATGGAAGGTTTTTTTTTTTCTGTTGATTGATCAATATATTGCTTGTACAGATCTTGTCAATGCATCACAAGCAATCCAAGTTTGAATATGAGACGATTGTGCGAATTCTAACTTGACAATATGTTCTTGTCATAGGGAACTGTGAACCTTCATGTGTGTACAAGGTTCTGCTAGTGAGGATGTGTTTTCTTAATGGCTCATCAAATAGTCAAGGCAAAGTGAAAATTGGAGGATGAAGTTTCATGGTCTGATAAATTCTTGTTCATGTCAAAACATGGGGAAAAAATTTTACCCAGAAAAATACAATTAGAATGTTCAGACGATTATCTTGTTAGATAAACTCCGAGAGATTTATATACACTTGTGTCATCATTGTATTCATATTTACTTGTGTCATTGTTGGAAAGGCAATATTATAAGTGGAACACTTACTGTTTAAATGTTTGATATTACAAAAATTGGTTGTTTATATGTAATGCGTGTAGATACTTGATATTTGATTAAGTGGGTGTTTTTTTTTTTTTTGGACGGTATCTTCTATGTGGTGTCTGTCTTCTCATTGGCATATGTGTAATCAATTTTTGAATTGTGTAATGACTCAATGATCAAATGTGACTAAATTCTTAACCAGTGATACCTTGACCTGACAAGTCAAGTGCGAAATTGGATAATCATATTGATTAAGATCACAGGGGAGAACCAATTTATCATCTATGTTTGAATATTATCAGAACAGGAATTATCACCAAAAAAATCACATGTTTCCAGTGATACTTGTACCTCATTGGAGAAATTAGAGTGCAGGCAGGACTTAATCAGGACCATGTATCAACTCCCTTACTAAATGATCCACATAAATACTGTGGGGGGTGAAATCTAGACCTCCCCATGTGGGCCGGATCTTCGCTGATCTGAGCTTTGGTTTTAGGTTTGAGACGATGTTGATGCTAACTCCTCTTCTCGACTATTTGCGGCAAGCCTCTTCTACTCGTCGTCTTTCTTCTTCAACCTTCGAACACTTGAAACTCACACCAGTGTGGTGTCGACTAATGCTCTTCCGACGCTCAAGTCAGTAATCTCTCCGTGAGAAAAGAAGAACTTAGAATTCTTGAGTGAAAGTAGGGGAGAGAGATAGTGCTTGCATACCTTGAGAGGGAGATGAAGTCCTTTTTTTATACTAGAGAAAGGGCATGCCAAGCTTAGCCCGTGGAGTGACCGTATCAAGAGATGGAATCTCCACGTGACTTCCGCACCTGCAGACATGTGTCACCTAGGGATTATCATTCTGTAACTGATTTTCTGACATCTTGTCATTTTTCAGTGTCAGTGAATATTCACCTTGTTAACCATTACTTCGCAGAGGTAGACATATGGTCGACCTGCATTTCAATTTGGGCATTACGCCCTGCACGGTCTATACCTCAGGTCGGACATTTTGTATTCCGTTGTTTTGACTCATTTGGGCAGTGCCAAGTGTCCGTCCTGCAGTGTATGTCTGACTTGGTCGGACAACATCATTTATCCGACCTGATGGGGAAGATGGACCCGATTAACTCGTGGGGGAATTTGGGTCCATGGGTTTTCTCGTCCTAGATTCCTCTTTTAATCATCATGGGCTGATCCTCACTTAATCCTTGTATTTATACAATCTTATTCCCTATTCTGTATTGCTTTCTTGCATATGGGAATTATTTTTAGTTCTTGCAAGTAATTTTTGGGTGCTGCTATCTAGACCCCAGAAATTAAGCCCCATTTGTGAGCCCCAATAGGTGGCACTCTCCTATTGGTTTTTTATTTGACTTTTTTTAACTACCAAAATGACAATGACAAGACTACCCTTCTTATAATTTTAAAAATAAATTCTAACTGACTACTATTCAAATTAAACCTCATAATTAAATCCCACAAAAGGTGGCACCATTAAATCTTCTCCCTGACCTAAAATATTTCTAAAAACTTTGAATTTTAGGGTTTTGATTTGGGTGAAACCATATGAACGAAAAATGACAGATTTCTTCCCATAAAATAGAATTGGAATTCAAATTTAAATACGTGTATCTAGATTTGAATTAACAAATATCTTTAAAAAAAATGGGCTGGAATTCAAATTCAGATACAGATGTATCTGGATTTGAATGAATAAATACCTTCAAAGAATGGGCTGGGATTCAAATTCAGATACAGGTGTATCTGGATTTGAATTAATAGATACCTTCAAAAAATGGGCTGGGATTCAAATTCAGATACAGGTGTATCTGGATTTGAATTGACAAATACTTTCAAAAAATGGGTTGGAATTCAAATGCAAATACATGTGTATCTGGATTTGAATTAACAAATACCTTCAATATGCATAATTATACACATAAATAACAATATAAATGATTATACAAATCATATCTAAACACAAGTCCCAATTTAATACCGACAATTCCTTTGCGAGCTTTTGACAGGGGCTTCCATGGCTGCTCTCTGCCCTTCCCTCTCCGAGTCCCCTTCCCTTCTCCAAGTCAACTTGCTCTCTGCCCAATAATCATTATTGTTTTTCTCTTATGTAAATCAATTGGACGGTGAGAATGAAAAGAATGTCCAACCAATCAATAATGGGTTCCACGGACAACACTTACACAAACGGGTCCATCAAACATGGACAGAGATTTTTCATGTACTTGTCTATCCCTCCAAATTTTTGAAAACGCTGGCATTGATATTGAGATTCAATACAGATAGACCCAATGGGTTGTTTACCAAAAAAAAAAAAAAAATTAATTGCCCTGACTAAGAGGTGGTAGATTAGTAAAAGTATGATAAAGGTCATTTAAATAAATATGTGCTAAAATTCGATCTCCATGATAATATCTGGTAGGTCATCTTCACGAGAATATTATAAAGCCCAATATGGTAAACAATGGCTTTAATTTGAATTTAATTGCTTTTAAAAAAAGAAAGAACAAACCAAATCGTAAGCACCTCGTAAATTAAGGGATTGGTTATGATATAAAAAATACAAATTATATGAAAGGGGTAAATTGGAAATTTCAATCTTGCCACCTCATGGGGTTTGAGATATGGGGTCTACCAATTGGAACCCAAAAATCATTATTGATAATTTTTTTATAATTCTTTACCTGACCATTAAACTATATACCATATATGAATATCAGGGTTGTTTTTTATTTTTATTTTTGATAAAATGGTAGGCGTGCGCACTTTTGTATTAGATAGAAAGGACGATGCCCGATTACGAAGTGAAAAATAAGAAATAAGTAAAAGAAAATATGAGGAAGGTGAATTCATGTAGAGGAGATCTCTACAAGGATTCAGCCAAGCAGGAGAAATCAGTTAATCTCAAACCAAAAGATGATGCCTCACAAGTTCAACTGCAGATGCCCTGACACAATGCCTCCCCCATGATCTAATATTGTATCGCATCTTCCCATACGTTCTCCGCATAAGGGGTGCCTCCTTGAAACACCACATGATTCCTAGTGCGTCAAATCACTCAGAGTACCACAGGGATGAGAATCTGTGTGACCTTCGCTTTCAGGCTGCAATCCCCGCTATGTCATAGTTGTTTCCTGGCATTCCATAATGTCTCCAAAGAAAAAGACCGGTCGTAAAATGCTCCGAGCCAACAAGATATGAATAGATGGGCAGCCGACTCATCGTCCTCCCCGCACATCACACAAAGGCGATCTGGTAGATAAATGTTGCAAGTTCCACAACAGAGATAGTTAATCAAACACTATAAAAAAAAAAATCACCCCGCAAGGGCTACAAGTCTGATCTTCCAATACTCAGAATCAAATAATGAATGCATCATCAATGGCTGGATGTCTGGAACGCTCAGGATTCAAGCTATTAAAATTTTACAAAAGAAAATAATATACTACACACACTATCAAAGTGCATGGGCTGTGTAGACTATAAAACGGACTAAGTTTATCAACGCTTTTCTACAAAAATCCATCTCACCAGTGCTATAAAAAAAGTAGGATATTATTGTGTAGATAAAAGTACATTATGGACTTTCTGCAGAAAAATATTGTTACTGTCCTTTGTTAAGGCTCATTTCATAATTAAATGGTTCTACATTAACTAAAACATCCTTCAAAATTTTATAAAATAACATGAATATCAAAACAACCCCTCATTTTTGCTTCAGTAATCACTTAAATTTCAGTACTCGAGTCTCCAATACACAACAAAGCCTTTGTTAAGCTGTAAAAACAGTATGTGAATTCAGACTGAAATCTCAATTCATCTATAAAAAGAATACCACATGTTCTTGCATGGCATCAGATTTCAGCCACTCAATAAATATACACCTCAGATTCCGTTTAGCAGGCTCCTCAACAAGGATTTTGATTCCTAACTGAAGCTGTAAAAACCATTAAACACGCCCATTCACGCCTGCGCGAGCTCTTAATGCCTCTGTCCTTTTACTTCTCTCCATGACCTCCACTAACCAGTCCACAGCACCTTTGATTCCCATCCTGTGAATATCCAACACACGGTTTGAGCACCTGTACTAACAAATTTTCCAAAACATATTTAACTTGAAAAATAAGAAAAAGTGCTCCACACTGAATGCCTCTGATGTGTGACATACAGGAGCACCTTAATTGATATAAACTCAAGATTTTTTTGCTTAGAAGAGTAACAAACATAACTATGGGAACTGCTAAATGGAGGACCCTTGAAATCCAAACTTGTGTACTTAAAATTGGCGAGGATGTTCGTGACCACCAAATACATAATGCATTTGATTGACCAACTGGATTGGGTTATATATTGCTTTTGGTTACTCTCGAACAACTTTCCCGCCAGAGGGCTAAAATTATGCTTAGATAATTAATAATTATTCATAGACTGTCCTCTGTGAGTAAGTAGGATATTAAGTGCTTCTTTGATCCATAAAGCTGACACCAGATAGATGAGATAGGCTTCGTCGAATCATTTATGGTAAAATAGATAGGGAAACTGCTCACCCATCATAAGTAGAAACAGCCTCAAACATGTACAGCCTCTCATCTAACTCTTTGAGATCTAAATATCTGGCGACCTCTTCAACAGGCACGGCTCCAGTAAGATCCTGTCATGAATTTTATAAAACACTGCTTCATAAAAAATTACAATAAGCCAAAGAAAGCAAAAGAATACCAATTTATAGACAAACACGGTCACTCATCCACAGCTGCTGGGATAATGAAATGTACTTTATCAATGAGACTAACAAGGTATGCAAGGAAATATTAATGCAACTATAAAAGTAATCAAAATGTCAATCTTCTAGGTCACCTCTGTAAATCATGACAGCAGCTGTCTGGAGAAACCTGGACTTTCTAGTCAGGAAGGTTAGAAAAAAATCATAAATGGTGAAACCTTTGCAAATATTAAGAACCTAACCAACCCTGTCAGAAGCAGAAATCAGTGCTCTGTATCGGTCTATTTGCTGCTCACCTAGATAATTATACTTTGGAGGAGAAGTGAACATCATTTGCTGGATGAAGTTCAATAAAAAAAATTTGAAAAAAAATATATATTTCCTGCGTATTGTGCAAGCATTGATGGAGATTAAAGTGCATTTGTTCTGTGAGTGCCTAGTGGCCATGTATATATGGGAGAAGCTTCGGCAGGCGACAAACTTTTCAGGTTATCAGACAAACATTGGGGAGATTGATGAGAAGGGAAACAGCTCAAGCCCAGAGGGGATAGAAGCAAGAAGACCAAGATTTCGCAAACCTTGGTACCAATGGCGGTGTGGCTTGCTAGAAATCAAGCCATATTCCAAGGGTCTATTCCTGGTGTGGAAGGAATCTGGGAGCATGCACAAAATCTCATTACGAGCTTGGGATCGTTTTTTTTTTTCGGCCTTTGTTTTTTTGTGTAACAAGTGACTTGTTTCCAGACTAATGAATCATGGCAGTCTAGTTTTTCTCAAAAAACAAGAGGAAGAAGAAACACCCCAGGAATTTTATGACATTGTTAAAAAAAATGGAAGGTAATTCCTTTCGACACATATTGTGTGCCCCAGTACACACACACAAGCCAAATTTCCATGATGTTTTTTTAATGTTTTCAGGTGAATTTTTTAAAAACTGTCCGATCAACGGAGTATTAATTGGACGGTCAAGATTTGTTCCTACACGGTGCACCTATTGCCGCACAGTCCTCACTAAATTAATTCTCTCTATATAATATATGTTATATATCTATAATGTTATAACAAAACCATTATTCATAACTATCCAATATATAGAACTGAGTGTTGGGAAGGCAAAGGCTGAATAGTCTTTTTATCTCTCTTTTTCTTTTTCTTTTTTGAGAAAAAGTAAACAATCTACCACGATATATTAAGCGAAACCGCAGTACAAAATCTAAATGGTGGTAGGATAAAGTGTAGTATAAGAAATAAAAGAACAAGGCCATTCACAGATTCACTAGCCCTGAACAAATCTGCCAACTATAGAAAATGTATCTACAATTTGCAATCAAAATCACCTATGTCACTCCTCGACCACTAAGTTGCCCCCCTTCAAATTACACGCAGCTTGCTCTTGCACAAAACCTACCCTAGTCAATTATGAAGCTGGCTGAATTGTGAATACAGTTTTGACCTTCGGTATTTTTCTCTTGGAACAAGTGACGGGTTAAACTAGTAGGTTTTGCAAAGGATTTCGCAAAAAACCAAACATTTCAAAACATAATATTTACTCTTAATTTTGATATTTGTTCAGATCATTCAGGTTTTGATAGTAAAATTTGAGCACTTGAGCCCAACCTGAACTGAGGTCAAGCACCCAAGACCGGCCCGAACTGATAGTAAAATTTGAGCACTTGTATTTTTTTTCTTTCTCCTCCACTTTCTTTGTAAGAAGATCCTTCGTCTCCTTCTCTTCAGGGGTTTCTATTAACAAGATTCTCCTATCTCTTCTCAAAAAACTATTGAACAAATCAAGATCTAAACTTTTTGAATGTATAAGTTTGACACAAATATATAAACACGCAGTAACTTGGTTTTTTTCATAACATTATTAAGTTAGAAACACACAATGCACAATATTAAATATATGGAGCAATCCAAATGTGCAAAGTTTTGGGCTAGCAATCATGGACAAAATGAATACAGAAGGTGGTAATAAAGTAATCTCACCTGCTTATTTGCTAGTATGAGGAGTGGTGCCCCTTGTAGGTCCTCATGACGAAGTATTTTCTCTAATAATCAAACAAAAGATATTAGTAAGATGTCAATAAGCAAGATGAGATATTCTCTTCAAATTGTAGTCCTGAATATAATAACTGTTTTGCTAGAATCTTTACAATAGCATGCTGGGATCAATTTGAACAAAATCAACACTACTAACCCAATGCTGACTTGGAATCTTCAAACCGTGCAGGACAAGCAGCATCAATTACATAAATTATAGCATGTGCTTCATCATAATACTTCTCCCATATTGTGCGAAGACCAATCTGCAATTGCAAATTCAAATGTGAAAAACAACATATGAGAGTTTAGAAAAATAAGCAACACCTATTAGCCATGAAATGATCTGATTATGGGATTATCAATGGGTCAGCTTTTAGTAATAGTCATAGTTCAAAGTGCGGTTGCACGCATCGGTACGTGCGACCGCACATGCTGATGTGCCCCCCTCGGCGCACATCAGTACCCTGGTGCTGTCCAAGTGGGATCCAAGTGGAGCCATGTGTGGGCATATGTAGCCATGTGAGGTCAGGCGTTCGAAATCAGTTCGAACGGAAATCAAACGGCCCTTAGGCGTTCTACCCAGTTCAAATGGAAAATCAAACGGCTCTTCAGGCGTTCGAATTCAATTCGAACGGGATTCAAACAGTTCAAATCCAATTCGAACGGAATTCAAACAACTCTGAGGCGTTTGGACTGGATTCGAACGGGATTCAAACAGCCCTTAGGTGTTCAAACTCAGTTTGAATGAGATTCAAACAGCCCTTACGCGTTCAAACCCAGTTTAAACTGGATTCAAATGGCCCTTAGGCATTCGAATTCCGTTCGAACGGGATCCAAACACCCATTTACTAAAAAAAAATTAAAAAACAAAATAAAATATACAATGTGCTATCGCATGAACCGTACATGCAGCCACATGTACTGTATGCAAACCCCACCGCACATGTTTTTAAACTATGGCAATAGTTGATAGCAAGATCAGCAGCAGCACCTTACTCCCACTCATTCTCTAACTTCTTACCTCCCAGCTCATCCAGATGTTATATACTTAGCAACATAATTTTTTTCCCGATTTGTCAGTACTTCAGACATTCATAGCATGTTCTTAGCAAGTATTCTCAAAATAAAAAGTCGTAATTATTATAAAAATTATAAAAAAGATTTTAGACATAATCTGACCATTATAATAATAAATAAAAAAAGCTCCGCAAATTCCTAGAACCTTATAAAAGGACCAAAGTACTCCAAGCCCCATTTAAATTGGGATAGGAATATCCTTTGTACAGTTGTTTAGGTGCCCAGGAGAACCAAGGCGGCCGTCAGGTACTTAACTTCCTTAGCGAGCTTAGATGATGCTTAATTGACATACTATAATTATAATCTATAAACTAATTGACATATAAAAAATAATAGATAGAAACTTTGATGAAAATAATCAATTATATATACTAGTGTTTAATTCTATTTTCTCTTCTTACATGGGTTTATCCCCAAATGAAATGGGGCTAAGTCTAATTACTCAAGTATAACGTAACCATTCACGATCTCAATGTGGGATGTGACCATCATGACACCGAGACGTTAAATGATGAAATTTGGTCTGATGGGGCACAGAATGGTTACATCATGCAAGTAAGACTACAAGTAGAAGTGCCATGAGGTATGGAAAGTATTCTTGAAGAATTACAGACTTTGTCATCCAGGTTTATGTAGAAGTAAGAAAAGGTGGAAGCCATATGCGAAGTTTGTAAATTGGTTTTTCTTATAGCTACAGAGACTTTATATCATCCATCAAATAACATGCCACAGTAAAACTTATTGTTCTTTCATTCAGTTGTGTCCATCATCAAAACAAGTGAAACAAGAAATTAGTAAAGTGTTAGACGAGAGCATATTAACTAGTGCATCAACCTCAAATGCCAAAGACAATTTGACTTCTATATTTTTTTGACTAATTCTAGACTTCTTCAGTAAAATTGTTCTTGATTTGGGAAGGCATACCTGACCCCCTAAGTCCCAGAACACAAGTTTTGCATTAGATGCTTCAATGCGTCCAATATTGAGCCCAACTGTTGGAACAATCCGATCAGGAGGGAGTCCTTCCAGGTTTGAGTATATGGTTTTCAACTTCTCTAGCAATGTCTGCACATTAGAAAATATATACCTGAGATCCTGTAAACATTCAAATATGATGTACCTACATAGGTTCACATGGCAAAGCTGCCTTATAAGTAGATATTTGAGTAAGGCAGAGAAATATGAATTTGCAATATAGTAACAAATTAAAAAATGTATAACAGAGAAGCCTTTGTCAATCTGCGTTGATAAACCTATACTAATGCTGTCTAATAAAACAAAAACCTAAATTTAAGATGCAAATAAATTGTAAGTTTCTTCTAGCTTAAGAAATAAATAGATCACTACAGAGCAATTATACAATGCTGGTTTATTCATCACATCAAGCCGCATTGGACATGATACAGTTCTTCCCCATTGTAACCCTCAGTCTGTCCCAAATTTGCAAACAGACTGTGTAATTGATAAACAAATCATTAGCATCCTCCCGTCTGACACAGGTTACAAATGACAGCTTCCATGTGTTCAGGCATCCGTTTTCTTCTTAGTAAAACCTTTGTTTTGGCAAACCACCCAGACTTTTAGAGTTGAATAAGAGAGTATTTTAGAAGGATTTCAAAGAAAAAAACCCAGCCTTTTTTCTATTCTTCCACAATCTTTCCCCTTCATCGAAGAGGCTTGTCGTGCCAATTAAAGCATACCCAAGAATGAGCATCTTGTAATTCACCTTCACATAGGTTCCTACTGAATCTAGGGAACCAGGAAACAACACCATCATGACTTTAAATAGAACCATAGGACATGGTGCAATTCTAAAGAAATTTGGAAACCTCTGTGTCAGGCTTTGATTCTGAAGCCACTTGTTCCTCCAGAAATAGATCCAAGTCCCACCACTCAATTTAAACTCCCAATTCCCCATAAATGAGAGGAGCCATTTTGCATAGGTTCTTCAAAGCTCTTGATAGTTTATAGGACTGTGTTGGTACCAGCTCCAAACTCATATTGTTTCTAAAACAGTTTATCCTCAACACCTGGTCTCAAACTGCCTTCTGATCCAGCAAACAAAACAATTTCACTAACATAGCCCTATTAATGAGATTGAGATTCAGATTGAGATTTAACAAACCCATCCCACCCCCAAATTTGGGAGAAGATTAGTGGACCACAATTAACTGTGCCATGTTCAGCTTGGCAGATATTTAGGAAATGCCGCACTATATATACAAACAGTAACTGCATGGTATTTTTATTCAAATATCCAAATGGTACACACACCTATCCATGTATATAATGGACGAAACTCACAAGCCTAAATGTATATTATTAAGATTAAAAAAAGGTCCTCTGTAAATCTTCCCCACTGACTAGAGTTTTCTCCTTTTTTTATGAAAGTAGATGGGAGCCTTCCATTAAGTAAGAAAACCCAAACAAGATATGGAGATGAGGAATCTCCGAAATTAAAACTAAACAAAGAGCAAAAGAACAACAATTAAAGCAAAGTCCAAAAAGGAAAAAAAAACTAAAACGGTAAAACCCCCCAATGAAAGGATACAAATTCCCCCAACACAACAAAACCCCCTTTGGCCTTAATAGAATCTCCTCTCAGTTAAAGCATACACCCAATCCCTGAGAAGCACAGAGAAATCCTCCCAGATATTCTCGAAATATATCTTCTTATTTTGGAATATATGCTCATTCCTTGCATCCAATAAGAATTTTCTCCTTGCACCAAATTTTCTCCCTGAGATAGGATAGTGTTGCCGATATTGATCCTCGTTTTCCAATAGCTTGTGGACTAACATGCAAAGACCCAATCCCCATCCCTAACCCCCACACAATAGCCCAAGAATATGCAAAGTACAAAAATGGATTGACAGAGAAATTATATGCATATGTAATCAAAATAAGAACCCATAACTGGGGAAAACAAGTTTCTGATTAAAACAAATTGACCAGGACAAACACATAAAACCACCAACCATGCCAAAAGCAGAAGTGAAACTCTATAACAGATCAGCTGAAGCAATTAATGTTATAACATTCAACGTGAAATAACAACAAAATGAGAAGAGATAATTACAGTTTTCCCAGCTTTGTCAATTCCAAGAATAAGAACATGGAACTCTGTCTTACTGAAGATATACTTCCAGAGTCCATAAAACAAGGAGAACATTTCTTCAGTGTTGTTCCTTCACTCCGCTGGAGTCTCTGCCACAAGATGCTCAAGGGTCTATGAAAAAGACCCGAGCAGTGATAAACTCGATATGCACTCCACTTATCATCTCAAAAACCTGGGCAAAAAAAATCAATCTGAAAGCAATACAGATTTAAGTAAATCCCCTAACAAACAAGTACAACAATAAATGGAGGCAATGTATCATAATAGCTAATAAATCAACTCAAAAGATAATTGATAATGATGAGTAATATATTGTGAAGGTGAACAGACACTCGATGAAGTATTAGTTTTAGTCCGCACCTCTTTTTCGCTGAACATAAAGTGCTAACGTGACTAAACCGCCATAATTTCTGAGTTATAGTTATATTCGTCCAAGTGTGAGCACGGGATGTCACTTTACACACAGATTAGAGGGTTTGACAAGAGGAATCAAAACAATTCATTTGAACGAAAGCAAATCATTTACGAATCCGCAAGAAGCCGACTCAACTACCATTCAGTGACTTCAAAGACGCGTTCATCAAGGCAAAAAGCCAAAATCAACACCAAAGATGCACAAAATCTGCGTCATATGAGATGTTAAGATCCATCATCAAATGATGCTCAACAGGTTTTTATTGGATGCCAAACAGAAAGTAGGGCTTCAGATCTTGCGCTTGTTTACGCATATCTCATGCATCCAAACAGCATTACCCATTCCAAATTATATCCCATGAAAACACCATATTTATCTACACAAAAGGCATTCGAAATCGAACCAATCTATGACTGAACGACTGATTTATCCCCAAAAAAAAAAAAAAACAAATCTCGAGGAGATCTGAAGATAAGTCGGTGTTTACCACTCCGATTGGGGGATTCCGTCGGAAAGGGTACAAACGAACGGAGACGATCTTCAGTTGTGGATCGCTTCGAAGTGACGATTGAAAGCAAAAAAAATCAAAAAAGAAACGAAGAATATCGAAATCTTTCTTTCTTTTTGGTTTGGGCCCATTTTCGACGCTCCCGCCGCACGTCTAATACCGAAAATACCCCTACCCATTTATCACAAGTCAAACCTGATAAAATGCGGAGACATTGTAGGGGTATAATTGGAAAACAAGAAGCCATAACAAACCAAAAAAAAACGAATAATAAAAAGGAGCGTTAAATAACATCAATCTCTCTCTCTCTCGATCGAAGAGGAATCGCAGAAGAGAAGCCATTGATTTGCATCTCGTCCTTTGTGGGTACGAAAAATCTTCTCCTTCAACCTTGTTTCGTATGCTTTGTTATCTTCTCTGTTTCTGGATTTTTTTTTTGAAGATTTGATCAAGGTGTCATTAATGTGGTTCCAAGGTTTTGTTTGAAATTTTATTTGTTGTATATGAGCCACTCTTTGATTACGCGTGTGAATCATAGAATTTCATGATTATTTGGGGCATTTATTGAATGATTCAATGACGTCGATTTAATGTAAATGATGAATCGATTGAATTTAGGGTGTCCGCAAGTTTCTGGAACACAGGAGGTTATGTTGCCTCCAAGGGGAGCCTCGAATTGACATTATTACAAATTTGTATATTTTGACATCTGTAGTGTGAGAAATTCGGGAGGGTTGTTCGTTTCCTTTTTTATGGGTATTCTTGTCCATGGTTTAGTTAAACTTGACTACTTATTGATTAAAAAAAAATTGGAAGAATTGATAGGAGCAATCTTCTTAATAAAAGAAGCCCCCAAACATAAGGACTAAGCAAAATAAAGATAAAAAAATTAGACACCCCTCTCAAAATTAAAAATCTCCTGATAGAGTAGATCTTCGATTCCTCACATCATGCACCAAGAAATTTTTTTTTCTTTTGGGAAACATGGTAGGCATGAGCTCCGATTGTATTACTAACAGAGCAAATGCCCGGAAAGCTCCAGCCAAAGAGAGCTACCCCAACTTTTAAGGAGAAAGGTGATCACCACCTAAATGTTCTCTATAACACCTTTTGTGTTGAGAAAGACATTGTTGCGCACATATGCTCCAACACACCGTGTGGGGAATCAACCATTAGAATTTAGTAACATTACCCCGATCATTTCTCTCAGTCTCTTTCGGAACCATTTCCACATGCTCCCAAGGTCACTGAATGAACATTGGGAGCTAGAGCATAGCCCATTTTTTGCCAAATCTGCAAACTAAAGGAACACCTGAAAAAGAGGTAGTCTCTTGTTTCCTCATGAGTTCATCTTGGTCAATTTGCTTGGCTAGGACCTTGTCAAGCGTGAGCAACAACATAAAATAACGGATCTTCAATGGATTGAGCACTCCCACATAAGGCATTCATGCCTAATAATGAGGACTATTCCCTCCCTCTTATTGATAAGTGATGGATATGAATGTGTAGCATTGATGTGCATCTTAGCGAAGTTCATTGATGCAATTTTTGTAGACCTTTATTTTCAATGAGACATATATGGGAAATTGGGAATGCAATGTTTTTTTAATTCAAAAGATTGTTTTACCTTTTTTATAGCTAATACAACAAGACAAGATTGTTATATGGTGAGGATAGGGTCATATCCTGTACCTATGTTCCCATTTTAGCAATTTCAACACTGAAACCCTGGATGTACATGGATATCCAGGTATGTTGACTGACAAGTGTCTGGATCTAATAATTTCGGGAGGTTTAACTGCTCACTTATTGCTAAAAATCAGACTTAGAAACAAAAGCGGATCCACATAAGGGCCCTGAAGTCTCCTTTGCAAGCCACTTCTTTAAGTTTTAACAAATGGGCCAAATGGACAAAGCACAAATTTATGTTTAGACCTTGGGAACAACCAGGAAGGATGATAGCCCCCTAATGCTGGGAGATAACATTAACAGTTGTTTGCTTTCTCTCAATCCCTTGCTGATGAATTTTAATTTCCTTCCTGGTTGATTATAAATATTGTTTTCATCAAAAAATAAAAAAGTAACTTTTTTTCTTAACATGTTCTGTGTTTATTCTTCCTTGAATATTTTAGACAATCTTCCTTAATATGAGTCTGGTGGTTAATTATTAACTCTGTATGGTATAGGTTCTTCAGTGGGATTATCTTTTGACGCCTGCTAATGGACAACAAGAAAACAAGGTATTAGCATTGTTTTAAGAGGGTTTTTGGCCACTTAATCCTCTGATTGTGTTTTGTTTGTCAATATCCTTCATATATAAGTGTGTATAAAGATACACATATATATGCACTACTGTTGATTGCACATCTCAATTCTGTACTGTTTATTAAAATATTACATATTATAGCAGTACACTCAGATTTTAAATGGAAAGTTAGGTTGAACATATGCCATATTTTATGAAATGAAATCATATAACTAGATGCATTGGAAAATCTTTGATGATGAAGTTCTTGCCATATAAGACTAGTTATGCTCCATAATTTCTCTGTATAATCTGATGTCTTTTTGATAAATGCTATACAATCTTGTTTGTCAATTACCCATAACTAGCATTAGACCTTGAGCTTTTAACCTTCTTCATTTAGATTAACTATTCTATCGATTCCTGTGTGAACGAAAATGTCCTCACCTATTATCAGAATTTCTGTTGTGGTTGTCCAATTTCAAAAATTGTCCTTTATTCTCGTGTATGATGCAAATAGGCAGCCAACCATACAAGTACTTGATTGTTGAAATTCATTTTGCTCTTGAATTTCTCAAGTCTAGGCCCCAGCCTAAGAACGAACCAGTAATTGTAATGTAATTTGAGGTATTGAATAGAAAAATAAACATTGAAGATGGGGAATTTGGGTGTAATTGGATCCATAAGTCGACCCTAAACCTGTAGGAAGTAAGTTATGTTGTTGTTGGTGTTGAGATGTTATCTTGTGTCTTAAGTTATTTGAACTACATGATCATAATATTGAAGAAGTTGGCGTTATTATAGGTGAATATGAGGTTGAGAGCCTGATTAATTTAACTTAAAATGATGATGGATCATAATTCAGTTTATGAAACTTGCCAAACATATGACATAGTGCTTGTTGATATTAGTTAATATTCATGGTGTGATTATGCATTCGAAACCATGCAGGTCCTGTTTGACGTATATGACTATTGACTAACCTGCTGATGCTTTTTAACTGTATGGATATGGATAATATTTACAACAATTTTTTAATGTGCCATAATATAACAATCACAGAAATACATGTTGTTGCCAATTTTCAAGTAGTGTTCTTTTCCAGAACTATTTCCCTGTTAATTAGAATGGTATCAGTCTAAATTTCTTTAGAATATAATGAGTAGAAGTGTAGTTACATTATTGTCTGGTGTGTTTTCTCATGTCCAATTGTCCACATAGTATGAGGGCACAAATAGGTTAGAGATAGCAAAATACATAGAAAATTTGTATACATATATATAATTTCATGATTTTTACCCCCATTTTATTTCCATCATTTTATGGTCGGGATATGGTTTTATGTTAGCATCGCGATGGCATTGTTCTATCATTAAAAGAAGGGATCTGGAACTGTTTCGTCATCCTACATTTTACCACTTGATGAATTCACATTGATGCATGCTATTTTCTGTTTTTGTCTGCTGCTTTATATCAGGAGTCGTGTAAGATGGGATGAGGCTAATTTGGACGAAATTGAGGCAACTAAACCAGTCAGGCAAAAAATAAATGAGCCTAAGACTCCTTACCACCCTATGATTGATGAAGGTATAGCTCTGCCTCTATTTTGTCATTTGTCTCCCAAGTTTTATTCAAAGGAAGTTCTAACTTGGCTGACTGTAATGGGAATGAATTATATAGCTTCTATGTCACCCTTACGGGCCTTCGATGAGTGTCTGGCTAACACCAAACATGCAGAGGCTATAAGGGTTGCTTTGAATGATATGGCTTCATCAAGCTCTCATCCTGGGAAAACTGGTGGTTGGACCTCTTCTGAGGATGAGGCAGATGCCATGGAACAAGATGAAGGTGATTGGTTATTAAGTTTTATGGTTATTTTCCTATTTCGTATACTGTTTCATTTACCATTCTTAGTCTTGTTTTGTTACAGATTTTGAAACTTGTTATTAATATGCTAGTGATTTGTCAGGTTGCTAGGAAATTGGATCTTTTTAGTCAATTATTTACTGACAGATGGCATACCATTCTCAGTCATGTTATATTATTTGCTTAGGAGTCATATTGTTCAATAAGTCCTCTTATTTCACATGTTTTGATTTAGATAGGGGGTCTTTTTGTGATCACTGCAACAGAAACTTAAAACCTCATATATAAAAATTTCCTGACAATCATGTTCTTGGCCAAATGGGGTCACATACCAATGTCATACATAGAAAATCTTGTTTGGATCATGAATCTTACTAGCATGGTTCATCAATGATTTATAAGCCAGAAAAGGATATAAGGTTGACACCTCTAAAGGCTGGTATAACGATAGTATACTATTCATCTTGAATATAGCCATCATGGATGATGACCCTGTGATAATTTCATTTCTTCCCACCCCAACAGATTTTTAAAGTTTTCTAACCTACCCCCTAATATATAATATATACAGGAAAATATTCTTTCACAACCCTACTCAAGGCATTTCTGACAGCTCTCTCTTCCCCCCCCCCCCCCCCCAACCTTTGCTCCCCCTCCGGTTCACCTGGTCGTGGTGTGTTCATTTTCTTTTTAAATGTTAAAACCTGATGTTTACAAACCCACTCCACAGCCCCTTTTTGCTCTCTTTTTCTCTCCCCCACTGAGCTACCTCCTCCCGTTCGCTGTCGCCGTCGCCTCCTCCCTGCCCCATTGAAACTTCACGTGTTTGAATGGAGTTGGCGGGGAAGAACTTCAACAAGATTCTCTAATAGGTTCTGTAGAACCTCTGCCAAGTTGACCAACATCTTGGATCAAATCCCTCTACTTAGAATTCAGTTTTCTTTCTCTCGGTCAAATAATACCACACCTTGTCAGTTCACCACGAAGAGTCCTCATCGCAGTTGATTTTCCACTCTCAAAAAGCACAAGGCATTCTTTGCAGCCAAGAGCCACTATCTTGGTTTTGATTCTCATCCTCCCTTGCATTTACCACCCACAGGTGAACTAAAATCAGGGGAAACCTAGAAATCCTAGAAAATGTAGTCGTTCAACATTTGCAAGAGGGCAATGGTGGTGATTTAGAAGCTTTTTTCAGTGTTTGACATACGCAGTGTCGATTTGGACTTCATGTGTTGACGGGGTGTGATAGGGTATCTCTCACAGAAACATAGAACAGTTTTTCTATACATAAATGGGGTGGGATGAAGATCTAATGAGGTGGATTTAAAGCCCCCCCTTTTTTTGTTGCTAGTTGCAACTCTGGTTCCAAGAATATCCTGTTCAGGCAGTCATTCTGTCAGTGTGATTAAGGTTCCCTGTGTTTACTAGTGGGCACCTATTAATAATTGAAAGTGCTAGAGCCCCTGAAACTATCAGGTGTACTTGTATGGAGGGATGGGGCGCCTTTATTTTTTTATTTTTTTGTGGGGTTTTTGGGGGGTAGGTCCAGGATGGCACACCTCTCTGAATTATATGAAGCATCATACTGCTTCTATTATGCTCATGTTTCAGATATCAAATTTTCTGGGCTCGAAGGAATTTTTTGCTCTAAAGCTTATGTGGGATGTGAAAACAGTCAAAGAAATCAGTGTGTTTTTATTTTGTTTATTTTGAGAGAGAGATTTGTAGGGATCCTACCTTCTTCATTAAGAATAGACAGGAGTACAATCCCAAATTGGAAAGACCAAAACAGAGAATAGGAAGCACACCAGTAGATGTGAAATCTACATACCTTGACCCTGAGAAGAATAATAAAATAAGAAACCACCAATGTCGATAGCAGCCAACATTGTGAGCCAGCACACAATCAAACCAGATTATTCCAGTGATGACCGGCCTGCCCTGGTCATCACTGTGTTACAATAATGTTAGGGAACTTTAGAATGTTTTTTTCTGTGATCTCATTTTCTAGATCACCCTCTACTCAAGTAGGTTCAGTGATAACTTCTTGTTGCATTGAAAGAAAATGAAATATTTATTTGATTATGAAAAATTGTGCTTCCTTTTATTATAGGAGAAATTCTAGATTTTGACAAAATGTTGTGGGTGGTTTTGCTATGATGTCTCAGATTCGGAAACAGATCGAAATAGTTTGAGTTTTAGGGAGCACAGGAAGGCTCATTATGATGAGTTCCTAAAGGTGAAGGAACTCCAGGAGAAGGGTTCCCTTTTGGACGATGATGAGAATGGCGGTCAACCAGTCAAGAGATCCAATTCAGCATCCTCCCTCACGGGTGAAATGGGGGAAATAGACCTCAGGGAAGGTGAAGACGTGGGTCAACCACAGAAGCGGCAATCTCTTCCCCACAATGGAGTTTAGAAAGGTCCATCAACTCAACTAATGCTCTCTGGCAACATGTTCCTCTGCACTTTGTTTTTTGTTGAAAGTTTTGACACAATTTAGTGTATCCTTTTTTTTTCCAGTAATATGAATTCAGCTTGTTCCAGTTCCATGTGAATCAGAAGTATCATTTGATTAAACTGCAATGTGAACCATAAAAAAATAGTATTTTCTAATATGCATTCTCTTCTGATGATGATTATCAATGTTTATGTTATATTTATAGAAAGATACTATTCACCGTTGAACAGGTTTCTATCTATTTCCATTCACATTTTCCCCAACTGGATCTCCTCTTTAAGCCCCTCTTTGCATGAACTGGTACACACTACACACTGAAAAGAACTACTCGAAATTCAGACCATAACTTCTTTTTTTTGTTAGACAATTAATGGGAATTGAACCCATGGTTGCAATGTGGACATTGAGCTACCCCATGTCTTGTTCAGGTTAATTTTCCTGCTCTTATTGTTTATACATAATCCTACTAGTCTCCATTTGGATAGTGACTTAAGCTATTCTCGAATAAATTAATGTTCCAATATAGATAAAGAATAAGTCATTTTGGTTGGTTGTGCTTTTAGTTACCCTCATTGAAAAACATAATAATAAACTTTTTGTTATTTGATTGATCATATATAATCAAATCCTTCACCACTGTTAAAAAAAATGGTAGACTATGCCCTTTTGTCAACCTCAAATGGAGTTCAGGTATGTATTTTATAAAAAAATATAATATATACTTTAGTAAATTGTATGAGCTTAAAAACAAAAGGTGGATGAATAAAATATTAAGAAAAACCACGCCGCACTAAGATCTGGTTGACGTGGAATGGAGGGGGTAAAAATAAAACATGTAAATAAATTGATGAGCTTAAAAGGAAAAGATGAATGGATAAAATAATAAGAAAAACCACGTTGCATTGAGATCTGGTTGATGTGGAGATGGAGGGGGTTGTAGGAGAAACTACATAGTGGACCGTGTGTAACATATTTTTCATATGGGCACCGATATTTCCACCCACTTAGTTATTCAACCCACCCCGCTTAAAAAACAACAATGTGATTTTTTTTAGGGGTGAGCACACCCCGACCTAGCCCACCCCGTCTAAACTTAACCCACCCCTTGTATTATTCACCCCTTATATCCCTCATTTAAATATCACCCACCTACTCTATGGCATGTTTGACTTTGTGTTGTCATACCTCTCAAGACTAGTTCGACTTCACAAGGTTGAACGAGTCACAGAGACTTAAAGAGCTGTTTGTAACCGGTTCGACTTTGTGAAATCATCACCTATATCACAGGTCGATATCACAGGGCCGAATGAGTCACATAGACTTAAGGCCCCCTCTCTAACTCATTTAACATTGTGATGTCGTCCACTCTATCCCAGGTCAACTTTACAGGGGCGAATGGGTCACAGAGACTTAAGACACTCTGTAACCCGTTCAACGTTGTGAAGTCGTCACTTATATCCCAGATCGACTTTACTAGGTCGAGCGGGTCATAAAGATATAGGGCCCTCTCTGTAACCCGTTCAACATTGTGAAGTCGTCATCTATATCCCAACACAATTTCAGAGGGTCGAACGGGTCATACAGACTTAAGACCCTTTTTGTAACCCGTTCGACCTGGTGAAGTCGTTACTTATATCCCAGGTCGACTTCACAGAGCCGTATTGCATAAAATCTGGGCTAGCAGCAACATGATCGCATTGTATTAATAAATATTTCTAAAACATCATTTCATTGAGAACACCATAACACGTGAACGCATTATATTTATAAAATATCTTCAAAACTCATGCATACAAAACACATTTGTTTCGAAACATGTCAAAAACTCATACCAAACCCAAAACATTATTATTATCAATACCCATACAACATTGTGTCTATAATCGACCAAGATTTCGTTTGTTTTTTGTCCCCCTGGGAAAGGTTCTTTCAAACTATCTGCATCTATCTCTAAATTGACTGGTCTATGTGTATCTTCTTCTTGCACTCGTCTTCCTCTACTTGTAGCCCATTTGTTTCCTCTTCCACAACCGCTTGTTTAACAAATGAAATGTTTGAACTTGAAGGTACATCACTGCCAAATCTTCGAGTTAACATCTTTGATGCGATGATGTTTGTGGAATGCGTAGTTTTGTAGTTATGCTGCACAAAAAATAAAAAGATTGCCATAATCAATATGAAATGAATATTAAATGAGTCAGTCATACAAATCATTTACTAAAAAGCAGTGCTACATATCATTGTAAATCACCCATCATTATAAATATATGGTCAAATAATGTAAGAGGTAAATTTAAACTCATTATTCACAAACCACCTAATACATAACACTATACTCTATTTTTTCATTCTTTGTCATAACCAATACACAAAAAATAACAATCATTCAATGATACTTCCTTTAGAAAAAATAAAAAGGTAAAAAAATCAACTTCAAACATATCAGATAACAAATTAGATAGATTTAAATTAAAAAATCTACACAATTTTATTTGATATCTTTTGATGTGGATTAAACTGAATACTTGTAGCCTTGCATGCTGTGTTATATATATATTTGCAGTGCTCCATTGAAACAAAAGTTTGTAAACAATGCAATAAATGATTTCTAATATGAGAGGGAGCGGGAGGGAGCGGCGGAGCGGGAGTGGGAGCGGCGGCGGTGGAGCGGGAGGATGGCGCCATGTTGGCAGGACGAGAATGGAGGGTCTACAAGGAAAGCGAAAGAGATATGACGGTCACGGCCCTGGAACAGATCAGAAATGCTTCAGGTGCCTAGGGATCGGGCACCTAGCAAACTCTTGTAGAGAACCCCCACGATGTCGGAAGTGTATGAAGTTTGGGCATCGGAGGGCGGTTTGTCGCGGAATTGACCCACAGCGGGTAGCACTGGATGCGAACCCCAGCATCTGCCACGAGAAGGCCACAGAGAAGATAGAGTTGGAATGGTCCCCTATCCTGGAGGAGAGGGCTCAACGCATGCAAACAAGCATTATCATCAACTGGAACGTTAACTGGCCTCTCGAGGTAGTGGAAGTGGTAGAAGCATTGGGGAAACGCTGGAAGGGAATTGATTTCTCTAGATCCTGGCTGTTGGGAGGAGGGAAGCTCCTGGTGCGTCTCCGGTCAGTGGAAGAAAAGGAGTTTCTCATGAAGCAGGAGGGTATTTACACAAGTAAGGGGAAGCTTTCTTTTAGCTTATGTTCCATCGTGACGGGGGCGGATAGGAAGGAGGGAGAGGTGGAAGTATTTCACCTACGAGGGATACCCTTAATCTGGTGTTCAGAGGAAGTCATTCGCAAAATCACTGAAGGATGGGGTTGGTTACTATCTTTCGAGGAAATTGTTTGCTTGGAGGAGAACTACCCACTAGTGAAGGTATGGATGTCATCAATGAAGGTGACCTCACCACCGCCTCTAATCGACGTACAACTGAAGGGGTGGACCGCGAGAATTGAGGTTTCAAAAGGCAACAAACAAAAACCAAACACTTTCGCGGAGGCGGTGACGCAAGGTCAAAAAGGAGTGGCAGCTAGTGGGTCAAATGGTACAGGAGTTCTTCTCCGGCAACAGTGGGAGATGGTTCGAAGGAAATGCGTGGGAAGGGATGCGGTGGAGGGGGGAGAAGCGAAGCGGTCGGGGCGGAGTACGGAAGCGCAGCCGAGGGTCAAAACCAGGCCAGCTGGTACCGTACGAGGGCCACAGGGTGTCAGGGGTGTTGCAGCGGTGGACACTCTAGCAAGGACAGTTGGCATGACTTCCTCTCACAGGTGTTCTGACCACAGGGAGTCGGGCCAGTCACCCGTCAGGTCGTCTTTAGGCGGCCCTGTTCGATTGACCGAAAGTCAAGAGAGTAAAAGGGCAACAAACGTGATGACCACTTTTTCGCAGAAACAGGGGAATGACGGTTTGGGCAAAACATGCGTGATGGAACACCCTGGTCAGAGCTCAACTTACCATCATATCATTTATTGCCCTCAGAGCTTGGGTGGACCTCATCGGGGCTTGGGATTCTTGGATGAATCCGAGTCTAGTGGACCATCCGAAGGCCCAGGGGTGCGGGTCGGAATGGGCCAATTCTCGGGAAGTGTCTCTGTGGGTGGGCCATCCACTCATAGTGAACCCAGTGTCCATGCCTCTTATGGGCCCGGATCTTGGGCCAATTTCTTTGATGATAGAGGCTGTCTAAAATGGCAGTGGTGCCAAGATACTCAAGTCGCAGATTCGGAAGGGAGACGAGCAATATTCGGCAGCATCATTAGAACGCCAGAAAAAGCAGGGGATAGTGAAGGCGAAAGCATGGAAGGTCCAACAGGCTCCGCGAGGCAGAAGGAGTATTCCATTGGTTGGGACGGACTCGCTTCTAATTACCCCTCGGTGGAAAGCTCGTGTGATAATCCGGGGCCGTCTAGACCTAGAGGGATTTTCAGGCTGGAGGAAGGGGAACTATCGGCGTGCGAGGCAACAAACTTCGGGACGGGGCAGAGGTATGTCGGGACGAGCAAATCCAAAGTCAACACAGTTGATGGGTCATCGGGCGGAGTCACGGCCGGGGACAAAGGGGAGATCGCACCACTTTTGGAGCCAAGAGGGGAGACGGGGAAGGAACCGGATGCCTCGGCATCCAGAATCCCAGGCCTCCGTGCGAAAATGGAGACGGTGGCAGTAAAGCTCGGAGTGGACCAATTAGAAGGGAGGAACAAGGAACTGCTGGGGTCTTTCATAGAAGAGACGATCAGGGCGGTGGGTTACATACCCAAAATGGGTGGGACTGTTGTGAAGTTGCCTGCAGGAGAGGAGTCTGTGGTTCACCCTATGGGGCGGACCGAGCCGTCCGGGGAGGACACGAGGAATCTTTCAATTCCTCAATGATACGTGGCCTTTCGTGGAATATACGGGGTATGCACGACCCCAGAAAGAGGCGTGCACTAGCGGACATGGTAAAGGAGTTTGCGGTTAATTTATGTTGTATCCAGGAGACAAAGCTGGCTGACCCGGACAGGCGGGTTCTTGAGGAGTTGGGCGCGGGTAGACTTGATCAGATGATTTGGAAGAATGCTATTGGCGCGTCGGGTGGGATTATCATAGCATGGAACTCAGCAGTATGGGAAAAGATGGACTGGCTCGAAGGGGGATGGTCGTTATCCATTCTGTTAAGGAACAAGTTATCTAATGGTTGCTGCGCGTTCTCGGGGGTTTATGGTCCACACGAGGCGGTCAACAGGCGATCACTATGGATGGAACTTTCAGCAGTCCGAGCTGCATGGGGGGTGCCGGGGTGCATTGCGGGGGATTTCAACATCACTCGCTATTGCGGTGAACAGAACAGAGATGACCAAGAGTCGAGGACCATGTGGATTTTCTCTGAATGGATCAACGAAGAAGCGCTGTTAGACTTGCCCATCCCAAATCACGCGTTCACCTGGAGCAATATGCGGGACGATCCAGCGCTTGCACGTATCGACCGGGTCTTGATTGACATGGATTGGGATGACATTTTTCCTGGGTGCGAGGTACGTGGCTTGACACGAATCCTATCTGACCACACACCACTATTTTTCTCTTCTCAAACTTCTCAGAGAAAGCCTCAAAAATTTCACTTCGAGAGTTGGTGGGCAAGGGTGGAGGGATTTGACGAGGTGGTCAGAGAGTCTTGGGACGCAGATGCGGGGGGCAGACAGGGAGCGCGGCGGCTGGCATTTAAACTACGCTGTTTAAAACACAAGCTCAAAGTTTGGGGGAAGCAAGCAAAGAGGCAACAAACCCAGAAGAAAATTGACTTAGCAGTGACGATTGATGAGGTGGATGTAGCTGAGGAGGCCGGGGGACTGACCGAGGAGGAGAGAAGAAGGAGACTCCAGGCTAGAATGGATTATGCAGAGGTATTGAAGCAAGAAGAGATAGAATGGCGCCAAAGATCAAAAGCTCTGTGGTTAAAAGCGGGCGATAACAACACACGATACTTCCACAAAATGGCGTCACTTCGAAAACGATCAAACCGTATAAGCCAATTATTGGTGGACGACGTGTTGATTGAGAATGAAAATGACATTGGTATTGCACTGGCGGATCACTTCCAGAAAGCATTCAAAAAGGATAGAGGGTGGCGCCCACGTTGGTTTGATGAGGATCTCTTGCGGCTACCCACCTCTTGTTTGGAGGAGTTGGAGGCTGTTTTTTCAGAAGAGGAGGTAAAGGCAGTGGTATTCAGGGCTGATGGGGACAAAGGCGACGGGCCCAGATGGTTTTGGGCTTTGCTTCTTCCAGAACCACTGGAATGTGGTGCGGGGGGATGTTATGGATGTATTCACGGAGCTCCAGCGTGGAGCAGCAGGGCTGGGCTGCCTCAACGCATCATCCATTGTGTTACTACCGAAGAAGGAGGGAGCAAGAACGGTCAACGACTACCGCCCGATATGCCTACTTAACGGGGCATACATGATGGTGGCTAAGGTGCTTGCTAACAGGCTAAGGAAGGTGTGCGGTTTCATAGTCGACGAGAGCCAATCAGCTTTTATTCCGGGGAGATCCCTACAGGAAGGTTTCATAGTGGCACAAGAAATCATATCAGCTTTGCACATGGATGGGCGCGAGGGAGCTTTACTCAAGGTGGATTTCGAGAAGGCATACAACAGGGTGGACTGGTCTTTCTTACTTCGTGTGCTTAGCATGCATGGGTTCGAGCCACCTTGGTTGAGGATGATCGAACAATGTCTTTGCACGGCAACTGCGTCGGTTGTAGTACATGGGGGGACGTTCGGTTTCTTCCACCTCAATCGCGGGCTACGCCAGGGGGATCCTCTTTCCCCGGTTCTATTCACAATTGCAGCCAATGTTCTGAGCCGGATGTGTGCCACAGCTACGTCAGAGGGATGGATAAATGGATTGGCGGTGAAGCCGGAGGGCAGGAAGGTCACACACATTCTTTTTGCGGATGACACGCTATTGTTGGTGACTCCTGAGGAAGAAGAAGTATTCATGATCACGTTCATCCTTCGCTGTTTCGAGCTGGTGTCGGGTCTAAGGGTAAATTTTGCAAAATCAGCGTTGATATCGGTGAATGTGGACGAGGGCATCGCAGAGAGGCTCTCAGCGATAGCGGGGTGTCAAAAGGGGTCTTTGCCATGCAGACATTTGGGACTCCCGCTGGTGAAGAGCAGGGTTTTGCGCAGGGATTGGCAGCGAGTAATTGACAGAGTGGAACGCAGACTTCAAGGATGGCAAGGCAAGCTCCTATCGTGGGGAGGGAAAATCATTCTTCTTCAAGCTGTACTCTCAGCCATCCCAGTGTTTTTTCTTTCAATCTTTCGGGCACCAAAAGGAGTTTTGTACCGTTTGGACGTTCTACGTCGTAAATTCCTTTGGAGGGGGAGTCATTACGAATGCAACTCTCCATACTTGGTTAAATGGGAGATAGTATGCCAACGGAGATCCAAGGGGGGTCTTGGTGTAACCAGTTTAGACACTCTCAACAAAGCTCTCCTATCTAAATGGTGCTGGGCATGGATCCAAAGCCCGGAAAAAGCATGGGTGGGTTTGTTCAAGGAGAGATATGGAGCATCGGAGGCCAGGAGGGGACAAGGCCCTTGTCTTTCGAGGCGGTCATCTCAACTATGCAGGGGCTTCTTCGATCTTTGGGAGGAGTTTGCTACCAGTATCTCATGGGATCTTGGCAATGGACGCTCCATCAGTTTTTGGGATGACCATTGGTGCGCGGATCAAGCACTCGGCAAGATGTTCCCGCAGCTAAGGCGTAAGGCACTCCGGGCTGAAGGGTGCGTGAGCGAATTCTGGCAGTCGGATCAGCAGGGGCAAGACACACGTTTTCGACGAGGGTTAAGGGGGACCGAAATTGAGCAGTTCACCCGCCTCGTTCAAATCCTTGGACCGCTATACCCAAGGGCGGACTCTATGGACACGGTATCTTGGGCACCTAACCCTCGCCTGGGGTACTCGACTCATGCGGGTTACGACTGGTGGGCACGGAATCAAACCATTGACACGCAATTAATCGCCTGTGCCGCCTCGTTTTGGAAAGCCAACATCCCCTTGAAAGTGAAATGTTTCATGTGGTTGTTGTTACACGAACAGGTACTGACCAGGGACTATCGCGCGAGATGGAGACCGACGGATAACCCAGAATGCACGCTCTGCCGTAACGCGAGAGAAACATACTCCCATCTGTTTTTTGACTGCACAGCCACTGCGCGCATTTGGGGAATCGCCGAATCGCTATCCAACAAGCGACTTCCTAGGGGGTCGAGAGAGGAATTCTGGGATACCGCCACGAGCATGTCAAAGAAGGGGGACAAGAGCGTGCGGGGCAAGGTCATGAGGTCCATTATTTCAGCATGCGTATGGGCGATATGGCGCACAAGAAATGAGGTCATCTTCAAGGGTTCGTCCTTCTATTTCGACTCAGTTTGGGAGTTGGTACGTTGGAGTATCACAGAATGGGGCCACGGGTTAGCAGGGGCAACCCGGATGCACGTGGGCGAGGACACGATGCGGGTGGTGTAAGCGACGGTCTTATTTTTTTGGATCGAGCAGATATCTTATCTACCGGCCCTAGTGGAAGACGCTCACGATTCATGGTTTTTCTAGACCTGTATTTGTCTTTCTTTTCTTTTTTCCTTGATCTACTTTCTCTCACCCCCAATTCAGACATTGTCTATTTTGACTCACTATTGAAATAGAAATGCCTACAATTCAGTTTCAAAAAAAAATCAACTTCATCCAACTAAACCAAAAACACATTCTAAACCCACATTAAATTCATTTGTTCGAAACACTTATAAAATACATTTGTTTTAAAACATCTCCAGAACCCATACTAAACCCAAAACACTATTATAGTCGTCTCATTGTATCCCGTGGTCGGATTGAATTTTTTGGGATTTTTTTATCATGCCCAAGTTGTCGGAGCACCTTGTCTAGCATGTATGGCTCGAAGATAAGATTAATACACAAACATCCTTTGAAGAATGCATAATCTAGGAGTGGCCTACGATATTGAACAATACGATATGGATCAAACTCTACCTGCACTCATTTGAAAAACTAAAGTTATTTACATTCATAATATAAAACGAATAGAAATATTTTAGTACCACTTTCACTTCATATTGCATTAAAGTTTTCATTCTTTCAATTACCCTACTAACTTCAATGTCAAACATCCATGCATTTTTTTCAACTTCTTAGGTATTATCAAAAGTATTTTGTCTAGCAAAAATTCACATTAACTTATTCATACCAACTGATCCAACTCAATCCAATTCTCAATGAATGTGTAATTCACTATTGGTGTATTAAATAAATAATCTACCAATAATATTCAATCACTTATCACTATAAATCTCTCTCAATCAACTGATGTTTTTCATTTCATAAACATTTTCAATAAGTAAACATTATCCATGACCAATTCATGAATCATTTGGAATATAAAAAAATATCTATCACAGAATTAGGGTTAAGTTTATTATTAAAAAATTGGTTTCAAGAAATACATTAAGAAACAAAGGAATAACATTGAAATCTAAAGTGAAAGCAACATTGATTATTTTATTCAAATTAAAGGTGAAATAAGTAATCATTACCCTTTACCAATTTATGAACCATTTAGAATATAAAAAATATCTATCCTATAACTAGGGTTAGGTTTACTAAAAAAATGTTCAAGAAATACATTAAAAGGCAAAGAGATAACAATAAAATCTAAGATGGAACCTATCTTGAAATCTAAGGGGATAACATTTGCATGTTTATTACAAATGGATAGTATAAAATGAATACACTACCTTAATGGATGAGTGTGTTGTGCACGAAAATGGAGAGTGGCTGGAGGGGAGCACCTGCGAGCAAACGAATCGGCTGTAGGGGGAGCTGGAGGGGGAGCATCGATGGCGGGTGGAGCCAAAGAGGGAGCAAAAGAGGAGATGGAGAAGAACAAGAGGGAGGGAGAGCAAATGAAGAGAGAGAGAGTTGTAAAAAAAATGCTTGGGGTGGGATTGTGAAGCAAATCATTATACATATATACTGGAGGTGGGTTAGAAAACCTTAAAAATTTGTTGGGGTGGGGAAGAAAACGGGGTGGGTTAGAAAAGACAAGGGGTGGTAATAGTCGCGCCCTTTTCATATAATATGCATTGTATTTGTTGGAATGTTAGTCAAGATGGACAGTCGTATATATCGGGTCGTGCTGTTAAATGTATGAGATTTGCTACACAGGCCCCCATCAATCCATCATATAGGCCCCTCCCTCCCACAAGCCTCATGAGTTGTCAAAATGTAATTGGCTCTCTTGTTGACATTTACAAAAGAGCAAAAAAACTAAATAAAAGTACCCTTATTAATACACACTCTCTATTAGATGTTTTTAAAAACAATAATAGTGTTTTAAAAAAGAAATGAACTATTAATTATGGATGTATAAATCATTCAATTGGAATGAATTCAAAAATAAAAAAAGAAACGTGAATTATAAATGGAAATGATTTATTGTCATCATCACTATTCTATAAAAGGAAAGGATTTATTATTCATCATTACAAAACCCTTTTTTTTTTTTAAATCTCTATGTTGTTTTTCAAGATCTTATGATTACATGAAGATGATGTTTTTGTTTTTTTTTTTGTCTATTTTTTTTCGAATGGATAAAAAAAGTAACCGACTCTTGTTTACCGATAACTGGGATGTATGTCCAATTTCTGTTCTTGTTTGCAATAAAATGTAACTGACAATCAGATGAATGTAATCAAATTTAAGTAATTTGTATTTTTTCAGTTTGTTCAATTTTACTGCTATGCGCAATGTAACTATATTTAAATGTAAGTAACTGTAAGTAAATACTAGTGTATATAAGTGCTCTGTAAATATAACTAACTATTAGAAGAGTCTAAACTTTCTTCAGTTTTGCATGTATGCATGTCATAATTTATGTTTCTTTATCATTATATGTTTTTTATTGTTATTGATATGCACAAAGTACTTAAGATCCCTTCATAGTAATTAAGTTATATTAATGTAAATTTATTTGTATTCACTTTTTAAATTAATATGTATTTTCAATTTTTTTTTCCATGTTACTGCTATGCAAAATGTATTTATCTTTGAAATGTAACTAACCGAAAATAACTGCACAGCAAATGTAACTAACTATTTGGGTTACGTGTAGGTAGATTTTTCCCGTGCATCTTTGCAATGTCAAAACTTTGTCTACGAGCAAAATTGTTATAAAGCAATTACATCTTCTGTATCAAATGTCATTCCAACACTTAGCGCAATTGCTTATGTACATTGTTGCTCAACTTTAACAATGAAATCTTTCTGCGGACTGCCTTCCACAGAAAATGTAACAAAGTTTATTGTATTTCCTACATTCAAATGCAAAAAAAGTATCATTAAAACTAATGTACTGTTAGTAATCACTAAAAATCATATAAACATAAAAATTAAAAATGGAATAATATGACTTATAGTTCCACTAAGATCATATTAAGAGCCATTCATATTTTGAAATAAAATTTTGTTTCACAATTATATTGTTCTAAAGTTAGTTACATTTCTCTACAAAAACATGTAATAAGTTAGTTACATTCACAAGAATATAACCAAAATCACAGAAAACCGGATAGAAGTCCAGAAAAGGTATAAATATGTAACTGACATTCAAATGTTAAACATATGATATGTCATGTTCAAAACCACGTTTCACATTAAAAAAATCATAATTAACATTAAAAAAATTGAAATAATTAAAAAAACATACAATAAAGAGACACCACACCTGAATCGGCAGATATTTCAAATGATAGCCAAAAGAATTCAATTGTTATTTTTCGATCAGATAAAAAACTTAGATAGTCATCTAAAGAACAAATCTGATTCTAAATGGCCTCAACAAAAAAAAACTCTCAAAACTTACCATGTAAATGAATGCACAATTCAAAAACTGAAATTCAAAAAAGGAAAAAAAAAACAGAATTAAATGCCCCCTCCACGCGTGATTCCAAAGCAACAATAATAGTTGTCCCTTTAATTATGTTGAAAATTAATAAACTCATTTAAGGGGTAAATTTGATAATCCAACTCATGCTATGTCATGGGGCTTATGAGGAGCCTACAAAATAGGGTTTGTCAATCATTTTCCTAAACATATTGTGCTAGAATGAACTAACATGCCGAATCGCATACCCATGCCCTTGCCCACTCTTAACACGTCATGTTATACCATGCCATATTGGCTTCTCAATGAACCGTGCTTTTCATTGTTTTCGATAAGCAATGTTTTAAAAATCGAATTGTTTATTAAACCAGAAAGATGAATGGGTTAAAGGTTATTAGTTTAACCGTTGAATCAATCAGAATCAAACCATGATATATCATAAGTAATAAAAATATTAATTATTATTATTAAATAAATTTATAAAAAATAAAATATTTTAGAAAATCTTTGCATAATTATCAAATCTTAATTTTAAAACTTCTTAAGCTTTTATTTAAACATCATAACATGATTTTATAATATAAAATATAAATTATTATTAGATTTTATATTTTCTAAATCAATTAATCACACTTTCTATGGGGAAAAATCCGTCAATTTGATTCAATTGGCAGACTGATTTTGAGGGTAAATGAAACCAGAATTCAAAACGAATGAATTTTTTTAATTTAATCGTTCAACAAGCCGGGTCAGGTCTGATTTTAAATACGTGTCCGGATCTAGTCAGGTCTTGTATCATCAATACCATTACTATCTGTTAAATTACATGTGTAGAATATTCATATTGTATTACACGTGTATTACTGTGTTACACGTGTAATAGGTCTTGTATCATTATATAAAAGGCTCTATCCCTCTCTTAATGAATTAGGTCATATTATTCTTTTCTCCAAAAGTCTAACATGGTATCAGAGCCCCTTTAAGACCTCAAACAATTTTTATTTTTATTTTTCGGATCTTTGTTGAGATTCGACGTTTGTTACAACGTATCGTTGTTCGCGAAGTCGTCGTAGTCTTCTTCGCCGTTCGTCCGTCCGCGCCGCGTCGTCATCGCCGTCAACAGCCGCGCCACAGCGCGCCCGTCCGCGCTCGTCCGCGCAGCAGACTCCCTGCACCGTGCCCGGCAGATCCAGCCCCAGCCCCGGTAGATTCCCAGACGCGCGTCGTACGCGTCCCTGCCCGTGCCCGGCAGATCCAGCCCCAGCCCCGACAGATTCCCGGACGCGCGCCGTGCCCGGCAGCCCCGGCAGATTCGGCGCGATCCGTGCCCGGCAGATCCCGGATTGCAGACGAGCGCATATTTGCGCTATCGTGCGCCGTTTTTCCTGCTAACGTGCGCCGTGGCCCATCTGCTCATCTGCCCGAGCCCATCTGAGTTCAAGAAGGAGCCCATCTGCCCGGCCCATCTACCAGGCCCATCTGCCCGAGCCCATCTGCCCGAGCCCATCTGTCCGATCGCCGCCGACTCCCGTCCACTTGCCGCCGGTGACCGTCAGTTGCCGCCGGCAACCGTCCGTTAACGCCGGCCGACCAATCGCCGCCGGCAACCGTCAGTAGTCGCCGGCAACCGTCCGTTCGCCGCCGGCAACCGTCAGTAGTTGCCGGCAACCGTCCGTTCGCCGCCGGCCGCCGTCCGCCGTCGCCGCCGGCCGTCCACTCGCCGCCGGCCACCGTCCGCCGTCGCCGGCCGCCGTCCATCGCCGCCGGCCATTTCTGTCCCGTTTCTTTCCTGGATCGTTACGTCTAAGTTCGGACTACAAATCTAGTCATCCAGGTACTCATTTTGTTCAGTTTTTCATCGTCTACGCATTCGTGTATATTTCGGGTTTATTTGAGATACTTTGATTATGTCTTTATCTGAAAATCCGTCTGCCCGGATCCCACTTTGACGGTCAACGCTGCTGTTAAACTACCCGTCTCTACAGACTCATTTGAGCCCCTTCGTGATGTTCTTCCGAATTCAACCGATTTTCTTTTGAGCTCCGTCGAAGATTGGCCGTCCTGGCGTGCCACTGTGAAGAGCACCCTCAGTTCACGTGATTTGTTCGGCCACCTTGATGGTACTATTGCTGTGCCACTGTCTGATTCTCCAGCATATATCTCATGGCGGAGACGTGATCAGCGTGCATCTTCTTATGTGATCAACTCTGTTAATCGTTCTCTTCGTGCTGATCTCAGTATATTCGATACGGCAGCGGAGATTTGGGCGTCTCTTCTTGAACGCTTTGTGGAGAAAAGTGGCGCCCGAGAGTATCAGTTACTTGCTGAGGTTCAGACAATTGTTCAGGGAGATCTTTCTGTCACCGATCTATACAATCGCATGCGCACCTGTTTTCGTGAACTACGAAATCTTGAGCCGGGTCCACGTGCATCTCTAGCTGAGCGAGCTGCCTTTCGTGATCGTCGTGAACTCTATCAGTTCCTTATGGCTCTTCGTCCTGAATATTCCGTGTTGGCTGGACAGTTGATTCATCGAGATCCTTTACCACGCCTAGAGGTTGTTTTAGCGGAAATTGTTGCCGAGGAGACTCGTCTTCGCACTGTAGCATCACGACAGACTACTTCCTCGACCATGTATTCTGGAGTTTTGGCTGCTACCTCTCCTGCTGTTCCTTCTGCAACCTCATCACGTCCTACAATTCTGTGTGCGCACTGCCAAAGGTCAGGACATGCCATTAATAATTGTTGGGATCTTCATCCAGAGAAACGCCCGGTTACTCGTATGCCACAGCAAGCCTCTCAAGGTCGTGGTCGTGGCCGTGGTCCAGTTCACCGTCGTCCCACTGCTGCTGTTGCTACCACCACTGCACCAGGTTTGCCTACTTCTGATCATCTTGACACCTTGATCAATCAGCGACTTGAGCAGCTCTTACAGCAGCATCCACCTCGGTCTGAGTCTACTGCTCCCTCAGCCTTCTCTTCCACTCCGGGTACTTCTGTCTCTTGGATTTTTGATTCTGGTGCATCCCATCATATGACACCTAATAGTTCTATACTTACTGCATGTTCACCTGCTCCTGCTCATTTGCCTCCGATTCATACTGCTGACGGTTCTGCTTTAGTTATCACCCAGTGTGGATCTATCACCACCACCTCAGATCCCACTGGTCGTCTTTCCATTCCATTTGTTTTACATGCGCCGGATCTATGCATGAACCTTATTTCCATTAGTCGACTTTGTGATTCTGGTCTGACCGTTTCTTTCACTTCCTCTGGTTGTTTTGTGCAGGATCCACACTCGGGGCGGAGGATTGGCGTTGGTCGTAGAGTCGGCGGATTGTACTTCGTGGAGTATCTGCATCTTCCTGTTCCAGATCCGTCTGTCTTCTGTGGTAGCGTCACTTCTAATGCCGATTTGTGGCATAGAAGGTTAGGTCATGTCTCTGAGTCTCGCCTTAAAGGCCTTTTTGAGTCTGGTGTGTTAGGATCTACTTCTTTTTCTCCTTTGTCTGTGTGTGAGGGCTGTAAATTGGCCAAACCTGTGGCCTTACCTTTTAGTTCTAGTAATAATCAGTCCACCAGTCCTTTTGAGTTAGTGCATTCTGACATTTGGGGTCCTGCTCCCGTACATTCTCTGAGTGGTTTTTCTTATTATATTAGTTTCATTGATGATTATTCTCGCTTTACGTGGATTTATTTACTACGTAATCGCTCTGAGGTTGCTCACATTTATGATGTTTTTACCACCATGATTCATACCCAATTTCAGACTCGCATTAAAACCTTTCGCTCTGATTGTGCCAAAGAATATATTTCTTCTACAATGCGCTCTCTGATTCAATCACATGGCACAATCTTTCAGCAGTCTTGTCCCTACACTCATGAACAGAATGGTGTTGCCGAACGTAAACATCGCCACATTCTTGAGACCACTCGCTCTCTTCTACTGTCATCATCTGTTCCACAGCATTTCTGGGCTGAGGCTGCCCTTCTCTCTGTTCATCTCATAAATATCACTCCCTCTACAGTTCTCTCTGGCATGTCCCCTCATGAACGCCTCTATTCTTCACGTCCTAACTACAGTCGTCTTCGAGTTTTCGGTTGTACGTGTTATGTTCTTCTTCCTCCACATGCTCGTGACAAGCTCTCTGCTCGGTCTGTTCGATGTGTTTTCTTAGGGATAAGTTTCGAGCATAAGGGGTATCGTTGTTATGATCCCGTGGGTCATCGTTTCTGGTTCGCTCGTCATGTCTCATTTGTAGAGGATGTTCCCTATTTTTCGTCTACGTCCCGTGAGTCCACTTCTCCTACGTCTCCCTCTGTTCAGCCTTGTCCTGGTTTTGAGTCTCTTCCCCTTCCTGAATCACCTTCTAGCCCTGCCCTGGTTGAGCCTTCTCCGATAGAGTGTGACTCTCTGCCTTCCTCTTCCAGTTCTACTGCAGATACTTCTCCTGGTGCTTCGCCTCCTGCGCCTGACGCCCCTCTCCCGGCCGTGGATCCGAGCAGTGGCGCTCGCTATCCTCAGCGCGAGCGTCGTCCGCCTGCCCGTTTCAGTTTTGATAGTGGACCCCCTGATCAGTTTGGTTTTGCCACAGTCAGCTCTTATTCTCCACAACTTCAAGCCTTTCTTGCAGCTATTCATACACATCGGGAGCCTAAATCTTATCAAGAGGCAGTTCAGCACCCTGAGTGGCGACAGGCCATGGATGAGGAGTTTCAGGCATTTCAGGAGACTCATACGTGGGATATCGTTCCTCTTCCCACTGGTGTTGAGCCTATCAGTTGTAAATGGATTTTTAAGGTCAAACATCGACCTGATGGATCCATTGAACGACACAAGGCTCGTCTGGTTGCTCGCGGTTTCACACAGGAGTATGGGATTGATTATGAGGAGACTTTCGCCCCTGTTGCACAGATGACCACCGTTCGCACTCTTCTTGCAGTTGCTGCGACTCGTCATTGGCCGCTCTTTCAGATGGATGTGAAGAATGCCTTTCTTCATGGGGATTTATCAGAGTTGGTCTACATGCACCCACCTCCTGGTCTTCGTACTCCTCCCCAACATGTCTGTCGTCTCCGGCGTGCTATATATGGTCTTAAGCAGGCTCCTCGTGCATGGTTTGAGCGTTTTCGCAGTGTTATTCTATCAGCTGGGTTTGTTGAGAGTTCTCAGGATCACTCTTTGTTTGTGCGATCATCATCGCAAGGTCGGGTGATTCTACTTTTATATGTGGATGATATGATCATCACTGGTGACGACTCAGCTGGTATTACTCTTGTTCAGCGCCACCTCAGTAGTCAGTTTCAGATGAAGGATCTCGGTACTCTTCGCTACTTTCTAGGGCTCGAGATTGCTCAGAGTAAGCGGGGGATTCTTCTCTCTCAGCAGAAGTACACAGCAGATATTATTGATCGTGCCGCTATATCTGACACTCGCCGTGCTGACACACCACTTGAGCTTCATGTAAAGCTACGTCCTACTGATGGTGAGCTCCTTCCAGATCCTACACGATACAGACAGATCGTGGGACAGCTAGTGTATCTCTGCATTACCAGACCTGACATTGCTCATGCAGTCAGTATAGTTAGTCAGTTCGTCTCTGCTCCTCGTTCGGTTCACTATAGTGCTCTCATAAGGATCCTTAGATACTTACGTGGGACTATTACTAGATCACTCTATCTGTCATCATCTTCATCTCTGGTTCTTCGAGCTTACACTGACGCTGATTGGGCAGGAGATCCGACTACTCGTCGATCCACTACTGGTTTTTGCATATTTCTTGGAGACTCTCTTATTTCCTGGCGCAGCAAGAAACAAGATGTTGTTTCTCTTTCCAGCACAGAAGCAGAGTATCGAGCTATGGCCATCACGACCAAAGAGATTGTTCATCTCAGACGTCTCTTGGTCGATCTTGGAGTTGATGTTACAGGTCCTACTCCACTTTACTGTGATAATCGGAGTGCTATTCAGATTGCTAGCAATCCAGTTTTTCATGAGAGGACTAAGCATATTGAGATCGATTGTCATTTTGTTCGTCAGCACTTCCTTGCTCAGACACTGACGCTTCCGCACATTTCCTCTGCTGAGCAGATCGCAGACTTCTTTACGAAGTTTCATCCAGTTCCCAGATTCTTGTCTCTCATTCGCAAACTCACGTTGTTTGATCCACCTTGAGTTTGAGCGGGGGTATTAAATTACATGTGTAGAATATTCATATTGTATTACACGTGTATTACTGTGTTACACGTGTAATAGGTCTTGTATCATTATATAAAGGGCTCTATCCCTCTCTTAATGAATTATGTCATATTATTCTTTTCTCTAAAAATATAACACTATCGAACTGCATTATCAATTAATCAATCGAACTACACAGTTTAATAATTAAACTGCATAGAGAGTAATATTATATCTAACAATTGATTGTAAGATTCATAAGCCTCACCAGATCGGGACTCACGTTCCTTGGCGATACCCGCCACTCATCACGTATGGTCAGAACAGATAAACACTCACTCCACTCACCAAAAACACTCTCAACTTAGCCAAAACAAAAAATAGAGAGAGAGAGAGAGAGAGAGAGAGAGGCAGAGTGAGTCCCTCAGCCATGGCAGCGAAGAGCGAGCCCCCCACATCAGCGTCCATGGCGACCGACATATGCAACCAAATCAGCTCCGTCTTCTCCACCACCGACCCCTCCCACCCACCCGCGCTCGACGTCCTGGTCTCCGAAATCACCAAAACCGCCTCCCAACACGGCCGTATCTTCGTCCACGGCGTGGGCCGCGAAGGCCTCATGTTGAAGGCCCTTTGCATGAGACTCGCCCACCTCGGCCTCCCCTCCCACTGCGTCGCCGACGTCACCGCCCCTCCCATAACCCCCACCGACCTCCTCCTCGCCTCCGCCGGCCCGGGAGGGTTCCCCACCGTCGACGCCATCTGCGCCGTCGCGCGGTCGGCCGGCGCGCGTGTGGTGGTGATCACGGCCCGTCCCGGCGGGTCGGCCAGCCGGGAGGCGACGGCGGTGGCGTACCTGGCGGGGCGGACCATGGCGGAAGGGGAGGGAGGGGGATTGCTGCCGATGGGGAGCTTGTATGAGGGGGCGATGTTCGTGCTTTTTGAGATGGTGGTTTGGAGGCTCGCGAAGGAGCTCGGGCAGTCGGAGGAGGAGATTAGATCACGGCACACTAATCTTGAATGATTGTCGTGTTGTCTATATATATATATAGTGTTTGTGTGTTTGATGTTGAGGTTGTGCTTTGGGGGGGAGGGGGAAGGGAATAATGTGGTACTTGTTAATTTGTTATTACAGATGTACAAGCAGATGTTTGTAAGAATGTCTATGAAAGAAAATTTGGCTCAGTCGATCTGTGGGGAAACAGGTTTGAGTGGATTTTGGATATTTAACTCTCATGGAAATCATATTTCATCTAAACTCAGTTTTTAAGACAGCGTTTGATAGCAGAATTGTAAAATTGATTATATTCTCTTCTGAATATTATTTACTTGAAATCTATACATAGGAAGTTGTTATAATTTTTCTGTCTAGTTACACGATTGTAGAAGCAGCTTCTTGCAAACGCAAACACAAAAGCTATTCAATTGTACTATCAAACGTTATCTAAATGTATAAGCAGTATCAGCTTTTTTAAAAAAATAACAATTAACTTTTTCAAAAGTATTACAAAATACATTTTTTTCCTAAAAGAATTGACATTTTTCAAAATTGCTTACACTTAGAAACACTCTTTCAGATATATGCTACCTAGATTATGGAATATATCTTGTATCAACATTCTTTATATACTGACAAAGATACGTCTAGCCTTTAAATGTTACACGCAGGCCGCTGTATAGTCCCCCTTGTAGTCTCCACGTCAACCAAATTCTCGGAATATCAAACGTAGAAGGACAAAAGCTTTTGTCAAAGTATTGTATCGTGTTTAAGAATGTATATATGATTATAAATATATGAGACCATTTATTGGGTTTTTAAATGGTCATAACTCGGTTGTTATCATGATAGAAAGTATATACATCATTTAAGAAGACATGTGAAAATTTCTTAGAAATTTAAGAGGAAAAAAGTGGGGTGAAGTTATTGCTCAAGGTCTTTATAGTCTGAAAGGATATCGAGTTAGAGCGGAGACCAAAATTAATTGTTCATGTAAGAAATCAATTAACAGCAAATATCCACAAGACAAGAATACATTGACATTTGACAGCAGAGGGAGTTTGAGCAACTGTGTCATTCTTGTTTCCATAGCATTCAGTGGCCTGTTTTGCGATGCTTGTCTAGTTCTAGCTACATACAAAGAACTAGTGATTTAAGTAGCATGTGGGAGCACATGCTGTTTTATGGTCAGGGGCCATGTACATGTGTTATTGATGTACAATATGTGCAGTCATGTACGGTGCAACACATAGTGATCACATATTTTTCATATGAGTCCTGCCACAGGCTCCATTTAAGGTTTCTTTGTTGAATTTTACAGAAGGGTAAAAAAGCAAAATACAAAACTACTCCTAATTAAAAACACATGGTTTCAACGCTAAAACCCTCTTTTTCTATTATGGTTTCGTCTTCCTCATCCATATCGTGAGCCAAATTTGGATTTTCAAATTATCTAGAGTTCTTAAAAACGGAAATCATAAATCAAATCACACCAACAATCTCTTCCCATTTCGTCTAAAACAACCAAAAAGACCTAAAATCTGTTTGCAGCTTCACTTTTAACAAATTTTTAAACATTTTCTTCACCCAATTGTTAATCCCTTGGCAAAAATGGGTACTCAACGTTTTTTTTATATGCTTTTGTTGTTTTAAATGATCATTCGAATCCAAAAAAATCATAGAAAATTTGTTTCTGATTGGTATATTAGTTTTTTCTATGATATGTGAAAATAATTTATGAATGATGTGAAGAATTACATGAATCTGTTGTTATTGAAAAATTTTAGTAGCTCCCTAAATTTATTTTATTTGAAAATGCTTTATAATGTATAAATTGCTATTGAATTTGAATCTGATGCATCTATTGAAAGAATGTAACTGACTTTTTATTATTATGTTTACTATGTGTATTTGAATGTTGCAGGTGTGATTGTGACATGATGCATGTGAAATCATTAACTAGTTGTATATGTAACTGATTAATTGAAATATGTAATTTATTTTTTTTGTTATATGCATTTTCCTGTTTGTTTGATGTAAACTAACAATGGGTGAATGTAATTTTTTGTTATGTGAAACTGTCAATTTAATAAATACAATCAACTTGATATTAAATGTACTTACTTTTCAAAAATGTAGTATGTGTGTATGGAACATGTAACCTAACAAAATTTAAAAAATATAACTAACACTAGTATGTGTGTATGGAACATGTAGTCTTCAGTACTTGGATATGTAAACTAACAAAATTTAAAGAATATAACTAACATTTGATATATGTTATTGAATTTTTTGTTATATATAACTAACTACTATAGAACATAATAGAGTTTTACTCAGAAAAAGTCAATTCTGATACCATAAAGTAAAATGTAACTGATTATTACAACATGTAACTGAATTCATGAATTGTTTTGACTATATCGAAGTGGAAAAAATCATATTAGTGAAGGAAGCACCACAACAACCTCAATTTTCGTACGTATATTTACAACATTACATGTTCAAAACTACAATTAATATAAAAAACCCTTTAACAAAATTCGTTTTGGTTAAATTGCAGAATGGACTGTAGGACAGTGATCATTCATATTATGAGACAATATGCCCTTCCTGAGGAATTATTGACAAAGATGACAAAGAATGTGTGCACATACGTTAGAGCACACCTATTAAAAAATTTCCTGAATGACAAAAAGAGGGCATATACAGAATGTGTGCACATCAGTGATTCTGAGTGTTTAGTCATGTGTATATGTGGAAAATTTGTCATGTATATGAATGCAAAACAAATTTTGAAAGAAGCAAACATCTTATGTTTAAATGAAAAATTATATTTTCTTATGTTTTTTTATGTTTTGAATAATGTAAAGAAACTGGTATTGGTTGTTTGTCACTAACATAGACTATGATTTATGCTAAATGTATCTAAAATTTGAAATATGTAGCAGTAGTGTTACATAAATTTGTAACAATGTAAGTAGTTTAAACTGAAATGTAACTAACTTTTGAATAATGTAACTAGCAATTTAAAAATGTAATTGAATTATGATAAGTGTAACCCAGTCTCTCGAAGAACACATTACAAAACCTTCCAGAAATCAACAAAAGGGTTACAAAACATGTCACTGAAAAAACAAAAACAAATGCTAAGGAAAATAAAGGAATCACAAAGCAGCAGATCCAATAGATTCACCAACATGTTGCACATTGCAATTTTCAGAAATCTTCACTTGCTTTCTCTTTGGCTTGAAAACCTTAGATGCCTTCTTTTTCAATGATAGCTACCCTTCACTTCAACCCTTGATTAGAAGTGAATAATTCAGTCTGGAAATGATTCTTTGCCAACAACTACAGTTAGGAATTTCTGTCAAAAAGTTCATCAGAGATGCATGCAAGAAATGTAACTAATTTTTGAATCTTGCTCAAGCCAATGCTAATATAACATCGGCACTCTAAAAAGTTCTCCAGAAAACAATTTTAACATAAAAAACAACATATTCAAATAACATTAAATATGAAATCCAATAAGAAAAATGAAAACACATGAAAAAACAAACAATAACAATGTTACATCCAAATCAACTGATATTATAAATCAATCAATTGTTATTTCATAACAGATCAGATGCTGAAAGTCCAACAAATAAATCATAGGTTCGAAAACAAGAAAAAATTCTTCTGATTTGCTTCTCTGTGTTAATATAAAAAATTATAGTGTTAGAAAAAAAATTTATCGGTGATGATGGACGATTAACAATTCAATTGTCATAACAAAAAAAAAATGTTAATTAAAACTTCATTACTCCTTCCACATAAGGAAATTCTAACCGACCATTAAATGTGGAGAGTGAATATCGAAAACGGTTTCAAAGGTATATTTGGTATTGCTACCTATGCCTCCTCATGGGGCCTATAAGATGGGGCTTGCGAATCATTTCCCTTTTTATTTTTGCGATATTTTTGTGATGTACCATTCGAACGATCTATCATGTTTGAATAGTAAAAAAAAAAAAAAGCGTTGGTAACGAACTCCTTTCGAATATCGTTCGAACGACAGTTTGTAAAAATATATAAAAGAGTGACCGTTCACAATGACGCAAATTTGTTTGAATGGTCAATCTGTGATCACATATTCAGTATGTGCGACCGCATATACTTTTTTAACTCAATCGCACGTGCGACCTGCATACTAAACAACACACACGTCCTTAATTGATCATGCTTTTAACATATATTTTACTGATTTGCCTATGTTCATGACTGTATCTTGAATCACAAGAACATACTGATACAAAGGAAGCATCAGTTATTATGATGAAGAGACAAATCTTAAATAAGAGAGTTACGCATATGCCATTAGAGAAGCCTATTTTGGAGAATGAGACCTAGGATGCTCGGATCCTCTCTACTTCTGATCTAGGGAGAAAATAGTGGAAACTTTTGTTACTCAAAAAAAAAAAAAAACTTATCGCATTCCTTATTTATACTCACTTTTTATTCGTATTTTAAATATCTACGATATTAATTTTTTCATTTTTTAATAATTGTATTTAAATAACATATGTTACTGTTAGTAAAAAAAATCACTCTTCTAAATTTGATGAATCACCCAATGATAAAAGAGAATTTGAACCCTTAATTCAGCGGTTCAAAAAAATTACAACTAATAAAAATAACTATTGTGAACTGAACACATCTTACCTATATCAAAGAGGTTAAGAAATCAAATCCTAAATATCATTTTTTTAAATTAAAAAAAAATCAAGAGTTCTAATCTTTAATAACGCAGACAACACGTTAAGTGCGTTCTTCTTCAGTGCTAAGCCCCAATTTGACTGGCATCGACACGTGTCTCGCATCTACTATCCGCCTGATCTTCTTCTTCCCTTTCAAACTGCGGGACCACCTTCAGCAAGAAAATGCATAAACGGAATCTTCAGTAAATTTGTCAGGTGATAATAAAACATTTGATCGGAAGATATATTTGATATAAAAAAAATTATATATATGCCGAAGATACAAAGTTTCCAAACTTGCCAACTTTTAAATTTTTTTTTTTGTTTAATTTCAAAATATGAGGGCCCATGTAATTTTCAAATAGCATCTCATATTTGGTTTTTCTGTTTAATCAAATTTGTTTTTAAATTCTTACCGTGATTCAATTTTTGAAGAAAGCGAAGAACAATTTAAATTAGAATTTTTTATTTTTCAGTCCATGTACATACTTATTTAGATATCGATCCCTCACTTCTTTACATTTTAATTTTAGTCTCCAGATTTAAAAGATATATTTCTTTTTAGTCCCTCCCAGTGACTAAAAAGTAACATATCATTTAATTCTAGGGACTAAAACCAAAATATAAAGAAGTGAGGGATCGATCACTAAATCCTATAATTTATGGGGACTTAAAAATGAAAAACCCTTTAAATTATATAAAACAATTTTCAAAAAATGCTCTTTCTAAAATTCATTCTAGAAAATCTTTTAATGAACTCTTTTTCAACACATCTCCAATGGATATGTTAGTTAAACAAAATGTTAAAGTGTTATACTTTAATTGGTTGTTATTGCTCCAATGGTTTAACTAAATAAACTAGTCAAAATAATAATGGGCCTCACCTCTCCACCCACTCAATCTCTCAAATGTATTTTTTTTTAATTCTTTAAAGAGAATTATAAAGTGGGGTATACATTTAACTAGTTAAAACACTAATTACAGTTAACTTTAAAAGATAACATCTGTTACGGAGGACTCACATTTAACTCTATTTTAGAGTCTCTATTGGAGCAACATTTTTACATGTTATATAACAATATGACACTAACACGTTAGTTAACATATCTATTGAAGATGTTCTTAATCTACATTGACGTGTGATGTGTGTATATATACATATATGTACTATCTAAATCATATATATAGCATTTTAAATTAGAGCTAGTCAGATTTTTAGTCTTAATATGTCTCTTAATTTTATAAAAGTTGTGGATGCTATAAAATAAAATCAGTTTTAAATTCAATTTTTATCATAGATCAATATTATAATCGTGTAAACATAGTTAAAAAAAATAAAAAAATAAAAAAGCAAAAGACGGGTGCAGATAAGAACGATATACCAGGACACATCAAAAGAGCATTTATGGGCCCCAACTCGTTTAATCATTCCATGAAAAAATACAAAATAAATTATCCTGTACCCGCAAATATTAATTATCTAATACCTCAAAACAACCCCTTGCCATGAAAAAAATATCTAAAAAGTGACGTCATCCATTGATATTTTTATTTTGAAACACAAGTGTCTTAGGTCCTGATCAGATGATCTTTCTGACCGAGTTTCAGCAAAATTAGACAGAGAAGAAAAACAATGGCATTGTCATCTAAAAAAACACTAACCTGATCCTGCGACTTGTACGGTCGCCACCGCGAATCCCTTCTCACTTGTGCTCCATGAACCCCCGATTTTCCTGTTTTTTTTTTAAAAAAAATAATCAGGACGATAAATCCACACAAAATTCAAACATAATAAAGAAAACCAAAAAAACCCCTCGAAAACATAAAGGGCCATTTTGGTCAATTTTAACCGACGTTTCCAAACCGGGGAGCCTCCGTTGGCCGGCGATCCGGGCCGTCCATCCGTATCACGGTCCATCGATTCGAAGGCATAGATCATCCCCCATCCCCCCGACTATTCTAATTATTCTTTTTATTTTTCTTAAAAACACCCCCTTCAACAGATCCCCCGTAACGCACGAATCCTGAGACGCTTACCTCCACCTCCTCTGGCTGGAGAACACGTGGAGTCGGCGCTGTCGGGAAGGTAGCGATCGAGTCGGTTTCGCGGCGGCGATGCGGCGGAGGCCAAACCCCGATCGGCGGCCGTTCGGAGCATCGCCTTTACGAAAGACGCCTCCATACAGTTGAGGAAGGACACGTGCATCTCATCCGTCCAGACCCCATCCATCCCTCTTTTCTCCTTCAGATCCATCGATCGATCGAAATCTGTATTTTTTTTTTGTGTGTGTTTTTTTTTTATAATTTCATTAATTTGTTTTTATGAGGGGAAGGGAGAAGGGTTTATAAGGTGACGGCCGGAGAGAAATAAATATCTGGGATTATTTCGACCTCACGTGGTTTTTTCTCCTGATATTTTGTTTTGGGCTTTCCGTGTCGGTCTCTTTTTTTTATTATTATTATTTAACGGAAGCGTATTTTGCGAGGAGATTAATATCCCGCGCGCGCACGACTCATCACGTCTTTGGTGTGACAGGTGGACGGGTCGTCTGGAGATGGATATTTTTTGATATTTTAGCTTCTTCATGGTGTTGAGGGTTACACATTGGGGTCCGATTAAATGTACCTCTCACGTTATTCTGCACACCCTATGATATCCACACCCCACCTAAATAATTAAGATTATGTACACACCCTAGATAACTACGTATTTTAGATTTATTTTTATCGACTGAGCCGCCGGTGAGGATAAACCCACTACCCAACTTCATATTCCCACTATCTAAAATTATCAAAATGTCATTATTTATTTTATTTTTGTCTCTCTTTTTCACTACCCAGTTCGACAGCGTCCAAACGAAGTCTTCTTCATTAAAACGACAGAGGTCCGTCGATCTGTCTAAATAAGTGTCGATAGAGGCCCAAGTAGAAGTATGGTTCACTAAGACGAAAAAGATCCGTCGATCTGTCTGAGTAAGTGTCAACATAGATGTGTCGAACCCTTCAAAACAATAACTTTCTTCTAAGAATCAATCACTTATACAATCATTTAAATCCTTACGAAAAATAAAAATGTCATATAAGTTGTGGAGGTAAAAATCTGCATTAGAACACTTATCGTGTAAAAGTGATATGTAGGCCACCTGGCGTAAGGCCCATCAGGCCCGATCCACGAAACGCAACGCCATCTCTAGTGCTGACACGAATGGATTTAAAGATTTAGTCGGACAGTCACATCTCGAGAAGAAGTTACACCTCAAGTGATCTAAGGCACGACCAGACGACAGGTCTGGTCGGGCGACCTTATCACTCAGGCTCAAGTGATCTAAGGCACGACCAGATGACAGGTCTGGTCGGGTGACCTTATCACTTAGGTGCGAGTGATCTAAGGCACGACCAGACGACAGGTCTGGTCAGGCAATCTTATTACTTAGGTGCGAGTGATCTAAGGCACGACCAAATGATAGGTCTGGTCAGGCGACCTTATCACTTAGACATGAGTAGTCTAAGGCACGCCCAGACGTCAGGTCTGGTCGGTCAACCTTACTCCTCGGTAAAGCACCAGAAAAGTAACATGCGAGCAGACTTGAAACGGTCAGAAGACCATCAAAACGTCCGTAACCACCACGTTGGTACTTAATGCCCATTATCAACATAACGTGGGTAATTAAGGACGACGTGGATAATAAATGCAGGGAACGTTTTCCTAAGAAATAGCCCACTACCAGTTAGTGGAAAAACGCTTACAAAGTAACCAACTGAACTACGTGAGACTTGATCCCCCGACAAGTACGTAGGCAGCCTATAAAAGAGGTCGCGCGACAGCACTCTTACGGCATGGGATGATCCATCAATCGATAGATCAGGTTCTAGATTGCTCACCGAAGGTAATCAAGAACAGTCACAGTGACAACTTAGTCATTTGTGACAGCCAGGCACAGTCTCTCCTCTTTCACTAACAAATTCCATTTCCATATAATCCTACTACCAAAAATCAATTAGCCAAATCCTTTTTGAAGTTCCTAATCCTATAAATCACAAATTTAACTGTGAGAGAAAAATATCCTCCTCATAAGTTATTTAAGTCTTTTTTAAAATCATTCACATATATATTTATTTAAGTATAAGAAACAAAAATATCAAACAAAGAGTTATTTGGATCAAATAAACAGTAAACATTTCATATTGACAAAAAACATTATTTTCTTTTCTAAACAAGTGGAGTTTCATGTCGAAAGTATATAGAAGGTTTCTTAATACTCCACTTGTGTATATAGAATATTTAATGTTTATTTCATTTATATGACTGTTTGTTTTATCATTTCTACACCTTGTATTAAATGACAAAATAGGTTAATAATTTTCAGAAGAACTTAAATGACTTAAATGGAATTTTTATTTTTTTGAATCACTTAAATGACTGTAAGTGATTTATTTTTAGAAGGTAAGTGTTGTTTTAAAGGGATTGACACGTCTCTGTCGATACCTACTCAGACATATAGATGGACCTCTGTCGTCCCTATGAAGCAGATTTTGATTGGGTCCCTGTCTGACACTTGTTTAGATAGTTCGACAAAACTCTGTCGTCTCAATGAAGAAAATTTCGACTGTGCGCTGTCCAACTGGGTAGTGGAAAATGGTGATAAAAAATAATGGCATTTTTGTAATTTTGGGTAGTGGGAAAGATTAAGTTGGGTAGTGGAAATAGTTTTACCCTAATACATATACTAGACACTATCTAACACATTTAAGAACTTACGGTTTCGGATTTGTTCTATTGACTGGGTTAGAGTCTAGATAATACATATATGTAGAAACCTATTTGTCCAACCAATCACAGGACCTACGTGTTTCAGGATATATATATATATATATATATATATATATATATATATATATATATATATATATATATATATATATATATATATATACACACACACACACGCTCGCGATTAGGTGCGGCGAACGGCAGGTGCGGCCGCGACGTGGGCCGTTCGATCGTGGGTTCATCGCATCCAACGGTCGACGTGAATCGCACCCGACCGTCCGATGCGATGGACCCGTGATCGCGGCAGCACCCGCCGTTCGCCGCACATAATCACGTCGATATATATATATATATATATATATATATATATATATATATATATATATATATATATATATATATAATGTCAGAATGTACATTTATATATATATATATCACTGCATGAATCGACACATTAAATATCTATAAATTCATATATGCTCGACATTCCATTTGTCTGTCCTTCCAAAAAATATTGGTTTAATATTTTATTTTATTGACATCATATTTGTTGAGCAATTCGAATATGGTAAACATCATACGTGTCTAATCCCTTCCAGAGCCTACGAGTTGTTAATCTGTTCTCATCGATAACCTATTTGTCTAGGATTTTCATATTTGTTGACAGTCAATAGGAGGTGTGCATAGTATCTGAATATAAATAGATCTTTTTATCATAATCCGATTAATAGGGATGTGCACAGGAAAATAAGGGGTGCAATTAGACCCACTCTATCGTTTGATCTGAAGTCCTTAAGCCAAACCCATGGATTCGTTAAATCAGGTCTGGGTTTATTGATGGGCTAGATTGGCCCAGGGTCGGACCTCATTTTGAGACCCGAACTTGTTCAAACCGGACATGTTCAAGCTGGTCCATCGGTGCTTAGGTGGGAGGGGGGGGGGGGGGGGCAGCCCTCCCTCCAACTTGCATTGGGGGTAGGGTCACTCCTAACAATGAAAGGGGGTGGAGGACCGACGCCTCTTTTCCCCTAACATTGTTTTGGGGGTAGGGCCCCCATTAATTAAAAAGTAAAATTTGATATATTTTTGGGAGGCATGACTCCCCAATTATTATAAAAATAAATTTAGGGGCTTGCAGGCTCGCTCGTGACTCAAAGCCCGAGCATGGCTTGGGAAGCCCGTTTAGGCCCAGGCCTGTGGGTAGAGCCTGGATCTTAATTTTTTGCCTCCGGCTAGCCTGTTATCGATGTCTACATAAAGTGATGCTTTAAAGTTTATACGAAAAATTATATTTCAAATATTTTTTATTGCCCCTTATGTCTTCCCAATTATTTTAATTGTTTAAAAAGTGTTTTTTTTTTCTTCTTTACGAAATAGTTGCAATTGTTACTTAATTGTATTTCAAATAAAGGGGATGCCCATTTTAAATAGTATTGTTACACGCAGTTTATAGAAACAGTCCCACGATCAGTCCATGTATCACTTGATTTTCACATATGATACATTATTGAAGAACAAGCTTTCTTGGTATGAGATAGTAGATTGGCAATGATGGAGGATTACTGGAGAAGATTATTGTAGAGGAGATTTGGTCGCAAATTGTTAAAAAGAATGGTTAAAAACGCGTCTCTAAGGAGAAGATTAATCCAACATCGATGTGGAGCCTACCACAACATCTCAATGAATACTAGAAAGCAAAATCTAGAAAATGAATCTCATGACTTGATTTTGGGAGAGTGAATTTCTATTTTTAAACAAATCCTAGCATGTTAAATTATCATGATGTCATCATATGTACATCTGTCACGTTATAATTTAGTTGTGTAGTGAGTATCAAACTGTATTAACACATGTCTGAAACTCTGAATAAGATTCGAGCGTCCCTACAAGTCGTTGCATGGTCTAGTATCTCATTCACCGGTCTACATTCTCTCATTCTTCTTTGAGATAAGTTAAAACAAGTGGAGTGTCTCTGATTGGGAACGATGCCAAAGCATTTAAGAATCATTTAATTTAATGATGAATAAAACTAAATTCTTTCATGAAAATAAGTTTTAAATAATTACAGAAGCATTTTTATAGTATGCTATGATATCAATTATCAATTATATTTGCAGGTTTGAAGACTAATACATCGAACTTCCCAAAACTTTTTTGGATGTGGATGAATGATGCCATTCAATGTTTATGTCAAGAGAATGGTAAAACCTCAACAATAATATCGTTATGGAATCCCACTTTTCATGAATTCCACCGACATTGATTTTCCAAAAAGTGGATACATAAATAGTGGAAGCACAACCATAAATTCATCACCATGTGATGTGTGCTATGAAAAATGAAATGAGATTATATATATGATTCTCACACTGTGAAGATGAGTTAAATTAATTGTCATCACAATAACTATTTGATCACTCATACATATCTCTAACAATGCCGGCATAGACTAATCCAAAAATTGATAAGAATAATTTCTTCTTATTAATGATCTAATAAAATCCACTTGGATCAAATAGATCAGGATACATCTCCTTCAAAAGGCTGTTTGACAATTAACAAGAAGGGCCCGTCTAGCTCCACCCACCGATTTTCTTATCCCACCAATCAAAAAAAAAAAAAAAACTGGTGTTTTGCTATCCCCACCGATCCGACCAGTTCGACCGGATTTGGTCGCTATTTCAGGTTTCGCGCGACCGGATTTGATCGCCATTTCAAGTTTCGTGCGACCGAATCTGGTTGAACAGGATTTGTAATAAAGTTTATAATTTTTTTTCTTAAAAATATAATCTCACGACGTATATCCTCCTTGAATCTTTCATATCACTCCAAGTCTGAGTTGTAATGTAGGGAGAATAAATCATTATTCTTAAATGTATAATATAAGAACAATTTTTTTTACATAAGTTACAAACAAATTTCAAAAGCCAAATATAAAATGTGTTTGGATCAACTGGTACGTTTTTTTGTTTTCAAACAAAAATTCATCTTAACTACGAATTCAAATGAAGCTTAAAAATGATATATATTTGTCTAATAAGATATTTTTCTATAAAAATTTGAATTAATTGAAAGTATATCTACTTACATTTTTTTAATCCCTTAGTTGTTGTTTGGATGAAAGAATAAATGTAGAATATGATGGATAAATCCAAAAATTTATTTGTTTACAAAATATAAGTAGATATAGTTTTGAACCCTGTTCGACCAATTATGGTCGCCCAAAACCCGAAATGACGACCAATTACGGTCGCCCAAAACCTGAAATGACGATCAGGTCCGGACAACCGAATTCGGTCGAACTGAATCGGTGGGAACAGCCAAACACCGATTTTTTTTTTTTTTTTATCGGTGGGATATGAAAATTGTTTGGTGGGGATAGACGGGCCCTAACAAGAAACAGCTGAGATTCACCTGTATCTGTCCAAATAAATAGAGAATCGTCAGATCAGAACCATTGATCCAGTGTCATTAATCACCCACGATGCGTGGATCCGATCGTCATTTCTCATAATGACAAGCCCATTCTCAACCCCCCCCCCCCTAAAACTTCCATCCCCAGTCACTCACTTCAATTCACTTCCACTCACACCGCCCGAAAAACCCGAAAACATCTTCCCCGCCAAATCCCCAAACTACCCCCGCCACCCCTCCCAAATGACAACCCCCTCCTCCCCCTACACGAACCTCGCAATCCACGCCGCCGTCTCCGCCTCCGCCGCCTCCATCTCCGCCTTCCTCAGCCTCCCCGCCCTCCTCCTCCTCGGCCTCCACACCTACATCCACCCCGACAGCCTCCCCGCCGCCTCCGCCGGCGGCGGCGGCGGATTAAGAGCCGCCATCCGACGTCCGGGATCCTCCGATCAGGACACCCACCCGGGGCACCACCGCAAGAAGGGAAAGCACGGCCACTCCAAGTCCGTCTTCGACGACGACGCCAACGGCAACGCCCAGATCTTCCGCCTCCGCCTCGCCGACTCCCAACTCCGGACGCGGATCTTCTTCTCCGCCTATCGCGACTCTTTCGTCCTCTCCGTCGCCGCCCTCTCGAGTCTCCTCCTCGATCGCTTCGCCGTCGACGGCGCGTTCGTCCCTTCCCTCCTCGCGATCGCGGCCGTCGTGAGACTAGCCTTCTCTCTTGTGAGGATCTCCTTTGAGGGGTCGGCGACGAGGGCTTCGGAGAAGCAATTGAGCGTGCTCTCGGGATTTCTAGGGTTCTTCTCGTCCCTCTCCGTCCTATTCGTCTTCTCCCCGTCGATCTTCGCCTTTGATTTCGGCGAGGACGGCCTCGCGAGGGTTTCGACTGCCGTCCTTGCCGGGGGTTTGTCAGGGATACTCTTCGTCCCGGCGACGAGGGCCGCCCGATCTTTCTGGATCGGCACCGATCAGCTCGACTGGAACCTCCCGGTAATCTCCTGCGGGGGGGCCGGCAGGGCGTGCCTTTACGCGGGCTTCATCTCCTGCGTGTTCGCCGCCTCGGTCTCCATCAATCCCATGGTCGGGATCTGGTGCTCCGATTTGCAATCGGACGACGTCGAGGCGCTCCGCGTCTGGGCCCTGGCGGTCTCGGGATTCGCGCAGGTTCTGGCTCTTCGGCCCAATCTGCAAATGTACCTCAACGAGGCGGTGCTCTCGTGGTACCAGAGGCTGCACTCCAAAAAGGTCCCTGATTTGGATTTCGGGAGGGCGAAGATTTTCTTGCACAACCACTACATCTGCTTGGTGATTCTTCAGTTCTTTGGGCCAGGCGTTTTGGTGCTTCTCCTCCTCGGGGTGTCGCAAATTCAAGGTAACTCTTTCTGTGATGTGGCTGTCATTGGTAATGTCTCTTGCTTGTCACCTGTTTTGAAGGAAATGGCTTTGTTTTTAGCTTGGTGGGTTGTTTTTGTTTGGTCGATTTTGACATCTTCGACACTTGCTTTATTTCGACATGGGTATTTATTCATTTAGCTGTAGGAGTTGTGAAACTTTTCTTTTCTTTTCTTTTTTTTTGGTGGTGGTGTTGTATTTGGAATGATTTTTTGGGGGTTGATTGAGAAGAGATTACAATCAGTCTCCCCTCCTTGAATTTGCAAACACATGTTGAGTTTCCCACGTTGAAGTTGTGAAAGAATTCTATATCTTACAGTTTGTGATACATTGTTCGTATTGTCTTTTAGTTCTGTTGCAATTACAATTTTACAACTGGCATTGTTCAGCCCCAAACAACTACCATCTTTTTCCATTGGTAGGTTGTTCAATTAAGAGAAACTTTTAATTTGCCAGATGTAGAATCTTAATTGAAGGCTCGCTTTGCCTGATCCAAGTATCACTGCTAATTTTAGCCGGAGGCCTTTTATAACCAATAAAAAAAAGGAAGCATCACTGCTGATGGATTGCAATAGTAGAACAATGTCTGGAAGGATTCTTACCTAACCAATAAAATTATTGAGACTTCTGAGTTCAATAGTAGAGCCATAAAGGTGTAGATGATGATCTGCCCATGTTAGAATGGCGTGTATACATAGCAGGTACAGATAACATTTTGGACACAGCACCTTTAAAAGGATTGACACTGCGAGTTAACTAGCTCAGAAACAGTTGTTATATTTGTTCATCGTTCATTGATATGAAGTGTCAGACACCACAAAACTCTGGCACTTGTGTCCTTCCTACTTTGCGGCCTGCGCTAGATGTACTAAGAGTAGTTTGATATGGGTTTCTGAAATGACAAAAAAGAGAGGGTGAATTTATGGAGCTTCTATAGAGTTATGCTGAGTTTGGAAAACTGTGCAGAATACTTGTCACAGATAACTGCAGAACATATTCTGGTGTTGCAACCCAATAATCTTCGCAGTAAGAGATTTATCTGGAAAAATTCTGTGGAAGTAGGTTTACAGTTGCACAAAATGATGGAGATGGCCGGACTGCATCAACTATATGGATGGATAAAAATTATAAGCCACCATTAAAACGGAATCTTTATTGATGATGACAAATTTTACTCCTACAGGCCATTTTCATTATATGGAACATTTTTTTTGACACAAGGATGATTGATTTTAATTGCTCTAAAAATTGAATGTGAAGCATCATTTGCTTGTAGAGAGGAATTGACATGAGGGCTCAGGATGATTGATCCTAACGTTAGCATCATCTTGTCTAGTGCAAGCATGGATTTTGGACACTTTTAAGGTCTATCATGAAAGGCCATTTTCAGGCTTATTTCCTCCATAAGAGATATCAATGGACAAGAACTATTTACATCTGACGGTGAGTGGCTGTTATGTTTATCGTATTAATTTGTATGTTTAGCCGCACATAGTGATTTAGAGTAGATATGGGAGAAGGAGCTATATCTACTTTGTTCATGCAACATATTTAAGCAATAGAGTTTGTGTCTAGGGTATCACTCATCTTATATTTCATACATGAAGTGGCATGACTCTGTGTCAATTAATTTGAGCAGTTGGTTGTTAGAACGTCAGTCATGAACAAGAAGCCAGTTGATTATAAGTGTTGGCAACCTCTTGAGTAGATGATGCTCCTCCCAATGTGACTGATTGGGCACAATGTGTTATAAATGGAGGTGGTGTTGGAAATGTGAGCATGGAAATTTCCACTCAAATCTGAATTTGCTTTGGGTCCCCAAGCAATTTCTTAGATGAATGGTTGTTATATTACATGCTCTGGATGCTTATACATGAATTCAGATGACTTGTCATCTCATTCATAGCTAGATGGATGGAATCATGCGCAGGAGGTTTTATTGGCTGTATTACATTGCAAGGATGGTCGTCAAAGATCCGTCACCACGATGTTGAGGGTTGGATTTTTGGTGCATTAATTTTTCGTTGTAAGTTATCATAGAGGATTACCATTACCTGAGTCAAGTTTGCCAACAGAGCTGAAACTGGAGAACCAACCTTGTGATTCAGAATTTGGATGGCGCTTCTGTTCAGAAGAATCACCTAATCTATAATACATGGAGGTTATTATTAAGTTACTAAGTTGTTGTTTTTCCTTATCTGTGTTGGTTGATTACTTGATTCGTGGTTACTGTGAAGCTATTAGGGTCATTGGGAAGGTGACATTTATTTATTGTTTGGTGGCCCTATATTAAGGGATGCATTTGTTCTGCATTTGGTACTCTGTTTGGGAGAGAATCTGCTCATTCTGCAGATTCTAAAAAACAGTGTTTCTGCTTGGTGGAAATTAATAGGAAGGTGGGGATTACTCTCCAGTCCATCCCATCCTGGAAGGGTACATTTTTGTAGCTTGTTTTGTATTCTACCTGAGGACCACTTGAATAAAGTATTTGAAGCACATTGTTTCAATGTAATACTTTTACTTTTAACAAAAAAATACTGCCTATAACAGTGATCATATTCAATTGTTATTCAAATTCACTGCATCCCATTGACTTACCAACACAGATTTTCCTCCCCATCGTGTCTTACATGCCTTTTTATTTCATTATCTTCCCAGCCTTTTGGAACATATCTATAGTGCTATGTGCCTCGGCTTCTTATCCCAAGCCCGGTTCGATGGCAACCACTGCATCACAAACACCCAAATGCATAAATCAGTATGTATAGTTTTTTTGAGTGAAATAGCAAGGAAAGAGAATGATTGTTTACATCTTTTTGAATTGGAGGTCTCTTATTTATACTCTCTTCAAAGAAAGGAAACCCCACCCTGAGTTCACTGCTCACGTCCCTCATCTTGGTGAGCCCCCCTCAAACCCCTCGCCCCCCTACTCTCTCCAACCCCCCCCCCCCCCCCCCATCGTCGTCTCTGCCTCCTCCACCTCCCACTCCACCGCCTTCCGCTTCTTTGTCTAGGCCAGCCGTTATAACCTCTGCAGCTGGGACTCCCACAATGCCATCCTCTCCCTCCTCCGCCGCTGCACCATTGCTAGCAACGGTGACGGGTTCTCTATCACCTCGGCCGCCCTCAACGAGCTCTACTGCGACGGGATCCCCGTCGTTGCCGAGGCCTTCGACGCACCGATCCAGACGTACATTCAGTCCAACGCAATCCAGTCGTTCTCGTGCATGAGTGGCATGAGCTCGCGCACGTTCACCTACAACGTCATCCTCCATGTCCTCCTCAAGCAACGCATGGTCCCGCACCTGATGGATGTCTATCATCGGATGCTGGAGACTGACTATCGCCCCAATCGGTCCTCCTATAACGTCCTGATGCAAGCTGATGGATGTCTATCCGAATGACTTGGTACCGGGGATACAATATACATGATAGATTGGTGTGGCTTGGAAACAATGTCTGAAAAATGTTAAGACTCAATCATTTTTACGGTCTAAAACTCAGATCACACACGTTTATATTTTTTTAAAAATAATCTATATCATCTAATGAAGTATATGATTTGATAAAAATTATATATCGTTCCATTTTGAGTTGAATGAACTCATTTTTAATAAGTGTAAGAAATTTTTTTAATGAGGTATATAAATAGTTAAACGATGTATATATTTTACTAGATATCTAACGAAGTATATAAGACTGTATTTTGGATTGTAAAAACGTCAAAAAGGTGCTTCTCCTGATCTTTTTTGGAAGGGATCGGGTTAGGTCCAATAGGCGTAGAATAATTTAGTTGTCCAACGCGTTTGTGAATGTCTGATTTTTTTCCGTTATTGTGATTGAGATATTTTATACGATTTTAAAATTAAACTTAGAATACAATGAAATCTAAATTTTCATTAGATTTAACCCGATCCCTTCTTGGAAATGCATGGTTAAGACACAAGGGCGATATTTATGTTGACTATTTGTTCGTTTTTGGTTGCTATTGTGGGTGAAGAAGTGACCTTCAGTTGAATTACAAGACTGGGGCACGCCTGCAATTTCAAAGCTAAATAACCATTGTGATTTAGGGGGTGCTTGAAAATACGTCTGCTGTTATTAAAGTTAGGCCTAATTTTTTAGTTAAAAAATGTCATTTCAAAATTGATTTTCAAAAAGCATAAAATAAATACTTTCTGATAACCAACTTATAAAAAAAAATGATTTCTTCATAATCAACTACAATAAAATATCTAATCATTAAACTTACTGTAGTTTGAAATTTGTGGACCATATCATCAGTTTGTTGTCGTTGATTTTCCATTGTGGTACACGTGTTTCGGCTGATCAAGTATGTTCACAAAATATTTTTCTTCAACTTGAATGGTTCAATAGGTTAAGTAGGTAGGTGAATAAGAAAAGCAAATAAAAGGGTGATCTTAGGGAAATATTTTTTTTTGTCAAACTGCCCCTTGGGCCTATGGAATCTTGCTAATGATGCCATCTCTCCACAGTTGTGATTTTTTTTTGTGTGTGCAGGTAGTTACATTTTATTAATGATACAATATGATTTTATTTTTTTAGCATATATATATATATTATTTTTAATAAATATACGTAATAAATATACATTTTAAGGTATTGGTTGGTTAGATATATAAACTATTTTGATATTTATAACTATTTCATGAATAAATAACTATATTAGTAAAATAAATATTTAAAATAAATATCTTTTTCTTTGATTTTTTTTTGTTTTTTACTCATTCCTGTTGGGGAACATAATAATGAAATTTTTGTTATTTGATTGATCATGGATAAACTGTGGATAAAAGTTTATAAAAATTAAAAAACGATTTGACATTTAAATAGAATTGATTGGATAGAATAATACAATTACACCGAAACATAAAATATAAATATCAAATTATTTTTACATAATATGATATGACTATAATATCTATTCATTCTAAACAAATATATATATATTTTTACTCATTCACATCCATTTCTTCTTATTCTCCCCCGTGTTCCGTTATCTAAATAGTACCAAGGAAACAAAATTATCATTATTAATAAAAGTTGAAAAGAAGGGGGTCCCACAAAAGCAAATATCTATTTCATTATCATGGAAAAAAAATAACAATGAATTCAAAAGGGCTTTTATCAATGTTTTCGGCGGTTGCCTTTTGAAGATTCCAAGCAACATCGATGACTTTCATCGTGTTTGGGCCATCTATTCAACATCATCTCATGATATCATCCTACAGCGCTGATACACGACTCATCCTTGCAACACGCATCTTTTAACCATTTTGAGATGTTTTGCATTTTAACGTAAAAGAGTTGTTTACAAAGGTTTAGATAGGGCTACAACTTAGGTTGAGTTGGGGCTCGAATTCGCTGTTTCCTTGGGGAACAGGAAACAGGAAAACCACCCAATAACACTATGCCACATTTGCATTTAAACGGGGCATCAAACAGTGGAAAAAAAGTGTGCTAAAATTGCTTTGAAGTCCTGACACACCATTAAAAAAAAGAGTAAAAATTACATTGAAGTCCTTGCGCACTAATGTGAAGGTATCAATCCCTTGTTATTGGTTTAAGTTTTGAATTTTAAGTATAAGTTTTTTTTCATCTTTGCATTAAGGATATCATGAACTAGAAGGCTAGAACTAATAAATTTATGATAAAGGTGTTAATCTATTTCATTAGTTTTATTTCATGTGTAGAGATCTTGGAGACTCTTGTGAAGATGTTAAGATTTGATCTTTTTTCTTTAAATCATTTAAAAAATATCTGATCCTAATCCATATTCAAAAATTTTAAAAATTATCCAACATTTAATTTCCAAAAATCTGCATTTGTATATGAAATAAAACATTCGTATCTAAATTATTTTTGGATAAGGAATCTTCAGATATTTTGAATTTATCTGTATCCTTTTAGATATTTCAAACATTTCATATAATTATGTGAATCTGAATCCTGATTTTTTAATCGGATACTGATACTTGTTTTGAATACCCGTTGAGTATCATAAATATATATATATTTTCAAATATTTAGTTCATATATGGATATGAGCATATCTAATCCATATGCTAATGTTGATAGGATTACTTTGATGTTATTAATCAAATGGTGGTTTTTTGTGGTTAAATTTCATTTGTAAATCCACCATTTATATATGGATAGTGTTTCAAGCTCATATAATTCTTTATACTATTTTTTAGAAAAGAATCTATTTTTTATTCAATAAATGGTGTGTTGGGTGAATCTGCATGTCCAACAATAATTATGTTTTTATAAAATGTTTTTGTGTTATTTTTTATTCAATAAATGGTGTTATTTTTTGTTTTTGATTCCACGAGATCTTGTTAGATGTTGTTTGAGAATTGACATAGGACTTGTGGTTGTTTTTTTATAGTGTGCAAGGACTTCAAAGCAATTTTTACTCTTTTTTTTGTTAGTGTGCAAGGACTTCAAAGCAATTTTAACGGACTTGTTTTGATGCTGTTTGGTGCCCCGTTTAAATGCAAACGTGGCACTTTATTATTGGGTGGTTTCCCTGTTTCCTGTTACCCAAGGAAACAGCGGATCCGAGCCCGGTTGAGTTGAACCTAATTTTTATACGGGTTGAGTTGGTCAAATCGGGTTCGGATTCGGGTTGACCAATTCGGATTGACTCACAAATCGAGTTAGGTTTGAGTTGGCCTCACTCATAACTCGACCCAACCCGAACCCGTAAACTAATAGTAAAAGAAAAATCATAGTCGTTCATTTTATAGCTTCTAATATGGACCGTTCAAATTTTAAATAAATTTAACTAATCTTACAGGGTTGAGTCGGGTTGGTTTATTTAATTTGCATATCATGTTTAAAAATCGAGTTAAGTCGGATCGGGTCAGTTGATTTATTTAAATCGGGTTGGGTTTGGGTTAGTCCAATTCGAGTTGAAAATCGGGTTAGGTCGGGTTAGAGTTGAGTAGTTTGGAATTCGGATTGGGCTCAACCCGAATCCAATCCGCCCGAGTTGCAGCCCTAGGTCTAGAGTCGAGTAATAAAGGCATTTTTGTAATTTTACTTCATTATATCCAGAGCCGATAGAAACATTTTATTAATTTTGTTTAATTGTTTACGAAAGTCTAAGTGAGATGTGTTTCTTTAGCTAATACCTCTTAACGAACTTTTTAAATCTGTTTGATATTCCTCAAATCAAGTTTAAATTTTCATTTTTCCCTAAATCTCTCCAACCATAATCAAATAGACATTACAATTTTAAAATTTAATTATTTTTTGTTTTATTAAGTGCATATCATATTGTATAATATTTTAATTTAAATGATTATATAATATTGTGCATTTATTTAGTAATATTAATAGTGTACAAGATTTAAATAATCTATATTTTTTTCATAATAATGTATGAGAACCGGTTTTAAAATTTTGCCTAAGGCCCACTCAAAAATTTCAATTATCAAAGTCGATCCTGATTGTACCCTATTTATTTTAGTGTATACATTGTTAGGGTTTAGTTTAAGAGGATTATGAGAGATGGTCATTCTATGAATTTTTCTATGAAAGAAAGAGACGGTGCTAGGAGAGGGAGGCCAAGTTAAAAGTTTTGTATTCCAATTACTTAATATAGTTAATCGTTTTCTAGTTCTCCTCTTTGGACATAGGCATATTTTGGTGAACCATGTAAATATTTGTATTTTTTTGTGTGATATCTTATTGTCTTAATCATTCTATATGCATTCAGATCTAACCCTATAAATGTGTCGCTCCGTCAATGCTAGCATGATACAATTTCTTTTCTAGGTTTGTAAGAAATCCTAGAAGGACAAATCTCTAAATAATTAAACTTTAACAATGTTATACAATTTATTGATTTATCAAAGTCAATATTTATTTGATTATTAAAAAATATAAAAGACATGCATTTAATTTAACAAAGTGAGTTTTTTTTTTTTTTTTTTTTGGGTAAAGTGAGCTTTTTCGCTGGGCCTTTGCCGCTCTCTTTCCTTCTTTTTTTTATTGGACTTGTTGGGAAGGGTTCACACATCTCTCTCCTTCTCTCTCCCCCTCTAAGCTCTAGCTCTCTTGGCATAATTTTAGGACAAGATTTTGCACTTTGTAATTATTTTTAATGTGTTATATAATTTATCTTTTATAAGAAAAAAAACATTTAGGCATTTGTGTGTCACGTGTTAAAATTATTATTATAAAAACAATGAGAATACAAATATATACAGTGAATTGAAAAATCATTTCCTTAATGTAGGACAATATTTTAAACACTTTCTCAATGTATAGGTCGTTGTCGATCCTTTTTTTTTAGCTTATTCACATTTATCCATCCTTATTCCACATATGTTATAAATAAATAGACTATTATGACGACCAATTAATTTTTTATATTATAAAAACAACGTCTTTGAACAGTTCGAGTCGGTCGTTGTCAAATAAAAGTTAATGGTCCTACGGAAATAATGCATCTCTCCATTTAAAAAAACCTTGCATTATATTGGAAGCTGTAAATTTCCACGAGTTTCACAAACTTGCCGGACCTCTTACGGCTCTCGAGTCATTGATTACAATTTTAGTTCTAGTACATACCTACTCCAACTTACCCCGACTTGTAAAACATTGCTTAACATCTCCACTTTCTATTGGATTGGGGTTGTATGCTGGCTAGGGCGAGACGTGTACGGATAAGTCCTTTAGGGTGTTTTTTTTAAGAAACTATAAGCATTATCTATTCCAATATTAAATCAAAATAGATAATATCTGAATAACGTGCGGAGAGGAAGTGGAATACAAAGAAAATAAAGAAACCAGCACAGGAACAAAAAAGGGATATCACATCAAACTATCCCAAAAAGGCGAAAAAGACTGAGTTAGTAAGATATCAACCCAAGCCTAACACATAAAAGTTCTCATTTGATCAGCATTCATTCATTTTCCCTTGTTTTCCTCTTCTCCGTTGTTTTCCTCTGTCTCTTTCTTCCTTGCTAGTTGAAGCAAGATTCTGAATATCTGTAACTATTTTTACAAAGTTACATATATAGTCTATCGTTTCCCTAAAAATATTTGCAATTTTAGAAACTAAATATTTTTTTTAAAAAAAAAAGAAAAATAACTTTGGTACAACCGGTCTCAGTTATTCTATTTTTATATAGATGTATAAGAGCATCTCCAAGAACCCTCTCTATTTTTTCATCAAATTGAGGTGAAAAAAGTGGAAACTCTATTTTAAGGGGTCATTTCTCATGTGGTGTCTTCAACAAGGCTCTCTATTTTTTTGCTATCCAACCTAACTATCATATTTAATATAAAAATAAATATTGTTTTATCTTAAATCAATTGTATTATATTCCCAACGGTCATATTTTTAACGCTCATATTATCAACGGTCATAATTCCAAAGGTCATATTTTTAACGCTCATATTATCAACGGTCATAATTCCAACTGTCATATTTTTAACGTGGCACGTTCATTATATAGAGACCATGTTTTCATTTTTATCCATCTCAACTCACTTTTCTCTCAACTGTATTCTCATTTTATCTTTCATGGCTCACAATCGTATAGTCCAAATGCTTCTTAATGATTCTGACTCTGATGATGAGTTGGAAACAATAACAATGGCCATTATGGAAGACGAGCAACTCAATAGCAGAAGACGTCCGAGGTCACACGGTGGTTCTATTGAAGGTCACAAAGTTATCTATCGTGATCGTGTTCAAGGTCATGAAAGACTTTTTCGTGACTATTTTGTTGAAAATCCAGTATATCCTCTTAATCTATTTCGGAGGAGATTCCGGATGAATCGCTCTCTTTTTCTCCATATTCAATCTATGGTGGAAGCCTATGATCCATATTTTGTCCAAAAAAAAATGCTGCTGGAAGTCTTGGTCTGTCCTCTCTTCAGAAGATCACATCTGCAATGAGAATGCTCGCTTATGGAGTGGCAGCAGATTGTGTGGATGATTATGTGAGGATCGGTGAAAGCACTTCAATTGAGAGCTTAAAAAAATTTGTTAAGGCGGTTGTTGCAATTTTTTCAGATGAATACTTGAGATCACCAAACGTTGATGACATTGCAAGATTGCTAGGTGTTGGCAAAAATCGAGGGTTCCCAGGGATGTTGGGGAGCATTGACTGTATGCATTGGAAGTGGAAAAATTGTCCAACAGCATGGAAAGGTATGTATTTTGGTCACATCCATGAACCAACCATTATATTGGAAGCTGTGGCTTCATATGATCTTTGGATTTGGCATGCTTTTTTTGGGTTACCGGGATCACATAATGACATCAATGTCTTAGAACGATCTTCTGTATTTACTGATCTTGCTGAAGGGCGTGCTCCTCCAGTTAATTACACAGTCAATGGCAATAACTATATGATGGGATACTACCTCGCTGATGGTATATACCCCCAATGGTCAGGGATCTCCATAAAACTCTATTTGTATTTGATGCAGATAAAGCTCATCTTTATTTTTTTTAATATGTAAAGTATAATTAATCTATAGCATAGTATAGATAATCCTAACAAGTTTATAAGAGAACAATAAATTAAACAAAGAACACATTCAAACAAGATTAGAAACTACATATTTTTCTATGGTGCATTTTCACAAACATTCCATGTGCACTGTTACCTCAAGTTCTTCAAACCTCTTGTTTGCTTCTTCTCATACAAAAAAATTAAATAAATAAAAAAGATGTTGGAGGAGGGGGAACAGAGCATCACCAAGAGGATTGAGAGGAGACAATGAACAATTCTCACCCCTTTTAAACAACCAGCCAGCAACGGTAATGTTACCGTTTGAAATTTGAAAAAAAAAAGTTAAAAATATGATATGCCGAGCCCACGACACTCGCCCCCTCCAGCGAATATAAACAGACCCCTTAAAATAGGGGGTTTGTTTGGGGGATCTGTTGGAGACACTTTTTTCACAAACACTGCATATTTTGGCGAAGGAGAGCTGATGCAGAGCCCTCTTGGAGATGCTCTAAAGGCTTATATGAAATTTATTATTACTAATATATATACACATAATGGGTTAAATGTGATTAAAGAATGAAATAGGATGACCTCTTCATTTAAAAAAAAAATTGAGATCAGAAACCTGCTATATCTCATGAGTCTGTTACGCAAGCATTTGATCATCCTAGCATGTGAAAACGCTATTTTATTTTTCCTAGAAACACGTTTGGGTCACATGATACTACTTACATGTTAACTCTCATTTAATATTAGAAAATGTTAGAAAACTTTGTTTCCCTTTAAGCTTAATATTTCATCCTTGAAAACGCAGCCGTTTAACTACAGTAATAACTGCTTTAAAAAAAATCAGGCGAGTTTAACCAAGCTTTCCAAGCCACCACTTTCAATAAAATATATATAGGGCTGCATCATTGTTGAAATTCAAGTAATCTTTCATGCACTAATTTTTTTTTTGGTATACATCTTTCATGCATTAATTTGTTCCCAAAATAAAGTCTCCATCCAAGTTTTAATTAATTCTCTTTCAAATATGTGTTTAAATAGAACATATTCCACATTTCAAACCCAAATATTCCCAAACACAAATGAGTGAGAAGATTTAAAAGCTAATAAAACAATGCTTATTAAAAAATTTGCTTTAAAAACTTAACGTTTCCACCACGCATCATAACACATCATTAAAATTAAACTAAATTAATTTAGTTAAAAATTGAAGTACTGCATTGTGAAAGTTATTTTATTAAAATTAATCCAAAGGTTTCATAGGAGTATAATTACACTTCTTTATTCTTCTATTTTTTTTATTAAAAAATAAAATATGTCAAAAACCAAAGTTGGAAGGATTAATCCAACAATCAACAGAGAATCTTGGCCCCATTCCAGCAACATTCAAATTGAATACACATCCCACTTTCCTCTGCCCTTCCTTTTTTCCACTTATTAAAGTCTATACTGTACCATCAGAACCACTAAAAATTAAAAAGAAAATACTAAATATTAGAAAAAAGATACACTCAAGATTACCGACCAAAACTCAAACCTGAAATATTTTCATTTTTTTAAAAATACTAAACATCATCTAATAAGGTATATGTTTTCATAAAAAGTATATATCGTTCTATTTCAAATTGAATGAACTCATTTTTAACAAGTGTAAGAAAAAATTCAATGAAGTATATACATCATCTAACGAGGTATATACAATATTAAATCTATAACAAAGTATATATAGTTTGTATTTTGATTGATAATCGTGATGAGTGTAGCAGCACTCTAAAAATCAACATTGTACAACACCTAACCTTTTTTTCCAAACTTTATGTAAAAAAGGGGTCAATATATAAAAAGCCTTTCTGTTCACATTGCACGTTGTGAGTTATGACCGTCTGATTCTTTTCAGTGATCAATTACAAACCCTCTGATTAGACCTACAACAGTATTTGAGCCAGTGAGAGTCCTGACGATCAGATCCCGAATCCAACGGCTCAGATTTGATCATCTCCAATCTCTCCTCAGATCTCCTCCGACTCTGCCTCTCCCCAGACTCCCCACTCTCCTCCTCCTCCGCCTCCATCTGCGTCGCCTCCGCCTCCAATCTCGTCCGCTTCACTCCGATCGGAACCCCAAACAACCTCGGCGGGCTCTCCGCCTTCACATCCTCCTGACTCCGCCCGCTTCCGGGCTGAGACTCGTCGGAAAACCGCGGTGCCGCCTCCGCCTCCGCCTGCGGCATCAGGTCGAGAAGTCCACCCCCTCCTCCGCCGCCGGAGGCGGCGGCGGCGGCTGTCTCTTGGTGGCTGGACGCGTACGTCCTCATCAGATTCATTATGCTGTCGCAGAGGCTCTTCATCTGAGCGAGCTCCTGCGTGAGGTGCACATTCTCCATCCTCAGCCTCTCATTCTCGTCGATCAGCTCCTCCGTCGTCGCTGCTGCCCCGCTCCCTCTCGCCGGCGACTGCGAGGAGTTCGACGACAGGACCTGCTCCTCCCCGGAGTTCGACGGCGATCCCGGCCGCGCCACCGCCACGGTCACCGCCGCGGGAAACGCCGGCGGAGGAAGGACGGACGGGGCGGGAGAGATTTTTCGGCGGTGGATCTCGCAGAGGAGCCTCTTTTCGCCCCTTTTGAAGCAGTCGTTCGCGAATTCCCATCTATCCGGAACGATCTTTCGAAATCCCTGTAAAAAAAACCCCAAAAAATTCGTATAAATAGAGAGAAACAGGGATCTAAAATATAAAACAGAAGGTTCGGATCATACATATGTGTTGAGTTGCCGAACAAAACTGGAGAAGTTGTTGTGCTTGAAATATTTGGGGAGGAGATCGCGAGCGAACTCCGCCGGCCTCCACACGATGAACGTGGATCCGTCGTCGTTCCACGATATCACGTCGTCGATCGCCGGATCTTCGACCAGCTGATACGTCTTCGTCAGGAACGGCGTCGGCAGCGTTCGTTGATGCCCCTCCCCCGTCGCCGCCGGCGGATCCTGTGGCGGCAGTGGTGGTGGTGGTGCCATCGATTATCTACAAGATACCGAATCAATCGAGGTACGATTTCTTCTTTCTTTTTCTTGGAAGATCTCGTAATATATTTTTCGATTTTTTGATGATTTCGGTCTGGAGAAATGAAGAGGAAGGGAAGGTTTGATTGGTTTCTAGAAGATTCTTGTGGGGGAATGGTTTAAATAGTGGGGGACTCGTGTGGGGCCTACAGCGAACACAAATTCAATGCTTCATGGTTTATAGAAACCGATATAAGAAACCGTAGGAAGGCGCGAGAAGCCAACTGTTTTTATTTATTTATTATTTATTGATATTTTCGAGAAGGTTCGATGAGGATCCACTCCCACCGGGTGGGTTGGGAACACGTGTCGAAAAGGCCGTGGTTGTGGAGATAAGATAAAGTGACACGTGTTTGGGAGGTGGGTTTCTTCGGTTCCGAATATATGAAGTTCTAGAAAGTTTCAAACGGCTCTGTTTGAAGAAAACTTTGATTTTTTAAAAAAACAATTAAAAAAGGTGGAGATTTGTGCGTTGGGCCGTCTGATGGCGGTTTGACTGGCGAGTGATTAAATCGGTTTTTGAGGTTTGTTTATTCAACGTGGTGGGACCCATTAAAACCTTTTTTTGTGTTAACTTCGCTGGGAATCTATGAACGTGTGTTTGGGTGGTGATCATTAATGGAGATAAACTTAAATTTTTTTTATTAACAATACATATAATGAAAAAATATCATTTTATTTTAAATTTAAATAAATTTATTTTTAATAAATAAAAAAAAATTATGGATGTTAGATGGTTAAAAACAATGAATATGAGACTGAATTTAACTGTAAATAAAACATTAAAAAAGTTAAGGGTTAATTTATTTGATATTCATTCTTTGATTTTATTAAAACATTATTGTGCTCAACTTCGTTACTTAATTTATTTAGTTTTTTATTTTTTTTTATTGTTGTATCAGTCTTCTATACATTCTAATATATAATAATGCCTTTAGTGATTGTTTGACAACAACCCCAAAAGTAGCTTTTAGCTTTTGGAGTCACATCAACTCAAATCTCATCATCATTTAAAAGTTAAAAGCTAAAAGTTATTACTAAACAGGTCAACTTAAATACATCATCATTACTAGATTTTATCTCTAAACTGTACCTCGAAATCTGTGTTTTATAAAGCAGCAATCATTATTACACCATCAAATTATCATCATTACACCCTAAAAAAATATGCATAAAGCTGCAAAAGCTAAAAGCTGATTTTCAAACTGTGTTTCCAACATGCACTTAATGTAATATATGCTCTATTAATGCAATGTTTATTTTTTTTTAAATTATGAAAAATATGTTCTACTTTATCTACGTATATATTTATTTTTCTTAATATTATATGTTTTATTAGATAAATATATAATTAAAACATTTGAGGCATGCAAATGAGGCTATACATATGAGGTAAGTATCTTTTTCTTTAAGTAAAGGTTTGGAAAATTAACCATAACTTGAAAAGCAGGAGTTATTTTCAACCTGATTACTTGATTTATTGTTTATTTTTCTTTTGTTGCATCAATTAAAAATAGTTTTTTTAGTCCCTATAAACAATGTGATTTAGTGATCGATCTCTTATTTCTTTATATTTCAATTCAAGTAAAGGATGTGTTATTTATTAGTCCTTAGGTGGGACCTATTACTAAACTATTCGTTTTTTTTATTTCTAAGAGGGACTAAAAATAAATACATCATTTAAATATGAAGACTTGAACTGTAATATGAAGAAGTTAATGATCGATTACTAAATCATATAATTTATAAGAACTTAAACATAAAAGTATCATGGACTCTAACTTTTCAAGTATTCATAAACATCATTGTCATGTACCTAGACCAACATACTTATGGTCATTATATGTTTTTTGAAAAATGATGCTTACGTCGGTTTTGATTCCTTAATTTTTTCGCAAATGTTGAAGGTATTTACATACACAATTTAATTATGTTCATACTTTTCATACTTTATTTGATATAACCACCTCACAATAACTTTTTTTTTTTATTATGGTGTTGTGTAACCACAATTTATTATTGAGTCACTTGGAACGGTTGGGACTAAAACTTTTACGGGTAGGCGTTATGATCCATCAACTCCGATAGTTAAAATTTTAACTGAATATTGTACGGGTCTTTCTTTTTAATAGACATCAAATTTCCCCGGTAAACTGTCCAAATATATATATAATTTCTTGACTTTTCTTTGAATTCATACAACTCCCTAAAAACATTTATTATCTATGTAAATCTAAATAATTAGTTAAAATTTTGATAACAGAGGGAGAATATTCAGTTAATTTTTTTGTTTGGTTAATATTTTTAATTGAAAACACGATAAAAAACTTCTTATAATATGTTAAAAATGTGAAAAAACTCTCTATAAATAATTATTTTATCAATCTGAATAGATTATAAAACTTTATCTGGTTGGGTAGAATTGTTATTCATAGAAGATTTTCATATTTTTAATACACTGTAAAATTTTTTTTAGTATAATATGTTTTCAACAAGGGTTAACCAAACAAAATATTTTCAAAATATTCTTAATCTATCAACAGAAATTTAACTCACTTGGTTATTTGGATTTACATAGATATTTTTAGGAGGTTAATGTGTTTCAGAAAAAATCAGGGGGTTATATAGGTCTCAGATAGTTTACAGGAGGGGTTACGTGGAGTTTTCCCCATTTTTAATGAGTCATCTAGTTGCAAAACACAACTTTACGTGGTTTTAATGCTTTTCGTTATATTATCTTTTCTAAAACGTCGTGTTAATTGAAAACTGCTTTGGAAGTTACCTATTTGAAGCAAAACATCCATTATTGGCTTTTCTGTAACTCTCTGGGTTAGCGTTGGGAATCGTTCATCTAATATCTAAACGTACTTTGACTTGTACTTTTATACAAAAACTAAAAGGATAGTCCGATGAAGAAAATCTCGGTATAAGGTGCAGTTCATGAACATTTTCTTACAAGTAAATGTGGGTGGATGGGGGTTGTTTGATTTTTATCTTAACATTTTTTTTTGAAAAATTAATTAGAGGTCACTTGAAACATCTCTGTAATAACAATAGGTCCATGTATTTTTTTTTTAAATTTTCTTTAGGTCCCTCAGCTAGTGGTGGTATTATGTTTAGATCATTCCATTCAACTTTCATTCAATCTAATTTTTTTTTTCTCTTTTACCCCCAACTCAATATGTTTTTACTTTTCTCCTCCAACCTTTCTAAAAGGTGAGACCACCTCCACCGGCCCTCCCACTACGCCCCCTCCACCAACCCCCCCTCCCCCCACCAACCACCCACCAATCTCGCCTCCACTAGCGCCCCCAATTGCGCCCCCCCCCCCCACCTCCTCCCACCAGAGCCCGACCGCCTCCCGTGACCCCATCGTCGTTCACACCCCCTCCTGCGACCCCTCGCGCAACCCCGTCCTAGATCCTGACCTCCCCCATGCCCCAGTCTCACCCACCGATATTAGTGTACAAACTGCGGATAACAGTGTACACAGTGAAATACATAGAACCTGTAACAGATATAAGAGTGTATACACTGCGCATAATAATGTACAAAGTATAAGACATAATCTGTAATAGGTATAAGAGTGAACACGCTGGGCATAATAGTGTACATACTATGGGTATAATGGGAAGAATGCACATAAAATGAAACTGCTGTTAGTGCCAGGGACCCAGAGAAAATAACTCAACCACTTTAGGGACCTAAAGAAAATAAGAAAAGGTCCAGAGACCTATTATTACTACAAAGGTGTCCCAGGGACCTTTAATTAATTTCTCCCTTTTTTTACATTTGAAAAATGTATATTTTTTAATTTTTATAAAAGTTGAGATTTATTTTTATAAAATATCATGTTTTTTGTCAGGTCCTCATTCGGTTGGATACCTCTTCTAACCGGGACAAGACATGCGACGTTTCTTTTTTCTTGTTTTCTTTCATTTACTTTGTTTTTAATCTCTACCCTACTCCTTTTGGATTTGTAACTTGAATTTAGAAATGAAATTATGTAGCAAACAAGTAACTTTTTTTTTTAAAAAAAAGGTCTTTTGCCAGGTCCATTTTTAGTGTTCATCTATTTTGATTATTTTTAATATAATATATTTCAGACCTTTAAAAAGATTTAAAATATATACATTTTTCAGTATGGATGTTAATGAATTTTTTGAGAATAGAAAAAGAACACTGCGCAACGATGCTCTTAATTTATATCCATGGATCTGTTGATACACAATTTTACCAAATTTGTTAGGCTTATTATTTTTTATAAATGAAATTAGATCATATATACGGGGCTCATTACTGTGCATGTGAAGAATGTTTTTGGGTCCTCTGTTACCAACTGAAACCAATCAAAAAGAAAAAAATTTAAACTTTTGGGTCCTCTATTGAAAAGCAAGATACCTCACAATTTTTTTTTCTAGCATTGTAAAACTGTTTCAAGCAACCAACCAAACATGAAAAAAAACAACACAAAAACAACAAAAGCAAGCAACCAACAAAGGGGATCCACTGTCTACAACCTTGATCATTTTAAGTTTGAAAGAAAAGGGGATCCACTGTTTCAAGCAAGCAACCGAAATAAAAAATAAAACAAAAATAACTAATCTAAAAACAAAAATAAAAGCTACAACTACTACTGTTACATAGCATAAAATGAAACATGCTCTCACATATATATCATCAATTTCACAGTAAGGCAACCATTTGGGAACAAAACGCATATATAGAAGTTTTTGCAAGAAAAAAAAACGATTCGACCATTACCATTACCGTGGGATTGAAAGGAAAAGGGGCTGCAGTGAGGGAGGGGCTGCCGTCGCCTCAGATATGCGTGCCTGTAGGATCCGAGGCCGGAGGAGGAGGAGCCGGTGATGGAGGAGGAGGCGATTTTTAGGGTTGAGGAAGGAACTGGTGATGGAGGAGGAGCCGGTGATGGAGGAGGAGGCGATTTTTAGGGTTGAGGAAGGAACTGGTGATGGAGGAGGAGCCGGTGATGGAGGAGGAGGTGTTTTTAGGGGAGGGGGCGATTTTTAGGGCTTGTGTTTTGGTTTTTTCGAATGAGTGAGAGAGAGAGTGATTTTGGTTTTTAAATGATCTTACAGTGGTCTTCTGCAGTAGCGACCGTCTGATTTTAACCCACCTCGATCGAACGGTGGCGATCGGATCTGCCCGTTCTCTCTAATCGGGACTGTTTGCACGAGATTCACACCGATCGGACGGTGGAGATCAAATCTACACGTAACACCTTGTCCGCATGTTTGCAAGATATCAGAACTCTCTCTCTCTCTCTCTCTCTCTCTCTCTCTCTATATATATATATATATATATATATATATATTAATTTTATGAGGCACTGGTAAATTCTTTTATTACTGATCCACATCATTTTGGATAAAAAAATCCTAGTACAAAAATTCATGCACAAGATGTAATTCATGTAGAATTGCAAAAAGCGTGGGTTGCGATGCTTGATGAGTTTATCCCAACCATCTAATCTTGATTGCACTCACAAAAAATGTCACAAAGAGTTTTGGAAAAATATACTTGCATATAGTTGAGATATGTAGCAAGTAAATATTTTGAAAGCATAAATTGAATATGGAGAGACAACCACTGCAAATTAAATATTTAAAAACTGTGTTTGTATTCTTTTAAAACAAAGGAAACCCACCCTTATCTACTCCATCTCCATCCCATTTTAACAATTTAACTGATCTCACACCTTATAGACTTTTCACCCCCAAAGTTTCAATGTATTACAAAATCCACCCCAAAATCTAATACAAAAAACCCAGTTCGACCTTCAAAATCGGGCACTTGCGCTCGGGTCGACAATATGACAGTTGACATCCTAATTAAGCTCAACTGAGTGTATGTCAATCGGGGTCTAGAAAGGTCTTCACTTTTCTGGTCCCTGTTCGACAAGTAATCTGTCAGGCTGTTCAATCCAGTTCGAAGACACAGTAGTTGATTTTGTGTTTACATAGTCCACATGTCATACATCGAATGGTAACTAAATGAACATGGGATTTTTAGTCCACGTTTTTTTATTCGAGAATTAAATTATTATGATATTTATGACTATTTTATTATAAATAAAAATAAAATAATTTTGTATTTAGTTTTGTTTTGAATTATTCTCATTATAAAGTGTAATAATAAAGTTTTTGTTATTTAAATAAAATGTGAATTAAATATAAATAAAGATTTATAAAAGGTAAAAAAATGATGACAATTGATTTATAAGAACTGATGACAGTTGATTTAACAGTGGGTCCATATATTCTTTAAATTTGAATAACCTGTAATAATTTAATTTTAATGGGTGGATAAAATCCATTTATCATTTTATACTAGTTAATTCTGACATATAGATTCTCATTTATTTCAATCATCCAAACATACATAATGAGATTATTTTGATTAATTCTAATTTATTATGGGTTTATTCTTCAACCAAACAAGGGCTTAATTTCTTATACTTGCACGACAGGTGATTTGTTGTGTTGTTGATCACAGTTCGATAGTATTCATGTCGATCGAACTAACAAAATACGACATTATCCTTGTCGAATGGTAACCAGAAACAACATTAAAAAAAAAAAGCCAAATGCAATATATCCCATTAGATGATAGACATATATGTAGAGATTATACAATAGGTGTTTAAAAATTAATATATAAAAAGATGAGAGACATATATGTAGAACATTAACAATATGACAAACATACTATCGCACGACCGCGCGACCGCATATTATCGCTTTACTATATATATATATATAGAGGGCCGATTAGGTGCGGCGAACGGCAGGTGCGGCGTCGATCGTGGGCCGTCGATCACGGGTCCATCGCATCGGACGGTCGGGTGCGATTCACGTCGACCGTTGGATTCGATGGACCCGCGATCGAACGGCCCACGTCGCGGCCGCACCTGCCGTTCGCCGCATCTAATCGCCCCTATATATATATATATATATATATATATATATATATATATATATATGGCCGATTACCTGCGGCGAACGGCAGGTGCGGCGTCGATCGTGAGCCGTCGATCACAGGTCCATCGCATCGGACGGTCGGGTGCGATTCACGTCGACCGTTGGATTCGATGGACCCGCGATCGATCGGCCCAAGTCGTGGCCGCACCTGCCGTTCGCCGCATCTAATCGCCCACGTATATATATATATATATATATATATATATATATATATATATATATATATATATATATATATATATATATATAGGGCCGATTACCTGCGGCGAACGGCAGGTGCGGCGTCGATAGTGGGCCGTCGATCACGGGTCCATCGCATCGGACGGTCGGGTGCGATTCACGTCGACCGTTGGATGCGATGGACCCGCGATCGAACGGCCCACGTCACCGCCGCACCTGCCGCGCGTAATCGCCCCCGTATATATATATATATATATATATATATATATATATATATATATATATATATATATATATATATATATATATATATTATACGGTCGTGCGGTCGCGATTCACGGGCCGTCGATCACGGGTCCATCGCATCGAACGGTCGGGTGCGATTCACGTCGACCGTTGGATGCGATGAACCTGCGATTGGATGACGCACGTCGAATCCGCACGACCGCACTGACCGCATATTATCGAAAATATATATATATATATATATATATATATATATATATATATTGTCATATTTTGTACAATAATGTTGTAGCAGTGAAAAAAATATTCACCGACAAGGGGGATATATATCTGTCTTTCTAAATAGATGTGAATAGTTCATGTGAATCTGAACTGGTTCTAGTTGGGAACTTGGGATCTGATTCATTACAATCCCAACTCTTCACCATCTAGCACATAACTGTTATTCAGCACAACTGTCAATAATAATAATAATAATAATAATAATAATAATAATAATAATAATAATAATAGGGGAAATTAATTAGAGGTCCCTCCAGCCTATCCTTCATTATTTTTAGGTCCCTTAACCTTTTCAAGATATTTCTAGATCCCTAACATCTGATTTCATTATTTCTATGTCCAACTTAACAGTTGCTGTTTCATCCCCCATGTGAAATGTTCATCCTACCCTCCCCACTTAATCTTCATCTCTCTCTCCCAATTTTTCCACCAAAATTCTTCTCTCCCCGAAAACCCCTCTATCTCTTCAAGACTCTAAAAAACCTCCGAATTTCCTCCCTCCGTCGACGGAACCGTGAATCGACAGTGACACCCATGATTTATGCATCCATCAGTGATGACACACACGAACAAAAAATCCATCGACGATGATGGCGACGAACCTAGAAGCCTTCGCGACATCATTGACGGGGACGCCAACGATCCTTCGCGGCCGTGACATCATCCTCCGCAGAGTACGTCAAACTCATCCCTTTCATCACCTGATATATAAAATTAGTATATATTTTAGAGGATCTGCTGATATATATTTACAATGTGGGTACTTTGTTAATCTATTTTAGTAAATTGTTATCATGTATGTATATGACCTTATTTAGGCTTTGATAAATAACTAATGTATTTGATGCATAAGCCTTGGGTGAATTTGCTGCTTATGCTTTACAAATGCATGATTGACATCTTAGCTTGCATTATTGTGTCGGTTAGTTTATTAGTACTCTGCAATATCCTAATAGTGCACTGTTAAGCTTATTAATACACTAGTAAATCTTTGTGGTACATTGCTAAACTAATGATAACATGTGTTCAAGTAAAATTACTTTAACAATTCATGTGAATGAGATGTGTGGCTTCATGTGTTGGTTGAGAGGATGTGACACATTCATGTAAAGAAGAGGAAGATGAGAGTGAGGATGAGGGGTAGATGGAGGAGGAGGAGCTGTATAGGAGGGCAAAAAAAGAAAGGACTGGTCATTGGAGGGTTTTTGGAGAGAGAACTGGACACTGTGAAACTTATGCACATAATATATCCAGATCTAGAGGTTAATGCAGGAAAATGAGATGTGTGGATTCATGTGTGGGCTGATGTTCATAGTTGACTTGTTTTGGTTCATTGGGTTTTTTTTATAATTTATTGTTTATTTGCTTGTTTGTATTTAAAAGTAGTTGTAATGTTTAATTTCTTATTTTTATTTATTTATGAGATTTTTATGTGTTTACATTTTTTTATTTTTGCACACCGTATAGGATTGAAAAAAGGTTATACATTTACTCCTCAGTTCAGGTGAATTGTATCTTAGCTGAAATCTTCAGATAACATGCATGATATCATTGTTCATACTCTAATTGTGGATTTTATCATATTACAGAAAAACCTGAACAACACAAACTCTTGCTACGTTGATGGAGGTTCAGTTGAACAATATATGTCTAATTTTGCTTCTTTTTACAAAGGATGTCGTGGAATTTCGATCAGAGCGATATCCCAAGATTCAGATGTGAATATGCTGCTAAAATCCTTAGAAGATCAAAATTGAGAATGCTATGAATGGACATGAATGTTTGTTTTGGATGTATCTATTTTTCATGTAAATTTAATGCACATCAAGTGTTTTGAATGAACAACAGTGTTATTAAGTAAATGTTGTGAATGATATAGTTGGGTTATGAATGAACATGAAATATGTTACATATTATATATAACTTATCATTTTTTACATTACCGTACCTTATTATTCTTTAGCACCTTGGAGACAACATAATGACATTGAGAAATTCAATTGTAGTTGAAGAATGAAGTCATTGGTCCAATTTTGAAAAACAACATTTTGTTTTAATTACATTGTCGTATTGCCATGTATGAATATCTGTTTGTATGAAGTCATTGGTCTAATTTATTGAGTGCATGTTGATCTGATGACGCTCAAACTATTGTGAATATATAAGGATAGTAGGTAATAGTGTACCCATATGATCTAATAACGTACTAGTAATGACTAATAGTGTACCCAGATGACTAACAATGTACTGATAGTGAATACATACAAAGTACTAATAGTATCACATAAATTATATCATTCATAAAACTATCATCATTCATAACATCACTTTTATTCATAACATCAATTGGTCAATAACTGTACACAAGATACATTCATCACACAACTTCCATTTATAATGATATAACACAAGTTATATAATACATAACATAGTTCATGTTCATTTATAACACACTTTTTTAGATAAAACAATTATCATTTACAAAATCAGTTCTATTCATAACATTAATTGGTTAACAAATATACACAAAATCCATTCTTAACACAACTTCCATTCATAACAATTTCTTTGGATCGTCTTAGGATTTTCGTAACCAGCACCCATACATATGCTTCTCCCATCCACGACCAACCAGTGACCCATCTTCGACTCATCGGGATCTTCCACCATCCACGGTCACCAAGTATATACATATATATAAATAAATATAAATACACACACACACAGAGACATATTTATATATTTACACACACACACACACAAATATTTATATATTATATATATTTATTTATTTATATATTTCAAGCAAAATTAAGATTGAATGTATAAAGAATAAAAAAAGGGTGAATTGCTCAAATGTCCCTTAACTAACATCTCAATTTTTTTTTGTCCTTAGATTTTTTTTATATTTTATTTACCCCTGTAGTGTTGTCCTTTTTTTTATCTCTAACATTTCATAATACCTTAAATACCCTTATAGATAGAGTTATAGAATACAAAAATATAATGTGTCATCGTCACCCGAGGTCTGCTCCTTAGCTGGAGCCTTGCCCGAAGTGGCGATGGCATAAAACCTTTTTGCAGCAAATTGATCCCTACGTATTTCCATGATACCTCGGGGGTGTCAGCGTGGATTTTTATCGGTGTTGGAAACGCGACGCTTGTGTGGGGGTTCTTCGGGGATTCGGATCCGGTGTGCGCCTTGACAGGCTTGGTCTGATCGTATCTGGGAAGGGTGGTGGGGTCTCGTTCCTGGTTGAGGCGTTTGACAGCAGCTCAAGAGGATTCAGGGGTGTGTGTGATCGCCACCTGCTTTCTTGAAAAGCAGGAAAAGTTTGGGGTGGATTTGATCGCCTTCGTGGGGGAGTTTGTGGGGTCTCCGCTTTGGGACATGGATATACCGTACGCAGAGGTGAAAAACATGTATCCTACTACTTCAGAAACTGACTAGAGTAGTCTTGGTTCAGGTGGGGTGGTAGGTGGGGGTCGGCTAGTGGATATTAGCCGTCGGGTATGGGGCGACTAGTTAGGGTTAGCCGCCTGGGGCCTGGGTTAACTTAGGCAGAACCTGGGTGGGAATGGGAATTGATTTGTGGCAAAGGTTAAACCTGGTTTAACCTAGGTTTTGGAGAGTGGATTTGGGGAGTAAATTTGTGTAGGAAATATGTTTCTTCTCACAAATGGAACTCTCTCTTTCTAAGGATTTCAAGTAGTGGGTGTGGGTGTTGGTGGTGAAGATTATGAATGTGAATTTTGAATGGTGAATGTGTTAGAAATGTTTTGGATACCCCCTATTTATAGTGAAAGGGAGGTAGGGGAATGTCCACTAGGTAATAGAACAAATTGGATAATAGGGTGATTGATTTGACCCCCATTAATCCTCTGTTTTTTCTGTCAAGAACCAGTTGTGGGGCGGTTACTCTCAAGTAGCCGCTCCCATCATGATCTGCCAAACATTCCATCTCTGAGGAGCTGTGGCTTGGGTCGGTTACTAGGGTTGAACCGATCGAGATGGGGCAGCCAAAAGGCACAACCCGCCACAAAGATCAACATTAAATATTACTTTTATATCCCATCCAGGGAAGCGGTTTGGAGTCGGTCAAGGGGGGCGGCTAGTTGAAACTAGCTACCCAGGATGGGGTGGCTACTTGGAAGTATTGGGCTAAGGTTTTTCAGTTTTGGTTTTCTGAGGATGTCTTCTATTAAGTGTCCAAATGTGGTCATTTCCAATATTACTTGAAGTAAATTTCTTTTCTTTGGACGGTCAAAATTAGGGTATCTACAGGGGGTAGGGTAGCACAATCTCTGATGGTAAGTCGAGCGAATAGCTTTCTTCTCTCCCAGCCATGTTCGCTTGATCATGTTGTATGAAGACAGGAAATTCATTATGGTGAACACTGTCATGACCATCTCTTCATCGGCCCAAACTAGTAAGTTGACAAGCCTGGCCGGTGTGGACTAGCTCCTGTTGAAGGCAACCAGTGGGTCTTGAACGGGTTCGAGACTTGAATACTTTAATCTCATCCATAAGAACGACTGCATGAATAGAATGTAGGGGTGCTTGTCAGTGTGGATTTGGATTGGATGTCATCAATCCGGGTTCTTTTAGACTTAGTTCTTGTCCGTACGCAACGTACCGAATTGCTATATAAAGGATCGTCCAAGCTCGTTCGACTGCTCTCAAGGACGTTGTGATCGCCACTTACTTTTTACATAAAAGCAAGAAAAGAAAATAATAATCTATCGGGAAATGTGGATTCTCCTCTTAAGGATCACGTCGGCCATGTCTTAAGGTGAAGTCTTAAGGTGAAGTAAAGTTCAATTAGTCCTGCAGAACCCAGAGAAAGACAAAAGGAAGAAAACAGAAGTAAGATGGGCAGAAGTGATGGAGGAAAACAAGGTTTATGAAAGTCGAAGCCAGGAGTAGACACAATTAAATGAAAGAAAACCTAAAGTTTATAGAGAGAAGACTAGTGAATTTCATAAAAACAGACAGAAAAATAGTGAGCAACGAAGAAAGGTTAAAGAAAACCAGAATTAAATGAGATATACACAAACTGACGGCTCGAGTATGAGTCATCGCTCAAGAAAAGGAGGATTCAGAGAGGAAAGTTGATCAAGACAATAGTATTTCAACAAACCAGTGAGTTCATGGACCGCAAAGAAGAAAATTAAAACAGATCCAGAGGAAAACATATATTAAAGGGGAGAGACAAATCGATGGCTCAATTGCCAACAGTCGGTCAGGTGAGCACAAAAAAAAATAATAGAAACAGTTTGAACATACAATTTTACTGTGCTGATTTTTGATAAAAACTACGGCTCAACTATAAGCCGTCGAGACGGTTCACAAGAAAAACAAAAGAAAACAACATAAAATGTGATTGACTGTGCTGGCTTTTAATAAATAAAAAAACAAATCAACAGCTCAACTGTAAGCCGTCGAGATGGTTCACAAGAAAAACAACATAAAACAACCTAAAAATCTGTTTGATTGAGCTAACTTTTTATTAAACAAAAAAATTGACGGCTCAATTGTCAGCCGTCGAGTTGCAAATTTCAAAAGAACCAACAAAAAAAGCAGCTTTAAAACACTATAGGGGGATGCAAATTCAGACAAAAAAAACTGCTCATATCTGAAGAGCAGCAGGAAGATGCTATTAATATCAGGTGAAACAAATAAATCATAGAAAAGTCATTTCATTTCACTGATTTATACCTGTAGAAAAGCTGCAAAACCGCTAAGGTTTTTGCCCCCGGCTCTCTTCACCTTCTTCATTAGCACCATGAAGAGTTGGGTCAGCATGGCCGCACCCCACGCATAGCGGCCCATGGTCTCCAAATTCCTCATCAGCAATAGAAAATAGGAGACCCTATCAAAGGCAGTCGAGAAGAGGGCTCGCCCAAAGAAATATAGAAAGAAGGCCCTCAACTCCGTCTACGCCCTCTATGGGCACACGACTGCTTCCCTTGCTGCAATCATCATCCTCCACTCGTAGCTCACCGTGAACTTGCCCCACTGGCGCTTGGTGAACGTCCCAAGGCCATACTGCCTCGACAGCTGCCCAAGCAGGATGCAGTTCAGCGTCTTCTCCTGATCCACGAACTCCCACTCACCCACCAACTCTCAGAATAGTGCTCTGTAGTCGGCACCGGTCACTGCAATCACTACATCGCCTAAGACTGGTAGAGACCGGTGATCCAATAGACGTTCTCAAGAGTGGGCATCACGGCACCCGTAGAGAGGATGAATGTACGACTCTCTGGATCCCGTTGCTCCGCCAAGGTCTCAAGATAAGGGCGGTGGACATGGAAGGGCTCGATAAAAAAGAAGGAATGGAAGCCCGCTCCATCCACCAAGTCCCTCTCCTCCCGCCTCAAGGCATTATACCACCTCTTCGTCCATGCCACAAAGCCCACTCGCGATTCGGTCGCTAAAAAAAAGGGGGGGCAAAACAAATAAAGAAAAGAGGTTTGCCTAGTTGGAGAGCATTCAAGAGGCAAGTGCCCTGTTTATTCCATTCAAATCATGCCTGGCAAACTCCCATACAAAAATCAAATACGAAACATGAACATATGTGCATAGTTCACCTTTTCTTTTCACTACAACTCTTTATACTTACTCTTATAAATCCTACCATGAGAAACACTTGCACATAAACCATCATGATCACCCCCTCATTCCACCGTGATTATATAGTTCTTGATTGCATGCTTATTCCCTCATACTTATTCCCTCTTGTACTTATTTCTACTTATCTTATCATTATCTTATCATAATTAATGCATGTTTACTCCTTTTTAATACCCCACAATGACTATATGTTCACTTCGTATCCCACTATTGTTCCATACCACCATCGAACAGATACTCATCTTTATCCCACCGTGATTATCTACCCCTTTTTTTATTCTCTTTTTTCTAAAAACTTACTAATACAAGTATACATGCACCATTTCTACCAATACCATATATCATATATCATACATAACACCTCAAATACGAAAATGTCTACGCATGCTCATACTTTGGCTAAAAACATTATTCACAAAGCATGAAAAGACACAAAGCATGTATAAATTTAAATTAAAGTAGAAGAATATAAGTACCGTGGCTCATGTGGCCCCGGGGGCATCTGCCTCAGCCTCATTGAGATCGTTCATCCCCTCGTCATCACCATCATCCTCCTCATCCACCTCCTCCTCATCCATGGCCTCTGTGGCCCCAACATTGACACCCCCAGCCCTTGCGGCCCCAACTCCACCACCCTCACCCTCTTCCACACCCACTGCACCGGCGGCTACCGCCTTATAATCACCTATGGCCCTCCTCACCTCCTCTTCACCCATCATGAGTCTCACCAACACCACACTACAAGAAAATAAAGCATTAGCTACGAAATGTTTCGTAGCAAACACCTGTTTTTCCGTAGCAAAATGTCTTCCTCGACGAAATCATTCCGTTGCTATTATGGTTGCAATTGCCTCGTATGGGAAAACCTTTAACTACGAAATTAAATAGTCATAGCAAAAAGATACCTTTTGCTACGATATTATTTGCGTAGCAGTAGGTATTATTTCGTTGCACAAAGTATCCTTTTGCAACGAAATATTTTTCGCAGCAAAAGGCCCTATTTTGCGATGAAGATTTGTCGCAGCAAAAGGTCACCTTTACCACGATGAACACCATTTGCTACGAAAATAATTTCGTCGGAAAAGGTCATATTTTGCTACGAAATTATTTCGCAGCTAAACGTATATAAATTAAATTAAAAAAAATTTTGACCTTTCCCTATGAAATATTTTGCAGGGGGAGGTCAAATCATAGAAAAATTTTTATATTACAATTAATAAAATGTTTAATGATGACAATACACTATTAATCTACAATTCCACCAAAAAATTTTAAATACAAAACCATTTGATAAATGAGTGAAACAAAGCAAAAATCCCAAAATACCTATATCAGATAGTTGTATATATACACATGTGATGTTCTATCATCGCAACCATAAAAGAATCTCTAAACCCTCAATATGCAATGTTTAAAGATCATTAGACAACAGAAGTCAAAAGTTGATTTTTTTACCTATTTCTAGATTGAATTAAGACAATGAGAAAACCATTAAATAGCAAAGAGAAACAAATTATGCAAAACACATCAAGAAAGATCATTTTTTACATGTATCCGCAACTCCACATGTAATCCCACCCATAAATCTACAGAAGACCATCCACATAACAAACCACAACTAAAACTGAAAAAATAAATTAACTAAAAAAACTAGAGACCAACTCTCATGAGAGAATAATCCCTAGAAAAAAATTCTCAACGGAATATCATCTCCAAAGACCTTTAAATTTAGGACCCAACGAGGTTTGTACCAAACAATTTCTTTTTTTTTTTTGCCCATCCGCACACATCCTATTTTCCTCATAGAGATAGATAATGATATAAACACTTGATTCATTAGACCAGTTAACCTTAGTGAAAGATGGATTGTGCTGAAGCTCTTGTGAACAAATTAGACACCAAAACACTATTGCTAATATGGAAAAAAATGACATTTCAAACTTATGACAAGGCATTACCTTTATAACTTTTGAGAATTTGGTGCAAAAGCTAGGTCTTCCATAAAGAATGAATCCCAATCCATTGAAGATGTAAGAGTAATTGCAGCAATGCACTAGCTGTCCACTTTTGAAATTCCTCCTATCAGTGGCTTGATATGGTAGAATCAGGTATCTGTTATAGAATACAGTCATAAGAACTCCTCATTGAAGCTGGTGGATAAAATATTTGGAATAGAGAACCTCTGCAAAATAAAATAATGACTTAAGAACAGAGAGTCATCATGAACCTAAATATTTATTTAATTATTTATTTGGGGGGAGGGGAGAGAAGATAATCCATAAGCAAACCATCTTTATTCATCAAGACGAATTGAACCTTGAAAATTTGATAATTAGTCACCCATTAACTTATGCAATAAAAACAGAGTTTGCAAAGCCAATCACATTAAAGTTTTTCGATACAGATTAGCTTGTCATCTACCACAAAATTAGTGAAAGTTCTAAAATATTGAAGTTACCTTGTAAATGTCAAACCAGTATGTCTGTTTAATCGGATACAAGACTCTCATACCAGAAAGGATTGGGCTATGTAAAACCACTGCTCTCAAGTTTCCTAGACCTTCCTCCATCATCGCCACATTGATATAAGTGGCAGCTGTGTTAGGATGAGATGGCATACATGTAAGATGTAGAAGATACAATGCTCTCTTAACATACCTGGTCACGAGTAGAAGCAATTGAACATCTTATAGAAATCAAAACAATGTGCATTTGCAATTTTATTTATATGGTTTTGTTATGGAAAATATTTTCACAACAAAATGTTGAGTGAATAGAAAATTACTTAATATCAACATCAGGTAGTATTTTCCGTTTGCAACTTCTAGATATACAAGGGAGAGGATTCTCCACTGTATTGATTATTTTGTAATAAGCTCATCTCGAAGGATGAAGGATGATGCAGACTGCAGAGCAATAATTGTCTAATGCAAATGTTTAGTTTTTGTTTCATACTTTTTTTGGTTTATGCTTTCTATTTCGAACTAAGTTGTTATTTTTGTCAATTATGACGTCCAAATTATAACAAGGGAGAGCAATCTAGAAGTTCTGTAAAGAAACATGGAACATATGTAATTGGCTCGATCCCCTGTGACTCGTAGCATCTACCCCACTACATCCTGGATAGGGATGCTGAAGTGTTTTATCCACAGTGAAAGCAAAAAGTGAAAATCAGTGACTTCATTGCACCAGTTTCAGAGATATACAGAAGATATTCCCCTTCTAAATACATTGAATATAAGCAGTTTTATTGTGTACTCAACTCAGCTAGCACAATCAATGGCATTAGGAAAAACCATGCCTCATTAGCTTTAACACCACTTGAACATGCGATGCTTACATGAAGAATTCTGTCATACTCTGTTATTTATTGCTCCAGTAAATTGCATTTCTAGTGAAAGGAAGGGGAGCTTACAAGAATTTATATTTTCTTAGTGTTACTCCACCAGCATGCATTTTTCTGATCATTTTCATAGTTCCACATATTGGTGATACATATTTCTTGTACTTGGCCTTCTGCTGACTCATTTCCTTATTTTGTAGCAATATACTTTTTAGTGTTTTTGGAGTAAAACCTTCAGATTTAAAAAGGACTGAGCCATTCACTGTGTTGGGGCTGAATTCGTAAACCTCCCAGGCGAGGCGAGGGGATTGTTTCTATTGGCGGAGGCAGTAGAGATCTTTTCTGCTTTCAAATTTCTTTCTTGTATTTGTTTCTTCTTGATGGAAACTCCTGATCTCCTATTTGGAGTTGTATCTCGAGTTTTTAGCAATAAAATATGGTGGTCCAACTCCCACCATTTCTCAAAAAAAAAATATGTTGTACTTGTCATGCAACAACAGGTCATAAAATTGAAACTATGTTACTGAACTATCTTCATTATATTTTAAAGGCATTAAAGAGATCACAAGACCAAAAAACACTAGAATAATGACTTCTGCAGTGACTGGAACTGATCGCTCTGAACTTTGGAATTAATAAAACAGTGTTTCACTATCTCAAAATAGCCCAGAGCCTGACCTTAGGTATTCTGTATACTGCACTCATTCCTTAATTTGTACTTCATTTTTGTCTTTGTCAAAGTTGAGAACAAAGAATACTCAAAATATCTTCTCTAGTTTTGTTTAATTGAATGTCACTTGTGACTCAAACTCACAAAAACCATAATTCTTTTAGTTTAAACCATTGCGTATTCAGAAGACAGTAAACATTTTATTCATTTTGTATGATAAAGTTCATGTGGAAACATGATATTGATATTCTGTAAATGACCACTTACTTTAGAGCCAGCTCTGTATGCTGAAGCCGATAATAAAACACAGCAAGATCTCCGTAACTTTTCATTGTATCAGGATGATCGAGTCCCAGCTCTCTCTCATTGATATCCAATGCTTTTGTTGATATATTGTGGCCTGTGAATGGACATATGTTTTTATATCAAACTAAGTTAGACAAATTACTCTGTCTAAAAATAACACACACTGAGTCCTAGTCCAACTGGCCACGAGTCCATCAATTCACTTACACAATCTGAATGTTTTATCTCTAGATTTCATAACAATTAAAAAAAATCTCTTTTATGTTCTAAGCAGAAAAGAATAAAAGAGATTCAGCTACAAAAACCCAAGTCCTGATTTCAAGAAGATTTAATATGAAATTAATAGAAAATATAACTGAAAATTTAGACAACGAGAGAGAATGTCCCTATGCTATCATGAAGCTCTTTAAAGTGTGTATAACTAAGACTTGTCAGAGCATGATAAGATTTGAAGTTCAGTCATGTTGATATTGCAGACCAATACATAGAGAGCTGGATGAAAGGTCACATATATGTTTTCCCAAAAGTCAAACACAAGGTATCAATCTAACAAAAAGAGATGTGTAAATATAATTGCATTTCCATAACTATAAGGAATCTCTGGCAATTGAAGATATCATTGTTAGACACAAAACTCAAAACTTGTATGCAAATCGCAGATGATCAAGAACCAAGTGATTCTTTCCTTCATATTCCTCAGTTTGTTATCCACAGAAAACATATTTTTTAAATTAGAAACATCACTAATACAAAACTTCCTTAAGACAGAATTCAGTTTCATCAAAAAAAAAATTATATGAAGTAACCCAATTGAAATGGACTAAGTACACAAGTTCTCGAATAATGCTACTATTTCTAACATAGTTCACATAGGCGGAATAGTTAATAACATTATCATATTACCTTGTGCACAGGTACGAGGCTAATAATATCAATTGTCTGAAATGGACTCAACGAGTCCAAATTATAGTCCCTGGGAGCCAACTCAATACCCACCTGCACAACAAAAACCATGTAAATGCCAATATCGTGACGACTAAACACTGGTCACCATCAAGTTCTGTTATATATAAGGGTGGAATACCTTCAAGAAAAAACACTAACAAGAAAACCAATTACAAGAACACCTCAAGATTCACATCTATGAGTGGAGAAATATATCTGCCACTCATTAAACATCACGCCTGACCTAAAAACCTCAAGATCTAGACCTCCCATCATTAAACCTCAAGAAACTAATAATCCATAATCAACAATCCATCTAAATCCACCAACAAAGGAACTTAGTCATTCAATCACACTTGGATTCGAGGCATATATCGCTTAATAAGCATTTTCAATAGAAAAAAACAGAAAAATTCAACTCTAAACATAGCATTTAAGATGTAAAAAAAAAGTTGAATGGTTTTTTAGTGGGGCTACACTCCTGGATGGAGAAAATGTCAGTTTCTTCCACCACTGAATGCACATGCTTCGACTGATTCTCAATGATGAACTAGCGTGGAAAATAAATTATATATCTAGATTGAATATACTAATTTTTATACATATTTTCTATTTATATATATCTGGACAAAGAAAAATATATACAAAAAATGACAGTTGCCAGTAGAAGTAGCAACAGCAACAACAACTACAAGAAAATCAGTACAACCTTGACAAACACGAATCAATCGAGCGAAACATAGAGAGTAAGAGAGAGAGAGAGAGAGAGAGAGAGAGAGAGGAAGAAGAAATCCAGACCGTCCAAATGATCAGCTCCCCGAGCTTCCGAGAAATCCCAATAGTCGATGAACCCCTTGGGATCCAATCCCAACCGTCGGAAGAGGAGACGATGAGGAAACCGAAGAATTTGAGTTCTGCCTTCCTCTCCGACTCCGGTGCGATCACAGCCGACGAGATCTTCTCCAATGATGAGATCTGTCCGATCTACCCCGTCCTCAATCGAGACCTCCTATTGTCTTCCGATCCCGTCGAAACCCTCCGATCGCCTCTCGTCGTCGTCTCGTCTGAGGCGGACGTGTTCGAGGGGGTCCATATTGAGAGCTACTGCGTATGGTCCGAGGTCGTCGGTCCTCCCTCGCCGGACCGTCGTCGTCGTCCGATGAATTCCATATAATTTGGGCGTGTGTCGGTGTGTGTTTGTGAGAGAGAGAGAGAGAGGTTTGGGCGGGACGGCGATTTAGGGTTTAGAAAGAAGATCAGTTTGGGCGGAATGTTAAGCCTTTTCACTCTATGAAAGAGCCTGTCCGATTTTGTGAAAATGGACGGTGAGGATTCAATGTTTATGGAGACACACGGATCACTATTTTAGATTGGTTTTGGTTTGATTTTTTGGTGTAACTTAGGGTCCGTTTGGAAACACATATTGAAAAGTAGATTTTAGAATAAAGCTGCTTTTTAAGATGATTTTAGACCTTTGACTTTTTTGGGATGCTTTTTTTTAATTCAGGAATCAATATTTGGAAGGAATTTAATGTTTGGTAGAAAAAGTTGCTTTTCAATTCAAAAAATCAAAAAAACGTTTTTTTTTAGATTTTAAAAACACGGATTTCGAGAGAGAAATTAAAAGGAATCCAGCTTTTGATTCCGCCGGAATCCGACCCGTTTGGTTGCGCGTTTGGGTGGAATCCGCTTTTTAAAAAGCAGAATCGCCCCCAAACGCGCTACCAAACGGACCCTTAGTTCACTACCGCCCAAAAACTCCCGTCTTACTTTTTTTCAGTTTCAAGTACATTTTTATATACTTCATTAGCCCATTTCACTCCACGTATCTAGGTTTTTATCTCATATAAAGTTTTTACATTTTTAATAAATGATATTATTCAATCAATTGAAGTATATATTTCACATTTTATAAAATGTAATATCTCATTAGATGCAATATATGATTTAGACAAATGAAAACAATGATGATAAATTGAACACACCTCTCTTTTCAGTTCCCAAGTTCCTTTCATTGCTCTCTTTCACCGTCTCATATTAAACAAATATATTTGATTCGTTATTCAAATTCATCTTGTTAACCAAGTACTTCATCCACAACCTAACTGTCATCCTCTCATCACTGCATCACAATTTTTTTCATTTTAATATAAACAAACATCATTGTTGGAGATCACCAAAATTTCAAAAAGTCAGAGTAAAAAAAAAGGTGCACTTGATTCTTAAGTAGCTCTTGTTTATTTGAGGTAAGTAAGATTCGTTAAATCTGCATTTATAAAATCCAAACCACAAAAACAAAAACAATAAAAAAAATACTCAGTGTAAAAAAAATCAGTTCAACCCACTCAAAAATAGAGTTATAGATCCGCACTTGGTTAATTATATGGTTCTAGTAAAATATGTGTATTGAATAAGGGCAACATGGACTTATTGCATCACAAGTATATACACACCATATAATTAAATATATCAAATTTGGCATTGGGCTCATTAAAGACAAGAATAAATAAATTGTATGTAATGTCAAAAATGATATAATATACTCAACTTTGATACCAACAAACCTCAATCAATTATCCTCTGAAAAAGGAGTTCATCAAGCATGTGCATGATCCAAATTAAAATGTCTTTTCGAATATTAAACTACAAACATAATTAATATACCAAATCATCTAATTTGAGGATGGAATGCTGTGGAAAATTAGGTATATATCAACATCAAATATACTAAATTCTATCCATTTTTGTGCTTATACATACATAAATAAAGAAAAATATATATGAAAAAATAACCATGTTCTTTGTCTAGTATAACAAATAATGTTTTAATCTTATTATTAATGTTTGAAAATAAATAATAGAAAGAACTTATAGTCAAAAGGATCTCAATCTAATAGTGATGCAGTGTATTTTGATTTCATAACTAAATTAAATTTTCTGAAAATCCTTAAATTTGTTGCAACAAAAAAAATTTCGCAGCAAAAGGTCAGTTTTTTGCAGCTATAAGTCACCTCTTTTGCTACGAAAAATTTTCATAGCAAAATATGTACTTTGGCTACAAAATAGTATTTCGCAGCCCAAAGTTAAATGTATTGCTACAAAATATTATTTTGCAGCTAAACAATCAAATCTTTTGCTGCGAAATCCGTTTTCGTAGCTAAAGCTTATAGATTTTGCTACGAAAAATGGAATTTCGCAGTTAAATGTTATACCATTTGCAACGAAATATAATTTCGTAGGGAATGATAAAACTATCCTCTACGCATGAATATTTTTGTAGCTAAAAGACACTTTTAGCTACGAAATTCTATTTCGCAGCTAAATATTCGTAGCTAATAATCAAATTTCTTGTAGTGCCACCCTCATCCTCACCAAAAATCTCACCCAATATGCGGGCTTGGTCCTCACTAATGCCCGCTGCCCTTTCAACCTCTACCTCTAGACCCACACCCTCAGCCGATCCCCCGGCCTCTACACCCGCACCCTCATTGTTGATCGATCACCGCGCCTTTGCTTGCGCGTATACCCCTTTGTCTCCCCGCGAGAATCCCACCATGCCAACACCTCGGTCACGGTCACTCCAACAGCCTCCAACACAGAGCCCACGGCCTCCGTAGCCATAGCCTCAACAATAGCCCCCGAAGATGCACCTGCACCCTCACCCATGCCCACCATTGGCGTTTCCACCATTTGGGTCATCTCTTGCACGACCTCCCTTTCCGCACCCTCGCTCTCCGACGAACCCGACCCCGAATCCTCCCTCCTCTACTGCTGTGTAGACCGAAGGTGCTTTATCATCGACATCATTTTCTTTCCCTTTGTCATTCCCCTCGAGTTACCAAGAAAAAGGAAAACTCAAACCTATGGTTTCAAAATCAAGAAAAGGGAGAAGATTGGAGAGAAATAGAGAAAGAGAGAGTAAAAAAAATGGTAAAAAATGGTTCAAAAGGGAGAAGAAGAAGAAGAAAAAGAGGGAGTGGAACCGTTTTTAAAATTGTTCAAGGAGAGAGAGGGTCATTTTCAGTTATAAAAAGCCAAGTTGGCCAACAACTACCTGTGTGTAGCCTCCTGGGCCCGACGGCTCATTTCGAGTAATTGCCCCTCCTCGAAGGCTAGGTTCAAGTAATCGCCCCCTTCTAACTTCTCAAAACAAAGCTTAAATTCCAAAAGTTTTCTGAAAGCAACCATGTATTGATTTATTTCAAAATCATACTTGATTAAAAACATGACCTGCAACAAGTCTTATCCCATTACCAGTATCATTCAATCTAAATTTCATCAGTACTAGTTCTTTCCAGAATTGTTATCTTTCCGATGATCCATTCACAAAATCTAATATTTTGTTTATTTATGTATGCGGTATCCCCTTGCTGGTTGAATTTCTTTGCACATGTTAAAGCACAACCAATCCGATGCCGGGCTGTAACGCATGATGGCTAGGGACCCTGTCCGAGGGTTGGATCAGTCGCTTCCTTATTTTTACTCACTCCCCCACCTGGATCACTCTTATGATTATATTCTATTAGACTTAGCTTCTGATGATCCAAATCAACTCCCTAAATGATATTGGTCATGAGGTAAAAACTTCTTGAAGGTTAGGCCAGTCAAAATAAGGGTCTCTCTCCTTATCATAGATCAAAAGTCTTCCATTTCGCACAGACTCTGTCCGATGAAGGGCAATTGTAGATACCCCAATTTTGACTGTCCAAAGAAAAGAAAATCACCTCAAGTAATATTTTAAAAACCACATTTGGACTTTAATGAAAACATCTTAAAGGGAATTAGAGGGAGAAAGAAGAAAGAAGACCTCGCCAAACACTTAGAAAAATTAGGAAGCCATAACCTGGGCGGCTATTTCAAAGTAGCCGTCTCTCCCCAATGGCTAAGTTCAAGAATCTGTCACCCCAACCGCTTCCCAGAGATGGTATATAAAGTTAGCATTTAATGTTGATCATTGCGGCGGGTTGTTCTATTTAGTCGCCCCTCTCTGATGGTTAAGTCCAAGTAACCGTCTCATTCCACCAACTGTCAGAGATGAGACTTATGGAAGGTTATGATGCAAGGTGGGGTGTTAAACTCAGACACCCCATGCCCGACGGCTCAAATCAACCAGCATTCCTCCACCTAGACAAAAATCAGAAACAAAGATCTAAGGGGAACCACTCTATTATCCAATTTGATCTATTGTCCAAATGTAACTTCCTTTTTTACTATAAATAGGAGAGTTCAAAACTTTTTTAAAAACAAGGATGCCACAATCCACAACTCACATTTTTATCACCAATTCATCACATTCAAACCCACCACTTGAGGTCTTGAAAGAAGAGAGAGAGAGAGAGAGAGAGAGAGAGAGAGAGCTTATTGAGAGGGAAGGAAACTCATTCTCACCAAATCCACCCTCTAAAAACCCTCTCTAAACCTTTGGTTAACCCACTTTTAGCCCTAGCTAAACAATTCCAAATCCATACCTTGGTGCTGCCCAATTTTTCCTAAAACCATAAATCCAGACACCGTATAGCTAGCACAAACCAGCCATCGGATCCAAGCGTCTAGGTCCAAGTAGCCTGCATCCTCCCACCTTTTAGCAGCCCCATTTTCAAATTCCCAATTAGCAGAAAAGATTCTCCATTTTCACCTCTATGTGGCCGGCTGTATCTCAAAGAGGAGAACCATCCAATTTGCCCCAAGAGGTGATCAATAGCAAATACCAATTTTTTTTGCTTTTTGAGAAAGCAGGTGGCGATCACACAAACTCTATCTTTCTTAGGAGTTGTTAGGTGACTCAGTGAAGACCTTTCAAGTGGTGATCTGATCAGCTGTGAGGTGGATCCGGATCCAAGCTTCCGAAAGACATCTACCCACCCAAATTTCATTACCGACAATCGTTCCAAAAAGAATCAAGGATTGGAACATAGCTATTGCTGGGATGAGATTTTAAAATCTTACCAAGAAAAGTCAATCATTATGGGAACTGCGGATTCACTGTAGATGCCTTAAAAATTCAAATATTTGGGACTACTCTCCACCTGCTCGTAGTACTTGCTGGAAGCAGATCATCAAATTCAGATCTTTGATTGCCCCCGCATCTAAATATATCATTTTTCAAGGTTTGTGGTTTGATTCTTGGTTGAATGTGAGAAATCTGAAACAAATTCTGGGTGGAGTTTATGGTTGGTGGAGGATCCAAAACAGATCACTCTTTCTTATTGGATTTGTAATGGAAAATGGGTTACGCCAGCATGCACTCACCCGAATTTTGACTCTCTCTCGTAAATTATTCAAGAAATTGAAGTATAGGGGGCTCCCGAGTTGTTATTTTCATCTGGCCTCATGCAAAAAATGGTGTTCTATCACATTTTGAAGATTGAAAATTCATGTGTGGAAATGACCTTCAAAAATTCCTCTAGACTAAGTGGGTCTGGCCGCCCAAACCAACTCCAAGATATTCCTTTTGTTTCTTGGCAAGCCCTCCTAAATAAACTGTCCACTCTAGATCTTGGCTAGGAAAGGTATTGTTCACAATAGGAATTGTTTGCTCTGCTCTTCTTCTGTAGCCGAAGACATTCATCATCTGTTGTGGGGATGTTCCTACTCCCGTTTCTTATGGTCTTGAATGATGAAGTCTATGATGATCAAGGAGGAACTACCACGACATATGGAGAGCATTCCCTCTTGGCTAGAAAAATGTTAGGATCCTGTTTTGAAGCAGGTCATCCTAACAACTACTGTCTGGTACATTTGGACAGAAAGTAACTCTTGCATATTCAGGTCTGTCTCCACCCACAAAGTTGTTGTCTTGAGAAAAATTAGACACCCCATTCTCTCTAGGTTTCAATCCATCATTGTCAAAGCTGCTAATTCGCCTCAAATTGAGAGAATCAAAGAGAGATTGGGTATTCAAATTGATACAGTCAACAAAACAACCTTTTAGGTACATTGGCTTCCACCAGAAGTAGGTTGGCACAAATTAAACACAGATGGCTCTTTAAGAGATGATCGTGGTGGCTATGGTGCACTCATTCGTGACAACTCTTCAGAATTCATTCAAGGAATTGCAGATCGCTCCACTCTCCCTTCAATCAATCGGGTAGAACTTCAAGCTATTGTTCAAGGTGTAAAACTTGCAAGGGATAAATGAATTACAAGATTATGGATCGAATCATACTCTACCACAGCTTTGGCATGGCTGAATGGGAGGGATAACATCCCCTGGACAGCGTTTATTGGAATGGAAATGCTCTCACATTCATAAAGAGGGAAATTCCCCTGTTCATATGCTAGTTCACACCGTTCTTCAATGGGTGAAGAGATTATCCGCCCTCGTGACCTTTGAATGGACATCGAAGTGGTTTTAGCTCAAGATAGGAATGTCACGGTTTACAGCCGAACTTGGACAAGATAAACTTGTGTAGTCGCCCCCCCCCCCCCCCCCCCCCGTAATTCTTATCCTTAGAGAGAGATAGTTTTCTCAATGTATTTTGTGATCATTGGAAGTCACAACTTTGTAATCATTTGGTTACTTGTGGAATCAATAGATCTAACCTTACAAATTAAAAAAAAAAAATCAAAATGCATTATGCAAGATATAAAGTATCTGCTCACACAAGAACCTATTATAAAGTGTTCAACTTGATACCCACGCATTAGAAATTGTTGATTTTGTAGAACGGATAAGAAATGCAATTCACTTAGGCTCCATTTGGTATCACTTAAATAAAATGTTTCGTTTTTAATTAAATAGAAAGCTAAAAAGTATAGTAAAATGTATTCTAAAAAGCTGGTTTAATTAAAAAATTACTTTCAGCTTTTAGTGTAAAAAAATTAATTTTTAAAAAGCAAAAAAAAATTCGTTTTCCAAGACTCAATTCTATTTAAATCACTTTATTCAAAATCTTATTTTTCATACGTGTTTTCAAACGGATCCTAAATCACACGTGTTTGTTTACAGGGGATGAGTAGTCAAAAGTCATAAGAACGTAACATGAATTCTATTATTTCATCACTATTACCAAATGTCGCGCATACTAACACGGATTCTTAACGTGACCATCTATGATAGAATTACAGAAAATCACTAGGTTTGTAATAGATAAATGAGCACCATGTAACTTATCAAAAACAAGGAAATACAATATATGAACATCAAAAGGCACAAAAAAAAGAACATGTTGATTGCAAGGACTTATCAGAGGCAATGATCATATCAGTTCATCCAAAATAACAAGGAACCATTAAAGTATGTTCAGTAAAACAACTCGAAAAAGTAATCAGTGACATGAAACCAAGGCTGCCTTAACATGAAAGAAATGAGAATAAAAGACAGCTATGATATTTCAACCAGAGAACAGACTATACTGATAAACATAGATCAACAATTCATTGGAATTGATATAATTCACAAACCTTCATAGTTCTATCAATTGTTTTTAACTGATATCAATTTCATAAACAAGATTGTTGATAAGTTTCCCTTCAAAATCTGCCAAATTTGGTTGAAACAATGAAAAGAAGGATTTAGATTTCTTCAAAACATTCACAAATGAAGTCGAATTCATATTGTACCATTAAAAAAAAAAGAGCCCACATTCCCACATTGCATAACAAAAGGGGCTCTGATACACTGATACACTCAATCATTCTTACATGCAGTTCTAACTCAATAAATGAAATCATCTCTAATAAGTATGTCTCAAGACTACACTAAGTGTACCACATTCCCAAAATCAAATAATGAGTATATGTAACCTGTTATGTTAGTCCAATCGATGTGAAGGTTTAATGCATGCATGCATGTTTGGCCACAGAGTTCGAACAGACACATCACGAGGTGCAATGGGGAGGCGGGATGTGGCGGATACAGTGGATGCCGAGGCGGTGGAGCTCGGTGAGGTCTATCTGGATCACAGAAAGTTTCAGACATATCAGTAAAGGAAGACCGGGATTGTTCATCCCTTCCTCCACCATGCAGTCTATTTCCTTCTCGGTCCGGAGATATCTCACGTCAATGTCACATTAATTATAATTCACGTGTAAAAGTTACTATAAAGATTGGCGGACTTACCGGCCAAAGATCCCACATGATCCCCAAGTGGTCCTTGGCAGTGTTGACTCTAGGATACCCAGACGGATACTGCATTAAGATGAAAAATAACACGAGTCATGAAGGGTGTATTGAATTGGGTTGCTTCGGCTATTATTCATGATTTGTTTAACTTTACTGGAGGAGAAAATGGAGCCAGGGAGCCTTGGCTGGGCATTACAGAGTAACCCCATGCGTCCACACATATCTGAAAACACCGGATGCAAAAAAAAATATCAATATTAGGAAAATAACAAAAGTTGGAAAATAACAAAAGTTGGTTTATCGTCAAGCTGCCTACACTGATGTCAATCACTCCCTTTTCCTCTACTTGACCCTCTTTGTTGCGTTCCTCCCATTGTTCACTGGACTTCAAAGTCTTCTCGTCGGTGCAGAACACCTCAGATTTGTATTCTCAGCCAAATCGACCTCTTTTTCCGTGGCCGGGGAAGTTGAGCTAGCGGAACTGAAGGTAGTGTTGTTGGCAGATTTCGGTTTGATCAAAATCAATTTCTCGAGTTTTATGATGAAGTCTTTCTCACATTCTTGAATAACACTTGATTTTCTGTCAACTTGTTCTGATCGTGTGGTGGAATCAGCACTTGGGTTCTCTGTTTCTGTTTTAAAATGGATCTCTGCTTCAGTAAATGCCAATGTTTCCTCCTTGATGAGGAGACTTCCCCCCGGCATGGAAGGCCTATTCAGGACTAATGAATGCAGATGTTTTTTTTTTCCAAATTGAATACGTGGAGTTCTTTTTCAATCAGAGATAAAATTGGGTCATATTTTTAAGTGATCACATACGTTACGCATCACATGCTTTTCCGTGTATATCGGAGAGATTGTCTTTAGACGGTGGTTTATAAAAGAAGTCTGCTACCCCATGCTGAAAAGGTGGACGAAGATTTAAAAAACAAACCACTGAAGGAGTTATGAACATATATATGCACATGTGCGCTTTGAAATTTGACAGTTGTGTGGAAAAGATAACACACTGAGACACTTCACCGTGGTGGTCATGCGAGGATCATCTGAACCAACTGATGCAATCATATTAAACCCACATTAGAGACACTGATGAAAGTTGAAGCTGTCATGTGAATGATTTATCTGGATAAGTTTCTAACAAAGGCAAAGAGAGAAAGGTAGGGTCAAGCTGGAAACACTAATTGTGAACTCTGCAAAAAGGCAGTGGAATCAACAGATCATCTTGTGAAATGTTACTTCAGCCCTGAGGTGTGAAGGAAATTAGGTTTATGATGGGGGAAGGGAGTAATATTAAACCCCTGTTTCATTAGGGGATAATATAGAAATAAAAGATACCAGAATCTAACCACATTATCACTTCCCACTCTACCCCTAATAGCCGAGGAGAATGACTCCCAGTCCCACAAAACCCTTCCCATTTCTGTATACTAAAGTGGTAGCTCACAAAGCACTGTTGTGAATCAGGCGAGACTTCTATAGTACTTCACTTTTATGAATTTACTGCATATTGACACCTCCTGCAGCTGTATTCTCCAAATCAATTTGCAAAGAAGCGTCTCTCTCATACTTGATACTTCAAGTTTAAAACTCCAAAGCAACCATCCCTTTCTGCACACCTTATCCCACTTCACCAGGTAAGGTTTTTTTAAAATACAATCCATAGCACCGCATCACAGGAATATTTTCCTGGTCGAATCCATTTTATGAAGCACCCCTCTTTGGATATTGAAGATAGACAAAAAGAAGATAGGCAAAGCTGAAAGTGACGCATTGAGAATTACCACTCTACCCCAAAAACTGAGGTGTTTGCTCTTCCATCCAGCCAGTCTTCATTCAAACCTCTTCACAATTGGATTCCATTCAAGGTCTCTCTATTTTGTTTCTCGAAATCCAACATAGTGTCATTCATGCCAAGTCATTTGATCAATATATTACTTTTTATCAAATTATTCTGTTCTCGATGAATAAAAAAGGCATACATTAGTTCAAATGATATGGGATTTTTATGCTTCCATTACAATGAAATGCAACATGTCTTCATTATACAATTCACCCCTAACGCAGCAGAAGAACGATAAAAGATCTGATCTACGTCAAGATCTTAGACAACATCTCTTAAAGAGAAGAGAAATTAAAATAACCCAATATTATTGATAGATAAAAGTTGAATATGCCATTAGGTTACAAGTCTTTATTATATAGACTCAACAAGGACCAAAAAAGGAACCTCATTAAATCTAATTACAAACTTACTAAAAGTAAAAATTATTAAATAACTATAATATCTATTTATTCTAAGATCCCACAAATCAATCAGAATCAATGTCAAATAATTCTGATATTTGTGTAAAGAAAATAATCATGCAAATTAATGTCATAAATGACAAATTTGCTTATTTAATGGTTTTAATAATAAAATTTAGCAAAATTAAATATCTCCACAAAATAATTCAGCATATCAAATTTTATGGGATTCTGAGATGATCTCAATTATTCTTGTCACCTGCTATTCTCACAGTTTTCTTTCTGGATCTCTTTTGATGGTCTGATCGCTCCAATAACATATCGATCGTTCGTCCTACATCATTGTGCTGTTTTTGGTACATGGCAATCCATGTCAGCTTTGATGGCTTCAGGCGGTTGTAGAAGTACCTCTTGCATTTTGAGTTGGAAAAAAGGAAAACCTATAACAAAGATATGTCTGATCTTCAATAAAGCATTGATTGATAGAAGGTATCATGAATTCAGATTTGACATTGCCCACAGAGCCTCTTCACACATTTTAAATTCTCACAAAAGAATTAAGAGTACCGCATAAGGTTGGACAGAAGAAAACATTTTTTAACTCACCTCCACAGGGAAAGGGAAGCATTTTATCAATTCAAATGTTTTGATTACAAAAGAAACACTCACTTGGGTTCATAAGTTTTGACGAAAAGGTAACCACAAATGCGACTAAATTTGAAAAGTTGCTCCCTCTTGATATTTGATGATTTGGAATGAAAGCAAATTAGGGGTTGATGTAGGACGAACGATCGATATGTAATTGGAGCGATCAGACCATCAAAAGAGATCCAAAAAGAAAACTGTGAGAATAACAGGTGACAAGAATAATTGAGATCATCTCAGAATCCCATAAAATTTGATATGCTGAATTATTTTGTGGAGATATTTAATTTTGCTAGATTTTATTATTAAAACCATTAAATAAGCAAATTTGTCATTTATGACATTAATTTGCATGGTTATTTTCTTTACACAAATATCAGAATTATTTGACATTGATTCTGATTGATTTGTGGGATCTTAGAATAAATAGATATTATAGTTATTTAATAATTTTTACTTTTAGTAAGTTTGTAATTAGATTTAATGAGGTTCCTTTTTTGGTCCTTGTTGAGTCTATATAATAAAGACTTGTAACCTAATGGCATATTCAACTTTTATCTATCAATAATATTGGGTTATTTTAATTTCTCTTCTCTTTAAGAGATGTTGTCTAAGATCTTGACGTAGATCAGATCTTTTATCGTTCTTCTGCTGCGTTAGGTGGTATCAGAGCGAGGATTCGCCTGGCTCAATGGCACATGACAACGTAGGGAACAACCACCCTATTGACGGTGATCGTGGGGTGCAGGAGCTGTGTCGAAAGTTGCAAGATGGACAACAACAGCATCAACAACAATTTATTGACGTTCAACGACAACTGCAAGAGATTCGCGAGATGCTAGTTGGTGTAAATCTCCACACCGACATCAGACGACCTGGAAGGGACGAGGTGCGAGCCGAGGGATTCGCCCAAAGCCAACCTATTGTCCACAACGTTGCCCGACGACCTCTTCGTTTTCAACCTGACAACGAGGATGATTCGGATGACGACGTTAATGGAATAAACGACTATCAGCCGAAGCGGCGGCAACAAGAGAGTAGTGATTATCGATTGAAGGTGGATATCTCCTTCTTCAATGGTAATCTGCACATTGAGGATTTTCTCGACTGGATCTCTGAGGTCGAGCGCTTTTTCGAGATGATGGAGGTCCCCGAGGAGAGGATGGTTAAGTTGGTGGCCTTTCGTTTGAAGAGCGGTGCCGCCGTTTGGTGGGACAACCTTCAAAGGACCAGACAACGTCAAGGAAAGACTCCTATTCGTACGTGGAGGAGGATGAAGCAACTCCTCATGGGTCGATTCCTTCCACCGGACTACGAGCAGTACCTGTTCCAACTGTACCAAAACTGCCATCAAGGTAATCAATCTGTTTCTGATTATACTGCTGAATTTTTTAGACTATCAGATCGGAATAATATTGCGGAGATTGAATCACAACGGGTGGCCCGATACCTTAACGGGTTGAGGCCATCTATTCGAGATCGGATTGGTCTACAGGTGGTGTGGAGCGTAGACGAGGCCCATAATATGGCGTTAAAGGCAGAATTAATGGATCAACGAGAAGGAAGTTCTTCAATCTTTCGTAGGAGCACCCCTGATACATCTTTTCCTCATAAGAAGAAGGATGTTGCATCTCCAAGTCTTCCCTACCAATCCAAAGGGACACTGGGCATAAACGGCGAACAAGGAAGAACCAATCCAACAATAGTCCCAACGAACCATAACGCCTCAAGGACTCAAAATCCATATGCGAGACCAACACCCAACACTTGTTTTCGATGCAGAAAGCCAGGACATCGCTCCAACGAATGTCCTGATCGAAAGTTGGTGAACCTCGTGGAGGAGGATGATAATGGTGTCGTGAGAAACGATACAACTGATGATGATGATATATATCATGGCGCCGAGTTTGCAGAAGAAGAGGGGGAGCGAGTCAACCTCCTTGTACATCGAGTGTTGTATGCACCAAAGGAGGAGTTCTCCAGTCAGCGCCATAGTATCTTCCGATCTTGTTGCACGATTAACAAGAAAGTCTGTGATTTAATTGTGGATAGTGGAAGCTTCGAAAACTTCGTTTCAAGAAAACTGGTGGACCACTTAAAGCTACCAACGGAGATGCATCACGCGCCTTACTCTATAGGTTGGATCAAGAAAGGCCCGTCCGTGAAAGTGACAAAAATTTGTAAAGTACCTATCTCTATCGGTAAATACTATAGAGATGAAGTGCTTTGCAATGTGGTGAACATGGATGCTAGCCATGTATTGTTGGGCAGACCTTGGCAATACGACGTTGACATCACCTATCGAGGCCGTGACAACACTTATGTATTTGTCTGGAAAACACACAAGATCGCAATGTTCCCCTTGGAACAACAACTGGTCTCCAAAGCTCCGAAGGCTGAGGGCAAATCTTTGCTAATCAGTCCTACATCAAAGGTGACAGACTACATCAAATATCAACCTCCTAATCTATCAAATTCTTTTCATTTGAACTCGAGGTCGAGTTCTTTTCAAGTGGAGGAGACTGATGTAGGACGAACGATCGATATGTTATTGGAGCGATCAGACCATCAAAAGAGATCCAGAAAGAAAACTGTGAGAATAGCAGGTGACAAGAATAATTGAGATCATCTCAGAATCCCATAAAATTTGATATGCTGAATTATTTTGTGGAGATATTTAATTTTGCTAGATTTTATTATTAAAACCATTAAATAAGCAAATTTGTCATTTATGATATTAATTTGCATGGTTATTTTCTTTACACAAATATCAGAATTATTTGACATTGATTCTGATTGATTTGTGGGATCTTAGAATAAATAGATATTATAGTTATTTAATAATTTTTACTTTTAGTAAGTTTGTAATTAGATTTAATGAGGTTCCTTTTTTGGTCCTTGTTGAGTCTATATAATAAAGACTTGTAACCTAATGGCATATTCAACTTTTATCTATCAATAATATTGGGTTATTTTAATTTCTCTTCTCTTTAAGAGATGTTGTCTAAGATCTTGACGTAGATCAGATCTTTTATCGTTCTTCTGCTGCGTTACACAAGAAGGTGGATACTTGCTTCAGTTGCCTTAACCATCTCATCCCTTCTGATGCTATATCTAAATGAAATATATATTTAAACAATAGCTTGGATCGGTGTTAGGATTTTCATGTGGAAACTATAAAGAAGAGGTGTCGTGCTACAAAAAAGCCTTATTCGAGGTCAATTGTTGGTGCTACCCTCGAGGTCCACCCGAAGGGAACTGAGAAGGCACAAGTCCATGATGCTGCCAGAGAAGCTGCCCTGCAGTAAGAGTCTCTGTTTTTCCCATTCCTTCCATGATTAAAGTCCTACATAGTCATTCCCGCAGTCACTTTTGCATATTTGAGATGGTTTGAATATCTTTTTCAAGTATATACTCATCTAGTGAAGTATTCAAATCAATTGAATGCATATATATTTATGTTTTTCATAATGCACAATTATACAGCGCCTTGATTAAAATGTAAATGCATTCTATTGTTATTCTTTGGCTAAATGCTCCATGTTTTATTATTTCCTGCTTGAGTGAAATCAAGGAAAGGATCAAGATGAAAAGAAGGCTACAAAAGCTGAGGTGGTGGCTAAGCCTGTCAATTATCTGAAAAAATATCCGCATCCGATTCGAATCCGTATCCAAAAATGCAGAAAATATCCGATATCCGAAAAATCCGTATCCGTATCCGAAATTTTTTGGATTGGATATGGATATACCCCTATCCGATCCGAAAAATATCCGTATCCGATGGCATTAAAAAAATGTTAATATTAGTATTCAATATCTACCATTGGATTTTGATCAAGTGGCTCACATTCTTTGTAATAGTTGTAAAGTTATGACTTGTGTTTGTGAATTTTTAATTCTAAGTCAATTTTTGAACTTTAAATGAAAATTTGTTATGTTTAATAATTTATTTATTGATTTCGGATATTTCGAATAATTATCCGAATCCGTATCTGAAATTTCGGATCGGATACGGATACACTTTTTAAATATCCGTCAGATACGGATACGGATACGGATATGACCATATCCGCTCCGTTAACAGGCTTAGTGGTGGCCAAGACCAGGCTCGACCCTGGGCAGAGGCCACCAAGGCTACTGCCTAGGGCCCCCACCCATGAAGGGCCCCCAGCCCATCAGTCCATGAAATTTTTTTTCCACTCAATCAGTACATGAAAAAAAGAGTTAATATGGGTGCTGGAAGAATAGACCCTTGCATACCATTACAAACTTCAAGGCCCACTGCCCAGGCCCAATAGAATACAACCCAAGTATCCAAAATTGAAAATTGAAACCCCAACCTATCAATTCCCATTCTAAGCCTTTTTTCTCCAACCATACCTATTAAAATCCCTAATAAATCCTCCCCTATCAAATCTTAGTATGAATACAATTTTGTATGGTTATTTATAAGTGTTTTCTGATGTAGTTGTTACAAGAAATTTTTATATAATAGGTCTCAATTTTAATGATGGTATATATTGTATTTATAATTTTATAATATTTGTAATTTAAAATAAATAATAGTCAAAAACTTTTTTTTAATGTACATGGAACCCCGCTTTAAAAGTTCGCCTAGGGTCCTGTAAAAATAAACAATTTTCAGGGCCGGCACTGACCAAGACACAGAAAAGAGGTGGGTGGGTATCTCCCTCCAAAAAAAACCCTCCACTCCATTACACCTAACAAGACATAAATGCACCATTCTCCACTGCTCCAGAGTATGTATTTGTTTTGGATAAAATGAAAAACATGTAGTTAAACCCTACCTGCAGATTGAGTGAAAATTCAACAGAGCACTGACCTTCATCGTTTTGGGTTACTCAGTATCCGAGTCAGTTTCTTGAGCATCCGATCTCCCTGTTATTTCACCCCTCACGGTCCACTCGTTTCTGCCTCGACACGGGCATTTCTCTTAAGGAACCCTCCGCCGTCAGCGTCGCATTCTCCTACTCTTCCAGTCTTGAACATCTTAATCCTCTCATAATTCATTGTGAGCCTCACGCTGTTTACCATCTGCATCTTCGTATGTGCCTCGATCTCCTTCAGCAGCATGTCGACCAGTTCATCAATCCACCCGCCTTCATCGCCCGACTTCGATGTTATCCCTACCGGCTCCCCCGCGTTTGCCGCCACCGCTCCCTCCCTCTCCGCCTCCCCCGCGTTTGCCATCGCCTCCACCGCCGGCGGAACACCTACCGGCTCTGCCAGAGTCCCCGGCGGGGTTCTTGTCGACCGTGTATCGACTGGTCGATGATCCAATGACGAATGATTTGATTTCATGGAACGACGATGGATCGACGTTGATAGTGCGGAAGAGGTTGGAGTTCACTCGAGATCTGCTCATGGTGCATTTTAAAATGAAGGAGTTCCGTAGTTTTCTTACACAATTGACAAATTATGTAGGTATCTATGCTTTTCTTTCTGAATTTCATGGAACGCGAATGATCTTCTTCGTTGATGTATTTTTTTCCTTTTTTCAGGGATTTAAAAAGGTCTACGGAAATAATTTGGAGTGCGAGTACATGAATGAGTTCTTCAAAAGAGGCAAAACAAATCTGCTCGGTAATATCAAACGGAGAAAGCGATCCAAAGAGTCAGGTTCAACTTCAGGCAATTCATCGCTGATGGGGAGCGGATCGGGTTCAAACCCGGGAGGCGACGATTCGTGGAACCCTAAAAGGAGGAACACATCAACGAATGCCGATTTTCTCAAAAAACATGATATGCTGGAGGAGGAGGTTGAAAGACTGACGAAGGAGGTTGAAAGAATGACGAAGGACACTCGGGGGAGTGGATCGAAGTCGGGCGATGAAGGTGGGTGGATTGATGAACTGTCGACATGCTGCTGAAGGAGATCGAGGCACATACGAAGATGCAGATGGTAAACAGCGTGAGGCTCAGAATGGATTATGAGAGGATTAAGATGTTCAAGACTGGAGGAGTAGGAGGAGGCGGCGCTGACGGCGGAGGGTTCCTTAAGAGGAAGGCCCAGGTCGAGGCAGAAACGAGTGGACCGTCAGGGGTGAAAAAACAAGGGAGATTGGATGCTCAAGAAACTGACTTGGATACTGATCAACCCAAAGCGATGAAGGTCAGTGCTCTGTTGAATTTTCACTCAATCTACAGGTAGGGTTTAACTACATGTTTTTCATTTTATCCAAAACAAATACATACTCTGGAGCAGTGGAGAAGGGTGCATTTATGTCTTGTTAGGTGTACTGGAGTGGAGGGTTTTCTGGAGGGAGATACCCACCCACCTGTTTTTTCTCCACCCTTGGGGTTGGCCTTGTTTTGAGTTTTCTGTGTCTTGGCCACCACCTCAGCTTTTGTAGCCTTCTTTTCATCTTGATCCTTTCCTTGATTTCACTCAAGCAGGAAAAAATAAAACATGGTGCATTTAGCCAAACAATAACAATAGAATGCATTTACATTTTAATCAAGGCGCTGTATAATTGTGCATTACGAAAAACATAAATATATATGCATTCAATTGATTTGAATACTTCACTAGATGAGTATATACTTGAAAAAGATATTCAAACCATCTCAAATATGCAAAAGTGACTGCGGGAATGACTATGTAGGACTTTAATCATGGAAGGAATGGAAAAAACAGAGACTCTTACTGCAGGGCAGCTTCTCTGGCAGCATCATGGACTTGTGCCTTCTCAGTTCCCTTCGGGTGGACCTTGAGGGTAGCACCAACAATTGACCTCGAATAAGGCTTTTTTGTAGCACGACACCTCTTCTTTATAGTTTCCACATGAAAATCCTAACACCGATCCAAGCTATTGATTAAATATATATTTCATTTAGATATAGCAGCAGAAGGGATGAGATGGTTAAGGCAACTGAAGCAAGTATCCACCTTCTTGTGCTGTTTTTGGTAAATGGCAATCCATGTCAGATTTGATGGCTTCAGGCGGTTGTAGAAGTACCTCTTGCCTTTTTGAGTTGGAAAAAAGGAAAACCTATAACAAAGATATGTCTGGTCTTCAATAAAGCATTGATTGATAGAAGATATCATGAATTCAGATTTGACATTGCCCACAGAGCCACTTCACACATTTTAAATTCTCACAAAAGAATTAAGAGTACCGCATAAGGTTGGACAGAAGAAAACATTTTTTAACTCACCTCCACAGGGAAAGGGAAGCATTTTATCAATTCAAATGTTTTGATTACAAAAGAAACACGCACTTGGGTTCATAAGTTTTGACGAAAAGGTAACCATGAATGCGACTAAATTTGAAAAGTTGCTCCCTCTTGATATTTGATGATTTGGAATGAAAGCAAATTAGGGGTGAATTGTATAATGAAGACGTTGCATTTCATTGTAATGGAAGCATAAAAATCCCATATCATTTGAACTAATGTATGCCTTTTTATTCATCGAGAACAGAATAATTTGATAAAAAGTAATATATTGATCAAATGACTTGGCATGAATGACACTATGTTGGATTTCGAGAAACAAAATAGAGAGACCTTGAATGGAATCCAATTGTGAAGAGGTTTGAATGAAGACTGACTGGATGGAAGAGCAAACACCTCAGTTTTTGGGGTAGAGTGGTAATTCTCAGTGCGTCACTTTCAGCTTTAACTATCTTCTTTCTGTCTATCTTCAATATCCAAAGAGGGGTGCTTCATAAAATGGATTCCACCAGGAAAATATTCCTGTGATGCGGTGCTATGGATTGTATTTAAAAAAAACCTTACCTGGTGAAGTGGGATAAGGTGTGCAGAAAGGGATGGTAGCTAGAGTTTTAAACTTGGAAGTATCAAGTATGAGAGAGACGCTTCTTTGCAAATTGATTTGGAGAATACAGCTGCAGGAGGTGTCAATACACAGTAAATTCATAAAAGTGAAGTACTATAGAAGTCTCGCCTGATTCACAACAGTGCTTTGTGAGCTACCACTTTAGTATACAGAAATGGGAAAGGCTTTGTGGGACTGGGAGTTATTCTCCTCAGCTATTAGGGGCAGAGTGGGAAATGATAATGTGGTTAGATTCTGGTAGGATAAGTGGGTGACTGAAGAGCCATGTTAGTGCTTTTCTGTCTGTCAGAACGGGTGGAGGCAGATATTTACACCAGGACAGAGCGAAACACTGTTCAGCATGAGAAGAAATCTCAGTGATTCATATTTATATCTTCAAGTGAGGAAGCCCAGATAGTTTGATATGATGCGTTGATGTTAAGAGTTGGTTTACAATTAAATCCGTTGTAATTGGTTAACGAAGGATCTTCCTCCCTTGAGCAGTAGAGCCTCCATGCTCGCACAGATTTGGAGATCAAAAAATCCTCTGAAAATCCAAGTCTTTATGTGATTTCTCTCCCTGGAAATACTCTATCAAAAGTGTAGTGATCAAAATGTGCATTAGATGGCTTATGATGCATCTTCACCAATCTTGAGGGCATCTGGGAATGATTTCTTAAAAAAATAAATACATGGAAAAGAGGTGATCGTAACAACAAGACAAAACTGCAAGACCTTATTCCCCATGCATTTTGTAATGGTATTTGGCTTGCTTGAAAAGAATCCATCTGTCAAAGGACCCGAGTATATTGTGAAAACATTTGCGTGGCTATCACAACTTCACTACGGGTTTGGATTATGCGCTCCTTGGTGAAGAGTAGGTTTCTACTATTATGGTGGCTTATTAGAGTGGGTGGTAATACTTTTGTTGTTTAGTAAAGGGGATTTGCTTTCTTGAGGGTTCTATTCTCCTTTCATCCTTTTTTTTTTTTGATCTTTGTTTTGGTTCCTTGTCTCCTTTTTGTTCGAGGGGTGTCATTTTATATGAATGCTCTAATCTTCAATCCAAAAAAGTGTATTAGATGCTGACACCACGTGTGATGTGCAATGCACATGAGGAGTCTGTTGAACTTCTATTTATTGCCTGAAGTTTTGCCAGCCAGAGAAGGTTGGTGGCAGCGAATGATCTCAGTGGGGACTTCCATCAATTTGGAGCAGATGTGGAAGTGGGGCAAAAGGCTTAAGAAGAAGGGGGTCAGAAGTATTGCAGCCCATATTTCTCAAATTTTGACCCCGCTGGGCTATTTGGTTGACAAGCAATGATGTCAAAATTAAAGGGAACAACCTCTACCCTGAAAGCACTTGGGAATTAATCCTTTAAAGGATTGGGAATATTCTGTTGTGGAGCTGAGTCAATGTTCTTCTGGTGGGAGGTTAAACTAATGTTATTCTTCCTTTATGCTTGCTTTTGTTGTAGCTAGCGGTTTGCTCATCTGCTGTTATTTTGGAGTTATACTTATCAATTATATTATGGTGGTAAACTCCCACCTCCCTTTCATCTCAAAAAAATGCCTTTGCCTCTGAATCTGTTTCACTGGATGTTGGCATTTGCTTTAGTGGTTTTTCTTTTAATTTCCAGCGCAGAGTGCAGTTTGAAATTTTTTTCATATAAATACATTCAACTCTATGTACATCACAACATTATTTAACTTGTGTATCACCTTTTCATAATTCGTTTGCCAATGACAAAAGCTCGCATAACTCTTCATATTTGGCCTTTTCTGAATTTTAATTTGTAAATGTGTTTGACGTCTGCGAGGGGCTACTCAGGAGTGTAGGCATTCCTTGATTAGTCATGGAGCTGTAAATGTAATATACGGTATACCTCTGGCAGATCCATTTTCCTTAATATTTTTGTGTTTAGATCTCTTCATACACTTCATAAGATTGGTAAGGGTAATCAGTTTCTTGTCTTCCACTTGTCTGTGGTTTTACAATTTGTTTTGACAGAATGGGAAGGGATGGCATATGACTGCTGGTCCTGCGATTTAATTTGTTCTGCCTTATCTCCGGATCTGTACAGAATTAGGTTTTTGCCTCTTTTTAGTCTTTCTTACACTGACTTTTTATCTTTTTCTTTTTTTCCAAAAGAAGAAGCGTCTATAATTATGTGAATGAATCTTTTTATTTACTTGGTCATCTGGATGCTGCAAACACGTTGGTAGGTTTGTGGAATATGGATGAATCTTATTTCAAAATAATAAACAAATGGAAAACATCGTGTGAGCTGATTCTTGCACCACCCCATATGGATTATGAAAATGCAAAATGTTGAAGAGATAGGGTGCACTGGTTCACCATGTATAACTTACAGGTGCGTGACTGTATATAGCAATGTTGGAGGGATGAAGGGTTTACAATAGGAAAAACCTCTCCACCAGGTACATCATGATCTTGATTGTGCTGCTTGATCCAACAGGTCAATTATTATATCTTTGAAGATCAACATGTTGCAATGGAGCTCCTCCATATCTGTATCTTTCTTTGAAGAAGTGGAATGGGTGTTATGGTTGATGTAGGAGAAGTGGATCCATGAGAATTCACCATCATCCAAGCAGATGGGTCACTCGTTCAAGTTGTTGCATTGATGGTACACTCACGTGACTACACTGATGTAGGTAGCATATGTGGTAGATGAGGATCCTTGTGGTAGGAGACATTTTCAGGTGGTGTTGCATAAGTTAAAATTGGATGAAGACAATTATGTGGGAATGAGCAGATACCAAGTAGTGGGTATGGTGATGAGGGGCCAAGGGGCATGTGGCTGGGGATGACCGCCCTTGGGCACTCAAGTGATTTTAGTTCACACACGTGAGGTGGATAGGCTGATATTAGCAAAACAAGGCTTTTCTTCCTGTTTCTCTCTTATTATCTATCAGGATCCTCGATATCAATTACTGGTCAGCAATAAATAAAAAGCTTACCATGGTCGAGCAAACATGCTTATATGCCTATATTTTCATCATGTTTTATTTCTTGAAAACTGCAGCATAGTTCGTTGTGTGGTATGGATTCGAGAAGGAGTGGTCTGAGGTTCAGCTCTCAAGTGCATTATTTTTCAGAGTTAATATTCTTAATGTTCTTGCTAAATTGAGAATTTCCTTGTAATTGAAATAGTTACTCATAACTCTTTTTGTGTTGGGGGTAAAATCAACGTAATAGATTCAACGTAAAACCTTTGTTCCTTTTCAAATATTTTGTTTGTATCATGCTTATGAATTATCAAGTATGACATGACATCCCACATATTTTCAACATTATGTGCATTTCTGTGGAAGACTTCTCATTTCTCGTCAGCTAAAAGCATGTGGAGTAAGTTGAACAAATTTCACTTTCACACTTATGCTAGACTCCGGAATAAATTCACATTTGTTGAATTTAGCCCACATTTGGTTGGACGATATAATAGGAAAGAATTTATTCCTCCAAGAATTTTTTTAGCCTTAGTCTGTCACCATAAAATTGTTTGGCCTTGTTTTTTTTTTTTTCTATGTTGTTTGGTAGATTTGTTGGTCATGGACCTATGGTAATAGTTGTGAGGCAGGGATAGTTAATTGAAATCTGTTTGACCCTCCCCTTAGGATAAATTTATCCATCTATTCTATACCATCCTAGATGGTAATTCCGTCATATCATTGCTAACCATTTGAGGAATTAACTCTATTTTATCTTTTATTTCTATATTATCCCCTAATGAAACAGGGGTTTAATATTACTCCCTTCCCCCATCATAAACCTAATTTCCTTCACACCTCAGGGCTGAAGTAACATTTCACAAGATGATCTGTTGATTCCACTGCCTTTTTGCAGAGTTCACAATTAGTGTTTCCATCTTGACCCTACCTTTCTCTCTTTGCCTTTGTTAGAATCTTATCCAGATAAATCATTCACATGACAGCTTCAATTGCATCAGTTGGTTCAGATGATCCTCGCATGACCACCACGGTGAAGTGTCTCAGTGAGTTATCTTTTCCACAATTGTCAAATTTCAAAGCACACATGTGCATATATATGTTCATAACACCTTCAATGGTTTGTTTTTTAAATCTTCGTCCACCTTTTCAGCATGGGGTAGCAGACTTCTTTTATAAATCACCGTCTAAAGACAATCTCTCCGATATACGAAAGCATGTGATCACTTAAAAATATGACCCAATTTTATCTCTGATTGAAAAAGAACTCCACGTATTCAATTTGGAAAAAAAAACATCTGCATTCATTAGTCCTGAATAGGCCTTCAATGCAGGGGAAGTCTCCTCATCAAGGAGGAAACATTGGCATTTACTGAAGCAGAGATCCATTTTAAAACAGAAACAGAGAACCTAAGTGCTGATTCCACCACACGATCAGAACAAGTTGACAGAAACTCAAGTGTTATTCAAGAATGTGAGAAAGACTTCATCATAAAACTTGCGAAATTGATTTTGATCAAACCGAAATCTGCCAACAATACTACCTTCAGTTCCGCTAACTCAACTTCCCCGGCCACGGAAAAAGAGGTTGATTTGGCTGAGAATACAAAATCTGAGGTGTTCTGCACCGACGAGAAGACTTTGAAGTCCAGCGAACAGTGGGAGGAACGCAACAAAGAGGGTCAAGTAGAGGAAAAGGGAGTGATTGACATCAGTGTAGCTTGACGATAAACCAACTTTTGTTATTTTCCAACTTTTTTTATTTTCCTAATATTGATATTTTTTTTGCATCCGGTGTTTTCAGATATGTGCGGACGCATGGGTTTACTCTGTAATGCCCAGCCAAGGCTCCCTGGCTCCATTTTCTCCTCCAGTTAAGTTAAACAAATCATGAATAATAGCCGAAGCAACCCAATTCAATACACCCTGCATGACTCGTGTTATTTTTCATCTTATGCAGTGTCCGTCTGGGTATCCTAGAGTCAACACTGCCGAGGACCACTTGGGGATGAGTGATTGACATCAGTGTAGCGAGTCCTCTTCTCGACTGCCTTTGATAAGGTCTCGTCCCATTTTCTATTGCTGATGAGGGATTTGGAGACCATGGGCCGCTATGCGTGGGTGCGGCCTTGCTGGCCCATCTCTTCGTGGAGCTATTGAAGAAGGTGAAGAGAGCTGGGGGCAAAAACCTTGGCGGTTTTGCAGCTTTTCTACAGGTATAAGTCAGTGAAATGAAATGACTTTTCTTTGGTTTATTTGTTTCACCTGATATTAATAGCATCTTCCTGCAGATCTTCAGATATGGCAGTTTTGTTTGTCTGAATTTGCATCCCCCTATAGTGTTTTAAAGTTGCTTTCTTTGTTGGTTCTTTTGAGATTTGCAGCTCAACGGCTGACAATTGAGCCGTCAATTTTTTTGTTTAATAAGAAGTTAGCTCAATCAAACAAATTTTTAGGTTGTTTTCTATTGTTTTTCTTGTGAACCATCTCGACGGCTTACAGTTGAGCCGTCGATTTGTTTTTTTATTTATCAAAAGCTAGCACAGTCAATCACATTTTAGGTTGTTTTCTTTTGTTTTTCTTGTGAATCATCTCGACGGCTTATAGATGACCCATCAATTTGGTTTTTATCAAAAACCAGCACAGTAAAATCGTATGTTCAAACTGTTTCTATTGTTTTTTTTTGTGCTCACCAGACTGACGGTTGGTAGTTGAGCCGTCGATTTGTCTCTCCCCTTTAATATTTGTTTTCCTCTAGATCTCTTTTAATTTTCTTCTTTGCGGTCCATGAACTCACTGGTTTGTTGAAATACTGTTGCCTTGATCAACTTTCCTCTCTGAATCCTCCTTTTCTTGAGCGATGGCTCATACTCGAGCCGTCAATTTGTGTAGCTTATTTAATTCTGGTTTTCTTTAACCTTTCTTTGTTGCTCACTATTTTTCTGTCTGTTTTTACGAAATTCACTAGTCTTCTCTCTATAAACTTTAGGTTTTCTTGGTTTCCTTCCATTTAATTGTGCCTACTCCTGGCTTTGACTTTCATAAACCTTGTTTTCCTCCATCACTTCTGTGCATCTTACTACTGTTTTCTTCCTTTTGTCTTTCTTTGGGTTTTGCACGACTAACTGAACTTTACTTCACCTTAAGACTTCACCTTAAAACATGTCCGACATGATCCTTAAGAGAATAATCCGCATTTCCCAAGAGACGATTATTTTCTTTTCTTGCTTTTAAGTAAAAAGCGAGTGACGATCACAACAGCGTCCTTAGGAGCAGTCGAGCAAGCTTAGACGTCCTTTATATAGCGATTCGGTACGTTGTGTATGGATTAGAACTAAGTCTGAAAGAACCCGGATTGATGACACCCAGTCAAAATCCACACTGACAAGCACCCCCACATTCTATTCATGCAGTCGTTCTTAAGGATGAGATTAAAGCATTCAAGTCTCGAACCCGTTCAAGACCCACTGGTTGCCTTCAACAGGAGCCAGTCCACACCGGCCAGGCTTGTCAGTTTACTAGTTTGGGCCGGTGAAGAGATGGTCATGACAGTGTTCACCATAATGGATTTCCCGTCTCCATACAACACGATCATGTGAACATGGCTGGGAGAGAAGAAAGCTATTTGCTCGACTTACCATCAGAGATTGTGCTACCCTACCCCTTGTAGATACCCTAATTTTGACCGTCCAAAAAAAAGAAATTTACTTCATGTAATATTGGAAATGACCACATTTGGACACTTAATAGAAGACATCCTTAGAAAACCAAAACCGGAAAACCTTGGCCCAACACTTAGAAAGATCTAAGAGCCTGGACAGGGGCGGCTACTTGGAAGTAGCCGCCCCATCCCGGGCGGCTAGTTTCAACTAGCCGGCCCCCTTGACCGACCCCAAACCGCTCCCCTGGATGGGACATAAAACAACATTTAATGCTAATCATTGCAACGGATTGTGCCTTTTGGCCGCCCCATCTCGACTGGTTCAACCCTAGTAACCGACCCAAACCACCGCTTGTCAGAGATGGAACGTTTGACAAATCATGATGGGGGCGGCTACTTGAGAGTAACCGCCCCACACCTGATCCATGATAGAAAAAACAAAGGATTAATGGGGGGTCCCCAACCATCCTATTATCCAATTTGTTCTATTACCCAGTGGACATTCCCCTGCATTCCTTTTACTATAAATAGGGGGTATCCAAAACATTTCTAACACATCCATCATTCACAATTCACATTCATAATCTTCACCATCAACACCCACACCCACACCTACTACTTGAAATCCTTAGAAAGAGAGTTTCATTTGTGAGAAAAAACCTATTTCCTACACAAATCTACTCCCCAAATCCACTCTCCAAAACCTAGGTAAAACCAGGTTTAACCTTTGCCAAAAACCAAATCCCATTCCTATCCAGGTTCTGTCCAAGTTAACCCAGGCCCCAGGCGGCTAACACTAACTAGCCGTCCCATACCCGATGGCTAATATCCACTAGCCGACCCCCACCTACACCCCACCTGAACCAAGACTACTCTAGTCAGTTTTCGAAGTAGAATAGGATACATGTTTTTCACCTCTGCGTACGGTATATCCATGTCCTAGAGCGGAGACCCCACAAACTCCCCCACGAAGGCGATCAAATCCACCCCAAACTTTTCCTGCTTTTCAAGAAAGCAGGTGGCGATCACACACACCCCTGAATCCTCTTGATCCGCTGTCGGGCGCCTCAACCAGGAACGAGACCCCACCACCCTTCCGAGAGACGATCCGACCAAGCCTGCTAAGGCGCGCACCGGATCCGAATTCCCGAAGAACCCCCACACAAACGTCGCGTTTCCAACACCAATAAAAATCCACGCCGACACCCCCGAGGTATCATGGAAATACGTGGGGATCAATTTGCCGCAAAAAGGTTTTATGCCATCTCCACTTCGGGCAAGGCTCCAACTAAGGAGCAGACCTCGGGTGACGATGACACATTATATTTTTGTATTCCATAACTCTATCTATAAGGGTATTTAAGAAATTATGAAATGTTAGGGATAAAAAAAATAGGACAACATTGCAGGGGTAAATAAAAAATAAAAAAAAATCCAGGGGCAGAAAAAAATTGAGATGTTAGTTAAGGGACATTTGAGCAATTCACCCTTTTAATTCTATATACATTCAATCTTAATTTTGCTTGAAATATATAAATAAATAATATATATAATATATAAATATTTGTGTGTGTGTGTGTAAATATATAAATATGTGTGTGTGTTTGTGTGTGTGTGTGTATATATATGTATTTATATTTATTTTATATATATGTATATACTTGGTGACCGTGGATGGTGGAAGATCTCGATGAGCCGAAGATGGGTCACTGGTTGGTCGTGGATGGGAGAAGCATATGTAAGGGTGCTGGTTAGGAAAAGATGGAGAGCTAGCTAACCATTGGCTTGGGTATTTTAAGGCAAATATTTTTTTGGATCATTGGAGAAGATGAGGTCATTTTTGTAATTTGGAATAAAACAGATTATAACTACTTTCTAGGGACTTACATTAATGCAGTTTTGGATGTTTACCATTAATGATAACGATTTTCAGAGTTTCATTAGGGGATAGATGTTGTCTGATTCAACTCTGGGATGAAAATAATTAACTGGAACAAAAGGTAGGGACCTGTGTCGATTTTCAGAGTTTACAGGGACCTAAATCGATTTTCCAAGTTTCTAGGGAGTTATATCGATTTTTCCTATATATATATATATATATATATATATATGATTTTTGGGCTTCAACTGGTAGACCTCATCCCAAGCCCTATGAGCTGGCACGATTGAATTATCCATTTTACCCTTCCTATCTAAATGGAGAGGTTTTTTTTCATAACCGATTCCTTAAATCTCGAGGTGGTTACGATTTGGGATATTATTTCTCTTTTTGAAGCAATTAATTCAATTGGATGCCAAAAAAGCAAGATTTATATTTTTTTAAACAGATTGAAATGTGGAAATAAAAACAAATATCGAATTTAGTTTTGGGGGGGATTGGAGGAGAAGATTATAATTACTTGTGTAATTTTTTTTATTTGCGATCTGATTGTGGCGTAAACAATGGCGATCCATTCAGGTTAGGTTTTTCGATCTGAATAAAACATATTGTTCTTATTTTACATTCATATTTGAATCATCATATTTTTGAGATCGAATTTAATTTAAATTAAGATATATGGCTACTGTATCTGAATTTTTAGCCTTTCATGATCATTATTCAATATGATTTTGAAATCCGAATAAGTACGATTTGTATAATAATTTTTGTTGTTGTTTATGTGTATAATTATGCATATTGAGTCATTCAGTATATTTTTAGCCCTGCATAATCATTATTCAACTCATTCAGATTCAAAATACACTTTTATTTAATGTAAAATTGTTAATTCAGATTCCAGATACACGTGTATCTGAATTATTACCCAACCAAATTTGTTGTTTGTTATTTTTGTTTTGATGGATTTGATTAATGTATATCTGAATAATATTTAATTATTTTTTGTCATCTATATTTAAATACTTTTATTAGTTATCTATGTAATGTCTCATTAGCACGTAAACTATAGTTGTTACATTTTAAAACGCATTCAGATTCTAGATACACTTGTATTTAATGTAACGTTGTTAATTCAGATTCCAGGTACACGTGTATCTGAATAATTTATCCAATCCAATTTGTTATTTGTTTTATTTTTTTCGATGGATTTGATTGATATGTATCTGAATAACATTTAATTGTTTTTGTGATGTATATTTAAAGATTTTTACTAATAATCTAAACAATGCTTCATTAGCAAGTATAACTGTTTCATATGAATTTCAAATTAATATTATATCTAAAATTTGTATATGAAATTCTAGGATATTCAGTTGTTTCTGTAGCTGTATCTTAAGAAAATGGAGGTAGAGGTCGATGGAGATGGAGGTGGAGGTGAGAGGAGAGCTTGAAAGGTAGTCGATCCACCTTTCATGTGATGGAGGGCGACAAGAGCAATCCAAGGGTGGTGATGTCGGTTGCCGGAGATGAGGAGGCTGACCGGAAAGAGATGAATTTATTTGACTTATTTGATATCTCTTTGTTGTTCAATTAAAGTGTGTTGTTCAATTAAAGTGTATTGTGTCACTTGTGTGGTCTGCCATTCTTTAGTGTTTGTGCATCTTCTTGTATTTTAGCTCGATATGTTATAATATATGTGTTCCATTGCTTCTTGTTAATAGATGACATACAACTCAAAGTTGAGATCTGGGATTTCCCTTGACATATATATCATTTAAGTTAAATGCAACATGTAATTTTTTTTCCTTTTGATGATGCAGTGAGGTGAATACATAGGAATTAAGCACTATTTGATCTAAGTATAGCCTGGTCCTTGTTTCCATTCCTTTTGATTTTCTAATGTAATAACGGATGGTTAGAACTATGAAGATGCAGGGAAGATCCGAAAGAGGGAAATAAAATGAGATCTTTTTCGGAACTATGATTTTAGAGTTTAATGTGCAGTTAAATTTTTGCCAATATATAAGATATGTTAAATGTGATTGATCATACTGAGAGATTAGTGTGTTCTGTTTCTTGAATATTTCTTTCTATATTGTTTCATACCTATGGTGTACCAACGGTATCGTTGGTTGGAAGGATATTTTCTTAAACTATTTATTATGTTTTCCTTTGTATCAGGAGAAGAAAATGGGCAGAATGGAGTTGAGTCTGAGGACCTGTCCCTGCAGTATCTACTATTCTTCTGCCCTGATTTCTATAGATTCAAAATCTGGTTGCATTTTCTTCCTCTCAATTCAATATTTTCTTCAACTTTATTGCATGACAGAGAATGTCTATTGCCATTGGTCCAAGCAGCTATACTTCAAGAAAGAAGAACAGCAAGGACACTAGTCTTCCAAATGGAAAATGAGTCATCCACAGATCAAGTTTTTGGGTTATTTTTTTATTGGATTTGGATAAATGTTGATTTGAATAAAATGTTACAAAGGAATTGATTTGAATGAATGTTATAGATGAATTGAATTGCATGTTCATTTGATTGAATCTTATAAATGAATTTAAAAGAAAGTTGATTTGAATAGTATTAATTATTTTCAACAAAAAAAATTTACAGGAGTATTCATTAAAATGAAATAAGAGCAATAAATCTCTGTTTAAACAAAATAGTATTTGCGGCGGTGGTTGGACTGTCGCAAATAAACAAACACGAAGAATCTTTTGCGACGGTAAAAGATATTGTCGCAAAATAGTATTTTGCGGCGGAAAATCAAATAAGTCGCAAATATGTTTTTGCAGTGGGCTCAATAGCGTCGCTAAATTTTTACAATGCAACCTGATGCAAATCCGTCGCAAAAACTAATTGTGACTGTTCGGAAAGCCTTTTGCGGCGGTTTTGGGCCGTCGCAAAATACCATTTCTTTTTGTAGTGTTTCAATTAAATTTTACACTAGTTGAACCTGTTGAAACCTATACACTTTATCCGGGGTGGCATACGACATAACCAGCTTATCTTCCTGGTACTAAGCACAGTTCTAACCACCCAATGTGCATGTAATGCATGGGTTGAAATTTATTTTGCATTGCTTTGAGCTTCTTTGGGGAGCTGAGTGTCAACTTTGTCAAGAGTTCGATTATCTCGCTGAATTTGGGAGAGAGGAGAGCTGCCCGTCTGGCCGAGATAATGGGGTGCCGAAGGGAGGTGCTCCCCAGTTGCCACCTTGGCTTACCGCTGGTGAAGAGCCAGGTTGTGAAGAGGGAGTGGATGCTGGGGGTGGAAAGGAGAATTAAGCTCCTGTTGATGGGAGGGAGGTTGGTTCTCTTGCAGGCAGTGTTGTCAGTGATGCCGTTGTTCTATTTTTCGGTATTCAAGGTGCCCAAAGGGATAATCGACAGATTGAGACGCGTAGACGCTTCTTATGGAGGGGGACCAATGAGGACTCTGACGCTCCTTATCTAGTCGAATGGGACTCGGCCTGTTGGAGTAAGAAGAAGGGGGGATAGGGGTGTTGAGGCTTGATGATATGAACAAAGTGCTCTTGGTAAAATGGTGTTGAATTGGTTCGCGAATTGGGATGGTCGCGGGAGAACAATTAGCGATGGGGGACTCGAGTTGCTCCCACATTTACAAGGGTTTTTGTGGGGTTTCGTCGGAGTTTATGGAGAATATGTTGTGGAGGCTAGGGGATGGATCGTCCATTCATTTTTGAGAAGACTGATGATGTGTCGAGGGGGCCCTTCGGATAGTTTTCCCGATGTTATACGATGAAGCAGTGCGAAAAGAAATGGTGAGTCAAGGATTTTTCGCTTTCAATGGACGAGGGAGGTTGGGATACATGGACGAGAATGGCCTGTGAGGGGTTGTTGATTGAGCAATTTACTTAGATGTTGGGGCCACTGGAGGGTCGGGGGCTGGTGGAGGGAGGAGGATGTATAGTGAAGGTTGGACTGGTCAGCCTTCGTTTGTCTTCTTGGTGCATGTGGGCTATGACTGGTGGAGTAGAAACCGGGTGGTAGATTTGGGGCTGGTGGCGCATGTGAAAGTCACACGGGAGGCAAAAATCCATCTTAAGATGAAATGCTTCATGTGGCTTACGAAGGCCTATCGATCGAGGTGGAGGTCGGGAGCTCTCACCACTTGTTCATTGTGTCTAGCGGTAGAGGAGTCCCTGTCTCACTTATTCTGTGAGTGCCCGGTGGCAATCAAAGTTTGGCAGATCATCGAGCGCGTCGTGGGGACGGGGAGAGAGGATCAATTGCTTCAAGACTTGTGGAAGACAACCATGAGGATGAGGAAGAGAGGCGACAAGAGTAAGTGCGGGTGAGTTATGCTTTCTTTGATTCCTGCAGGAGCATGAGCGATATAGCGAGCAAGGAATGAAGTGATTTTTAAAGGGGTAAACTGCTACTTTGAGAACCTTTGTGAATCAATGAGGAGAAGCATAGCGGAATGGGGCACGGAGTTGGGGGTGTCTAGCATTTGGATGGATGAGGCCTTCCTCCTCATTTCAGAATAACGACATGTGTGGGGTCCCTTAGGCGTGTGGGTAGAAGCCTTTTCTACCCATTCATCGTAAAGGGGTGGTCTTGTTAGTCTTTTTTTGGTGTTATGTTACTTTTGTCTACTTTGATTTCTGTATCTTTATTCTCATCCCTGTTTAGACATTGTCCATTTTGAAAGTTCTTTCGAAATGGAAATGCCGAAAATTTACTAAAAAAAACCCACAATACTTCTACACATCAACAAGTCATAATATGTAGGAATTCAACATTTTGAATATATATACTAGTTATATTTATATATATCTCATTAGCCCCTCCACTTACTATATCGAGATATATATGTAACTAGTTGAAATTTTTTTACATTTTCAATAAATGATATCATTTTATTCATTGGATAATATACTTCACATTTTATAAAAGTATATACTCTATTAAATGATATATATGATTTTTAAAAAATAAATATATTTGCGAACCAGAAATTAGAGCAAGGGGGCAAAGAACCAACAGACTTAAAGTAAGATAAAAAATAAATTATAAGTATATAAAATTAATACAGTTGGATAATGATCGAGTCCGTCAAGTAATAACAATTTAAATCAAAAGTTTTTTTATACTATACTTAGTAATTTGGAATCATTTACATAGCAATCATAAAAAATTAATAATAAACAAAATCACTAAAAAAATAAATCAATAAATTTTTAACCCTTCAAAACCATATACTAATGTTCCCTTGAGAATGATGGTCATGCATGTAATAAAGGATTTGGGCATGTGTTGTGTGGGAGCGAGAAGTGTCTCGGTCGAAAGGGTTTGCTTTGTATTAAGGAGTAAACCATGTTGTTTATAAAGAGATGTGATTAGGGAGGGGATTGAATATCTCTTCTACTTTTTCCTTTTTAATGTTTTGGGCATCTCCTTTCTTTAAATAAAATTAAAGTGAGTGCCTATGTCTCGGTCAAAAAAAATGAAAATTCCCTTGAGAAGAAAACTTTTCACATTTTTTTGAAAAAACCCATGACTCCAAATATAAAAATTGACACTTATACACCCAGTCTATTTTGCACCCCTATTTGCATTGTCATGTCTAACTCAGTATATATTTCTCTATCCTCGTATACAATTATAGAAACCATAAATTAATTATATAAACATTCATTTTGTATAAGCATGTATTTTATTTTCTATAAAAGATTGAAATATTTTATTATATTGGTATACACTTAAAAAAAAAATCAAATATCTGCATGCTAATTGGGATGCAATATACTGAATATAATATTTTTCAATTTTAAATCCTCTACTTATCAATTCACGGACTTTGATCCACACAGGCTCTTTTTATTTTTATTTTTAGCCACTAGATCACATAGTAAATACGAAATTAGCATACAAAATTTTCATGTGGCTTGGGCCTTGTGTTGTAGACTGTAAAATAGATTAAGTGTAATATTTTCTATATTAAAATAGAAGATACGTGGTGGTGCAGGAACAAGCCGCGTGTAGAAGAGGTAGCGCAAAAATTTACAGAAATTTGGCTCCCAAAGATTCCTTTGAAAGTCAAATTCTTCGTTTGGCTAGTGTACCATCGTAAGCTGCTTACTAAGGAGTACAGGCTGAAATGGGTGCCGACATCAGATCCTTCATGTGTCATTTGCAGGGGAGAGGTGGTCTACGAGTTATCTCATGATAGAATGCCCGATGGCGCACAGGGTTTGGCAACTACTGGCGAAGGCTTCGGAGTTGGCAAAGCGGCAGTAGATTGTTGGAGGAGCTGTGGCGGGCAGGCCGGTCCCTCCAGGCGAGAGGCGATAGAAATCAGAAGGCGAAGATCTCTCATCAACTCAGTCCGACGGTGATGTGGTCTCTATGGACCGTGCGTAATCATCTGGTCTTCCGCGGTGCATCGGTAGATATTGAGAATATATGGGAGATGTCCATTCATTTGATTAGAAATTGGGGGGTAAATTGTGCTCGAGCCCGGCGGGTTTCATTTACGGGTACTCTTTGTATCGAGGAGTAAGCCCTCGGTTTAGTCATGTTCCGGGAGTTCTCTGTAGATATCTCTTCTACTGAGGAGTCCCGGGGGGCAGGGCAGTTTGTTAGGCTCGGTTGTACTTTGTTTGGGTGTTACATTTCTTTGAATAAAACTAAGACAACTGCCTACCACTTTCCTAAAAAAAAAGCAGATATGTATACACAACTAAAAAAAAAAGAGGTTGAATGACATAGAAAATGACTAATCGATTATTATAATTAAATCTCACATGTGGAAAAAATACATAAGTGCTAAAAGATTAACTAAACTTGTAGAACTAGTTTGGCAAGTGGTTAAGTTTTTTAGGTTATATTGTCTTAATTTTAAGAGATAAAAATTCATCAATCTTGTTCATATTTATGTTTGTTAAAATTGAAACAAAAAATAAAGATAAATTATCCACACCCTCACTTATCCCCACAATACATCGTATCCCATTATTTATCCCTTTATCAAAATAAAGTTCTGTAATAAGCTTTTAGTGGAAAAATATTTCTTCATTTTATAGAGAACATTTTCAAACAATTAAAAAATATGATAATTGCATTACTTTAGCTCAAAATATATGTGATAATAATCACATAATATTGACAATTTGGCTAGAGTCAGCTTATTTTCCATAAGTTTGAATCCTTAAGTTTTTAACATTAAAAGTAATTAATATCAGATTCCCCAGCGTCAGAGGGAAAAAATTGAGATAAAATCTCAACATTTTCTTTCTGTCACATGGAATTATAAAAGGAAAATGTTACATTCAATTTTTTTTTTTTACTATCAAATGAGGTATATACTTCAATGAAAATATATCATTATATTTCAAGTTGAATGAACTTAGTTTTAATAAGTGTAAGAAAAAAATTTAATGAGAATATATTTTGTCTAAATAGGTATATACTTTACTAGATGGCTATCAAAGTATATGAGACTGCATTTGAAAATGTAAAAAAGACTGTGTGTAATATCGCCTATTTTAAAATTGGGTTTTATTAACGATGCCCTTAGGGCACTTGTTAACTCATATTTATTGCTAACTTTTTAGGTAACCCAACAAATCTAATTATAATAAAAATCAATAAATTGAAAGATTTTTTAAAATACCAACAATACTCCTAATAAATTCACCACATTTTTTTCTTCTTCCCTCCCATATCCACTTTTTCCCTCCCAACCAAATTTTCCCCTCCTCTGCCACAAAAGTTCCATCCTAAAATGTAAAAATGTACATCTCCTTTAGAGCCCGTTTGGATAAAGGCATAAGCTATTCTGGGATTTATACATATTCCAGTAATTATTGACTTTATCAATGGAATAAGAGATTTTGTGTTTGGTTATGTTTTCAGTTATTCTCATTGGGAAACGTAATAATAAAGATTGGAGTGTTTGGTTGATGAAGAATAAGATGAGAATAAGGTGTAAAAAGTTGATTTGACATGTGGGCTCTATTGATGTATAAGAGGTGATGACAGGTGATTTGATGTCATGTGATGAAATGTGATTTGATAGGTGAGTCCCCTTATTCCAATGGAGGAATAACACAATTCCATGGGTGGACTTGGGAATACAAAAACCAACTTATTCTCTCCTAATTCCGCATAGCTATACTCCATTATTCCCTCTACCCAAACACCCTTTTGTCTTATTCTTCTCAATTCCTCCCCTATTCAACCCCTATTCATATAGCCAAACAACCCCTTAATTTTTATTCTTATGTCATATGATTATTGCGATACTTGATTTTGTTTTATATAAAGATATTTTTTGTGCGATATACAAAGTATTTTATTTTTATTCTTTGTTTGATTTAATATTTTATATGCACCTTCATTCTTTATTATTTTTTAACATTTGAATTTATTTTAATACATTACAAATATATAATCTTATATGCTATCGGCTCTGGCCGGTGCTTCACATAAAATCAATGTAGACGGATTCGTTATAATTTCAAGTCAATCACAACAACGAAAACAACATTCCACCAGCCTTCATAGTTTCCTTCTCCTGCCGTCTCGTGCACTGCTGGAGTCGTCCATTGGTAGCCCTCGTGGTTATGCAGTTTCGTTTAAGCGTTAAATAAGGATCAACATTTCCGGCTTTGAAGAAATTCAACTGTTTCTTTGGACAAAATCAACTTACATTCCATAGACTTGATAATGACATGCATACCAATCTTTCCAAATGTGTGCGTGTATTCTGATTGAGATATATGAAATGGATGTTAGACAATACCAGCAAGTTGAAAAGTACTCATGGCGACAAAATGAAAAGATGACAATAGCATGACATCAAAAAGAGCAGAAACTTGCACCACCACTCGCCTAGCGAGTTGGTTGAGATGCACCCTCTTAGTATGGAAGGTCATGGGTTTGAACCTGGATAATCCCTTGTGGGTGTTGTTGTTGGCCCCTCGTGGGTCTGTTGTCATTATCCGCCGCTAGTGAAAAAAACAAAAAACTAAAAAGAGTAGAAACCTAACTCGGTGACCGAGTCAACGATCTTAGTCTATTATTCAATCAACTAATTTTAAAAACATTTTAATAATTAATAACATGTAAAATTAAATAATAATATAAAATAATAAAATAAAACTATAGGATAAATAGGAAAATTTTGTTATAATAAATACAAATATTTAAGCGGGTAATTAATAAATAATTTAATAAAATATTATTATACCATTATCAAGGCAACATTTGGATCCATGGCATGTAAGACGGATTTTGAGGCTGAAAACACCTCGGATCCAAACACTTTTATCCGTCCGCGGTGAGAAAAGAAAAATTGTTTTGCCATTTTTTTTTTTACAGTAGCTCCTCTACCACAGACGACTTTCTCTACCGTGGGCGTCCGCGCCTTTGTTCCAAACAAGACCTAAATTAAAGTATGCACATGTCACTTTTAATAAAGCCAAACTTCAATACAAAAATATAGTCTTGAATTAAAATATAAAAAGGAAATATATACAGTGTTATGACTATGCATGTCTCATGAATTTTTTATATCTTCCGTAGTTTAATATTAATTCAAGTCAAACTAAATAAAAACCACAATCATATTGATCAACTTTAGATAAAATAAAATCTGGAGAGTAAAATTATCTGATCATTAAAATTGTTTAATAAAAAATTGGATCATCAGATATTGTTAATCACGTCATGAAAAATAATTTCTAGCTATACGACGAGTTGGATCAGTGATCCTAACGCAGGTTGAAGGATATTCATTGAGAATGGATTTAGGCCTCGTTTAGTTTTTGTCAATTTTTTGGATAGAATTAGTTTATCAGAAATCATTTTACCAGATATCATTTTATCATCATACTGTTTGATTTGCTTGTAGATTTCTTCAAAGAATCGTTTTTTGTGTTTGGTTCACATAGAAAATAATAAAAAATTGATTTAAATATCCAAAATACCCTTACTATTATACATACACTTGTAAAATTTATTTCTTTACCCATATAATAATTATAAAAACAGAGAGGAATAATTTTTTATAAATATTTAACGAATGCAAATAAACAAACAACCGATTATATAAAATCAAAATGAACATCTAAACGGTGGGCAAAAAAACAGAGAGGCCATTTATTTTAGAAATGATGTAGATAGTAATTTAATTAATTTGTAAATGATAAAATAATAATCTAATTTAAAATTCCTAGTGAAATTTAAGATTACCACCCAAAAGGGTGAGAATTTGATTTCACCACATTTTCCCACATACTTTTATTTTAATTTCATTGGGGCCATGGCTGGCCCTGAGTGTAGGCCCAGTAGGCAACCCCGCTTAGGGCCCCCAGGAAAGAGCCCCAAAATTCAAAACTCCACAGCAGCTCTATATTTTTGTTATGAGTCTCAGTCTATCCCACTGTGGAATCTGGTTATTTTTAACACATAAGAACCCCAAATGAAAAAAAAAATATAAGCAATTCCAATTATCTAAATAAAATTTCATTCATCCAATGGTTATAATTCTTTATACATAACTAATTTTTTAGGCCTATTTCAAGCTGAATAGTCCACCCCCTTCTCTAATTTTTTGAGATGACAAATTGATTTTTAAATAATTTTTCTTTTTGTAGGGTCCCATTTTAAAAGCTTGCCTAAGGCTCTATCCAATTTTTCAAATCTCATAGCCAGTCCTGAGTGTGGCCTAGAATTATCATCAAGAATATCACTAATCAAACATTAAATTTTACACACTTTGTTGATAATCTCATATGAAAATCTATCCCAGAATAACACGAACCAAACAGGACCTTAATATCAACAACAGTCAATTCGATTTGGTAAATAAATGATCAGATCCGGATCGACGGATCTACTGAGTTAGATCACACGTTCTTACACAGCGGCAATAACATATTGTTGAAATAATATGGTGCAGGCGGATCTCATTATTGAAAAACTAAATGAATCACACAACCCCAAACAAAAAATTTACATGGTTCAGAAAATGTTATCTACATCCATAGAGATGGAAGATAGAATTTTTATTGATTTTTTGCAATACAGTCCTTATGAGCTACAAGTGTAACTCTCTCTCAAAGGTTATGGAGACTCTAAAATTTATAAGAAAACTTAATAAGAGAGTATATATGACACAATACATAATCATAATGTTCTCATACATAAAAAAATTTACAGTTGCTTCCCTCCACTTCCAGTGATTTTTATTCAACCTACATTTCCAGTTGTTGGGGCAAGATATAATCCCAACATAGTACCCACAAAAATTCATATCACATGCAATAATTAACCATTACAATTATCACTGAACCACATGAGCTAGTAAGACACGAACCAAGCCCCCTCATTGAGTAGGGGGTACCTCAACCATCCGATCAAGGGAAATGAGTTAGGCCCATCACTAGTTGGACAATTTGATTGTCCAACTCGTTCGTGACCGTTAGATCTTATCAGACCAAGATATAAATATCAACAACTATTGTGATTAATATATTTTATCATTAAATTCTTTAAAGTTGTAGTAGTTGACTATGGGTTTGAGTTTGGACATAATGAAATATTGGCTGATTAAGCCATCATTGATGACACAGATGTCGCAGCAAGGGCTATCAAATGCAGCTATTCCTTGAAGCCTTCAAGCAAGGACACTAATTCTCTGTTTTGTGTTGTTAGGTAGTCGATTGCAATAAAAAAGCACATGTTTATGACTTCTATATTGTCTATAGATTTTCTTTTAGGGTCCGTGTGCTCTATTTTAGAGGCCTCCAGATAGGTTATTATCACATTCATAGTTGTAGTTAATTCGTAGATTGCAATGTTCTATCAAATGCAGGTTCAATTAAAATGAGTCCATTTTTTTTATGTGTGTAGATGGGCAGTCTTTGGGACTAGAGAACATAGAGAAAGACCCCCCCCCCCCACTATGCTACGAGAACATTGAGGGAGTCTAAATGGACATTCATTACCTGAGAGGTGATTCTTCAGTTTAATATTCATTCTTTCATTCATAAACTATCACAAATTCATATTAAGCAAAATTAATATCTTGGGCTATAATGAAATTCTGATGTATGTCGAATTTCTCTCAAATTTTTTTTTTTCAAATGACAATGCAGGATCACCCTTAACTACATTTGAATTTACACCCATGTGGAACCTGCGAGTGGATGAAGCTATTGTACAATGGTGAGACTTCCCTTGTGAAGGATGTAATGATCCAGCAATACCTAGAAATATTTGTGCATTTGTTATCTAGATAAATTTTTATACTTGACTGTTCTTTATTTTATTTTACTTATTTATTATTTGTATTTGGGTTCCCTCCAGGATACATGTTGCGTGAGAAGCTTTTATATATAGCCATAACACAAAAGGTGGAGGGTTCACTCTTCGAGCACGACCTACCTTGTAAATTATGACACTCCCAAAGGCTATACATTTGTCCAAATGGTATTTTATAACTCAAGAATATTTTGTTTGTGGAGGTCATTTTGTAGTCGGTGTTAAATTGTAATTTTTTATTAAATTTGATTTATAAAAAATTGTATACAATTTTTTATTTAATGGGTTGAATGAGAATGAATTTTTAAATTGATGGTTAATTTGGATTAATATATGTTTCTTAATTTATTGGATATACAGGATTAATGAAAATAGGTTGGGGAACAGCTTTTGATTTGTTTGTTTGTAAAAAGGCTTTCCCAACGGCTTAATTCTGTCGCTAAAAAATAAAATTGCAAGCAAGAAATTAACAATCAGCGACGGCTATTAGCCGTCACAAAAGATAATATTAGCGACGGATATTATTCGTCGCTATAAAGTATATTGGCGACCGACATCAGCCGTCGCCCACTTTTCCCGATGCCAGTAACCCCAAAGGATATGCGACGGATTTTGGCCGTCGTTAAAGGACAATAGCGACGGACGAAGTCCGTCGCTGAAAACCAAATTTCTTGTTGTGTTTCTGTAAATGTAGAGGCAGACCCAAAGGTTGAGCTCGGCATATTTTGTAATTTTTTTCTTGTTATTGATGCTATATATTATGATATTTATATTTTACATTATATAACTCTGTATTTTATATACCTAAAATATATTTTGATCATTTTAAGAATAAAAATCACAATCTAAATAGTGTATATATATTTTTGACTGTTTTCTTTATTGTTAATCAAAATTTTGTATCACTATATATGAAAAAATACAAAACTTTACAAAAAATGAAAAAACATATTTTTGGTAAAATATTTTTGGACATTATTATCAAATCAACCATTATTTGATATATAAAATAATTAGGTAAAATACCCAAAAAAAATTCTTCTAAGTATTGGAAATATCTAAATCAACCATTTAAAAAAAACATACCTAAAATAATCTTCTTTTACAATTTTAAAAAGTATAATGACTTGACCACCCTTATGTTATTTAAATATCATCTCATATATTTAATTGTTTGACACCCGAATTAAAAAATATTAATTAAAAATAAAATATTTAATTAATTTGTGAGTGAAGTTTATTATTTAAATATTTTTATTATTTATTAAGATTTAAATTATAAAAAATTGAAATATTTCATTATAAAATACTTTTTAGATATTATAAACTTTCTAAAATCTTTTGGTGCACTTATATATGTTTAATATTATACAAAAAAAATCTTTAAGCAAGACATTTAGAAATATAAATAACAAAAAAATTGAAAAAAAACTTTAAAAGTTAGGAAAAATCCAAAAGAAATCTTATAAATGAATGAATGATAATGTTGACAATTTTAACATTTTTTATAGCACTCTTAAAAAATTTCATAACACGTAAAATTACTCTCGAATAAAAAAACATTTCTTATATTAATATTGTTTTTCAATTAGATGATGGTTATGAAAAGTTTTAAGTATGATGAGTGAGAGTTTAAAAATTACATTAGGAAATGCTAATCTTTTTAGTTTCTAAAATGCTGAAATGAGATTTTTTTTTTGTATAATTTTAAAAAGTGCTGATTTGGATATTTCTAACTTTAAAAAAAACATTGGATATTTTCCCAAATTATTACTTCAAACACAAAAAAAAATGTATATGAATATTTTATATAGCTCACTCTAAAATATGATCTTGGATCCGCCCATGTTTAAATGGTAATCAGTCATAATCATTTTTAATATATTATCTTAAAAATGATAAGATTCAACAGTTACAAATACGTTAGATAATCAAATTGTTAAATTAGCTAGCGTTTGACCTAACCCAATCCCCATACCAAGTGAATGTTGGGTTATCCAAGTATTATCATTATTATTATTCCAATGACAAAATCACAAGAAAGTAATTTAATTTCAAAGTTTATGAAAAAAAAAGTAAAAGACTCCTCGCCATGGCCCATGGGTCCCAAGTCCCAACCATGTTCGACTGGACGGCTCTATTTATTAGACTCTCAAATACACGCGCCGCAGAAGAATAATAAACCTGCCTTTCTCTGTGCCTTCCCATCACTTTCTACGCACGCTCTTCACCTTCTGTTCAAACTTTTTCACCTCCTCTGGTCTTCTTTTAAGTTTTAAAATTCCCCACCCGATCCTTCCCATATTTTTCCTCTTCCATCATTATAAATCTCCCTCAACTCCTCTCTCACTCTCTATCTATCTTGTATAACAACATAAAAAAAAACAGAGACACCCACCATGGATTTCAAGAAGAACAACCACCATTACCACCAACTAACGATAGAGGTCACCGTGATATCCGCCCAATCCCTCAAAAAACCTACCTCCCTCTTCTCCCACCGCTGCCTCCGCCCCTACGTCACCCTCTCCGCCGACAACCCACCACCACCCACCGACAAGATCTACCGCACACGTGTCGTCACCGACGGCTCTGTCAACCCCACGTGGGGCGACAAGTTGCGTATCCCGGTCGGTCCCGGGTTCTTCCAAAACGGGAGAGGCGACCCTGGCATTGTCGTTCACGTTTTCAACAACTCCAGCGGCTTCTCCGGTCAGGGGACTCTGTTGGGGTGGTGTCGGATTCCGGCGTCCGACGTGGTGAACGGGCTCCACCCGCCGGGGACGGTTCACCGGCTGAGCTATGGATTGATGTATAAGGACGGGTCGAAGGGAGAGGGGGTCGTCAACTTCGCTGTTTGTGTTGTGGGTCTTGGTCCGGCGACAGAAGGCCGCCTCCCTCAGGCCCCGCCGGCGTTTTTCGGGTCTGGTGGGTGGGGTCAGACGGCGGTGGGGATACCGGTTTCGGATTATAGGGTGATTGGAGGAGGAGAGGTGGTTGGGGTGGTTGTGGATGAGGCTGTGCGGATAGATGACGTGTCGTCGCATTGGCGGTTCTCTGACGTCTCTCTCGCTCAGAATGGAATTGACTCGTTCAAATGGTGACGCGGCACATGTGAATCATGTATAAAGGGAGAGAGGAAGTTTTTATGTTGCGCGCGCCAGGCGATACGCGTGTAACACTTTTAAAACGTTGTCGAATTGTACATTCAAGCATTAGTGGTGAGAGAGTTTTGTTACAAGCAGTTCACGTTTGTATTTTTCAAACATGTATTGAAGCATATGTTTTTTCTTTTTCCTTGAGACGATGTATTCGAAGAATAATTGAAGTGCGTGCTTCAATTGTTTTAAATGATCATGTTTGGCTATACATATAAAGGAAGAAATTGCATGAGTCATCAGGGTTGGTCTTATGGGATTTATGTTCGCTTTTGGTATTAATAATGTTGTTTGTATTTTATGACATGATTTGATAAATGGATAAATATTTAGAATAAATTAACTTAATTTAAGAAGATAATAACATCAATATTTTTTTACAGATTTACATATGGTAATACATTTTGTTATTTTTATTTTTTTTGTGTTGTTATCCAGAATGCTGCATTTGGATCACACAATTTAAAATATAGGATGTAGGACCCATAAAAAAAAACCCACCAACTGTGTTCCACATACCGGCAGCTCATAACCTGATTGGCAACGGCCAGGGACCCGCATCACCCGCCACAGGTGGATCTAGCCTGTCAACCCCTCAATACCCGACAACTGAGCATCAATCCAAGTAAGTAAATCTATAATTCAAATTTTAAATTAAGGATCATCAATTGCTCTGTAAATCTGCACACATATATTAATTTAGAGCTATCATGTAACTGATTCTTAAGATCACTATATTATACACTGGTTGTGGAATTAATGACCAATTGATCCACAATATCCCAACTAATTATGGGTATTTATCAAGGGACAATGACAACAAATCCTGCATATCCATCAAACAACACAATTGATTCCCTAAAATCTGGGATCCCATCCCATCCTTCTTATGGGAAAGGATCCCCAAAGGATTTTAAGGTTCCATTTGAACACTATAAAAAGGGAACCAACTCTCCTTATTGAGGTAGGTGAAATTTTTTTTTGCAACAACCCTAAATTGTGCACTTGACTGATTTGAGTATCGGATGATCTTTTTTCGATGATATTCGAAGAGAAGGAGCAACGATGACATCAAGGAAGTCGTCGGGAGGAGCAAAGCAGATGGATCTTGATGATCCGAACCCGGTTCGTTAATTTGTGCCCCTCCAAAGGATGACTTCAAAAAAATAAATGAAGCCTACCTGTAACGCCCCACATTTACCTAACTGCTTATCGGACGGTAAATGCGTCGCTACTAAACTTAATCCATATACAAGACCAAAATTTGCAGCTCTTTTTCTTTCTTATATGATACCCATATAATATAAATATAATAAAACCGATAATAATAAAATAAATAATACCAACCGTATTAAATCACTAATGATTTTACAATATATTAGAGTCTTTGCGGAGACAAGATACTGAAAAGAAATACATAACAAATCACCCCTGTGGGAGCTATCTAAACTAAAGTAAACATAAATAGTCAATCGCAACTATAATTTACTCTTGAACCGCTACCTCGGAGCAATTTCTGAAAGATGCGAAAATTCTAAATTTCATCTTAATCCTCAGAATACGCAATACCTGGCTAAGAAACAACAAGCTCATATCGAATATGGTGAGCAATTAACTCAGTGAATAAACCACTGACAAATTAACTCATATGATAGTTACATATAAAAATAAGATTTTATGAAAATCAATTTCATTTAATAAACCTTTTATTTTATTAAATCAATTTAAAATCATGAACTTTTAAAAAAAATATTTTAATGTACCCGGGCCCAATCCTTGGCCCACATCAGAGAAATCATGAGAGTTAAATGATAAAATCATATATATATATATATATATATATATATATATAATATAAATATTAAAAACAAAAATTTTCTTTAATAAATCAATTTAAATTCATGAGCTTAATAAAAGAAATAAATATTTTAATGCAATCACGTGCTCCAATCCTTTGTCCATGTCATAGAAATCATGCAGCTTAAATGACATGACCGGGTAGGGTTCTCAATTGGAAGAACCGTTTCCCAAAACAGGTGTGTCAAGCCCCAAGCGACTAAATCGCTCAAACAACTCCCTCGAGGAGACGTCGGATCTAGAAGACGCTGATAGGTCACCGCTGCCATCACTACGAGAAGGCTGCAAAGAAATCCGCCGCTATAAGGAATGTTTTACCACACCCCTCCTTACCGATCTTGAGACTCTTCGAGTCCTAGACCTTCCTCCCCAAAGGCGAAATACTACTGGGGGATTTATTCCAGAAAATATGTCATGATATGCATATTGATAAAATCTCCAAAGACTAGGTTGTCACCACTAGTCCTAAATTTTTCCAAAAGTCTCGAAATGAAAATCTTAATCCAAATGTTATTTCAAAAACATAAGCATAAAAAATGTATTATGTTAATTCTTGAAACATGAATAACATAATTCATGCTATTTTAAATGACAAGACGAAGGAATTAAATCATACAACTTTATTCAGTAAGAAATGCAATTTGATCAATATGTAAAATATCAAAATCATGCAAAATAATCATAATATAAATGCATGTATATCACATAATGTCATCCAAATATAATGAACACGTGAAATTCAACGATGTAAAGAAAAACTCACATAAAATGAATCAATAGGCCTACTCACCTCGAATGGACCCTAGGTCCGGAGAATGAAGCCCACAACAAAAATTACAACCTAGATAAACCAAATAAATTATTAATTAAGACCCCATAATTCAACCATAGACCCAAGACCTAACTACCTATCCATAATTATCAGGCATAAATTTTTATTATGATAATAATCTAAACCCATCTCCATATATACTACAACCTAAGAAGATGATCTAAACCTATTTACCATATAACCAGACACTAAATGACAAAAACCAGAAAAGACAAAACCAGAAAATACAAAACAGAAAAGATAAAAATCCAGAAATTCAAAATAATAATAAAATAACAAAAATTCTTAAAATAATATGAAAATACATATTTATTTATTTTTCAATAAAAATAAACTATGATTTAATAAAAATTGAAAATAAATAAAACTTATTAAGTATAGGTATAAATCATAACCTTAGTATTATTAAAAACGTATATTTTAGAAATTTAATCATAGATCTAACCTTTAAAATAAATGATAAATCGAAACCCTAAGTTTATGAAGACTCACAAATTCAAAAACCTAACATAGATATAACAATAACAAATAATATATCAAAACCCTAGTTTTTATAAAACATAAGAATCAAAATGAACATATATATATTAAAACTCCAACTTGATCCAAAAACTCAAAATCTCATAAATAAAAAATATGTTTAATCCTTAAAAATAAATCAAAACCTTAATTTTATCTTTAAAACAAAAATAAAAACAAAAACTTAATAACCTAGACATAAATATAACATCACTAATAAATAACAATAATATAGTAGAAATAAATAAAAAAAACTAAGAGGTGTACCACTCTCTCTCTCTCTCTCTATGTCGAATAGGATAGCCGCACACCCTAATATTTTTGTTTTTTCATTAACAGTGAGTATACAAAGGAGAGGAGATGCCATATAAGAAATTGCATGCACTATTCACGTGCATGATTTTCACATGCATATGGGCCCTCTATGGTTCCCTCACAAGGCCCGTCATGAGCTTAAACAACCTCATGCATATTCACACACACCCACTTAATAATATTTATTTAATCTAATATCCTATGTATATAAAAATGATCAACATTCGAATTTAATTGAAAATGTATTTATGTAAGCAATGAATATATATATATATATATGAAAATTATTACGTGCGGCGAACGGCAGGTGCGGCCGCGACGTGGGCCGTTCGATCGTGGGTCCATCGCATCCAACGGTCGAAATGAATCGCATCCGACCGTCCGATGCGATGGACCCGTGATCGACGGCCCGTAGTCGCTGCCGCACCTGCCGTTCGCCGCACGCAATAACTCTCATATATATATATATATATATATATATATATATATATATATATATATATATATAAATAAATAAAATTTTAATTAAAAATTGCATTCAAGTAATATTAAAAATTACAAACTGAAATGGATCCATAAAAATACACTAAATGAGCCAAAACATAAAAACACACAAAATACACTAATTTTAATTCAAATATCATATTTATATATTTAAATCAAATATATAAATAAGAGAAAATGCACAGGTGTTACATACTTCCCCTTTTTAGGAATTTAGTCATCTAAATTCAGGAGAGAACACAAAAATATATATATCATTCAATGATAACAATCATCCAATCAACAGTTGTAAGAGAGTAGTCTTACAATTCCAACTCAGAACAACATCTGTACAATCATTTTAACAGTATGGTTACGCGTCCGTGTAATATCTAACAAGCACAATAATATAGAAAATGGTATAAGAATCCAACTTATACCTCAGAAACAATCAAACAAATGTGCATCCATACAATAATTGTGTAAGTCAGCTTACAGGTCTTACTCATACCCAACAAACTCAATAATATGAAAAATAGTATAAGATTCTAACTTATACCCCACAAACAATATTCAATCGAATGCACAAACAAAACTATCAATGCTTTGCATTGAAGTTCTAACAAATATCAATACAAGTGACATACAATAATACAACAAAATAACTATATAAATCATATCCACAATTCTTCCATTGCGCCACTCTGCTAGTGACCCAAATCACAATGAATGAACTTATACATCAAAAACAATGACAATAATCAGTTATAATAATTAAATATATAGGCCAAATCCACTCATGCTTCACATCATAGGTGTTATAACTCATATAAAATAAGCAATGGCAAACAATACAATAAAAATATACAAGTCAAGATCACCCATGTCCCATACCATTGGTGATTCAATTTGTACGGAACAAGCAAAGACATAACAAGCAACACATTGCATAAGTCAACACACCTACGTCCCATACCATAGGTGGTCCAACTAATACAATACAAACATTGACAATCTATAGCAAAAAGAATCAACATCAAACAATTTCATACATAACTGTGCAAATTAGACTCATCTACGTTCCATACCATAAATGATCCAACTTGTAATGTCAATATAGGGGCAATAATAATGACAACAAGATGAAACTAAAGATATTTACAATCTTTAGAATTTATATATATATAAGAAAATCATCTACTGACATGGACATTCACAGATTGATTGAACCATCCGTGATGCTATACAAAACGTGAAAAGCATCCTAATAAAATTATGAATACATGGCTACACTGAACAACTTGGAAATATCAGTTGTTAAGGTATGTCTCTCATGTGTGCACACTTCAACGTATATTTAGTATGAACGATCATCCACCATATAATTCTTACACAGAGTAACATCTAACAAGAATTCAAATCATATATGCATCAATTCTAATTGACTCAACTTATCCTAGGGTCAAAGGAATGACTCTCGTACTGGCTTATCTTGAGGCTCTTACAAAATTTTTTTTTTATAATGAACCAAAATAACTAAGCTCTATAAGATAGAGTATCCTAAAATTCAGGTGGGATATCCTAAGATCCAATAATGCAATCTAAACTCTTAAAGATATAGATAGATCTATACGCGTTCTAAATGCATATGAATATGAATTTACAAGATGCAACAGTAATAATGATATGCATAGCATAATGTAGAAAAATATTTAACAAATTAAAATATTGTATATAAAAATAAAACATTCGTGATAAACAAGTATAAATAATGTATTAAAAGAATTTAAAGCTCATTCCATTTAATATATATAGCATATAAATTTGTAAGCCATGTAAAATATATATAGAGTTACATTGTAATAAATTAACGTAAACAACTATGTAGAGAGTTTAATTAAGAAAGATCTAGTAATATCTTTATTTTTGAATTATTAAGATTTGCTTAAATTTGACTTTGAAAACTTAAAATATAATTACAATTTATATAAATATGATTTTTTCATTTAAATAAATAAATAAATGAACATGAGTAATAGCTAAATTTATGGCAATATAAAAATGTATATATATATATATAAATATGGGTCACTTCCCCTTTAATAAGAAATTAATAGATTTAGGCTCTAGTGTAACAAAAATATTATTATTATTATTATTATTATTATTATTATTATTATTATTATTATTATATAAACTAATATAATCTCTTTATAATGATCAAACTTAAGCCTTAAACTTCACAGGATAACTAAGCTTAGGTTAATAGAAAATCAAGAATAAAGATAACTAGAAAACACGATGTCACGATCAGGAGAAGACAGAGCAATTCATTTGGAAATATTATGGAAATTCAGAAGCAGTAGGAGTTACACTAATTTAGGCCTCCAAGTTGATTGTAGTATCCACAATGATGGCTAGATATCCCTCACAATGTTCGTCTATCAATCTCTGAGCATAAGGAGAAAAGACAAATCCGATCGGATATGATCCACCCAAAACCCCCAAAGCGGAACGCTTGCCAGCCGGGAATACGAAAGGTCATAACTTTTGAAAAATAATCAACACTTGTGTGGAAAGCTAACTACAAATTCATGCCAAAGATAACATTGAAACCAAGAATATCAAGAATGAAGAGATTAGTAAGCATCTAATGCTCATTGATCTGAACCAAGCAAGAGGGAAAACAAACCTTGGTGACAACTTGTTCACCAACGACGTTGGTTATGTGAAGTGTAGACATCGAGATTGTAAACTTCTTTACTAAGAGTTTTGTAAATCCGATAAAGTGAATGAATGTGCGGAACCCTAAAAAGAACATACGGTGAATGACCAGAATAGAGACAACACTACAATACCTTATTGTCTTAAAAAAAACATAAATGAAATAACAAACATCACAAATAATAAAACATTTTTTTTCTCTCCTAGACACAAACCCTAACCTAGGCTCCGACAGGACATGGCTCTGATACCATCTGTAACGCCCCACATTTACCTAACTGCTTATCGAACGGTAAATGAGTCGCTACTAAACTTAATCCAAATACAAGACCAAAATTTGCATCTCTTTTTTTTTCTTATATGATACCCATATAATATAAATATAATAAAACCGATAATAATAAAAATAAATAATACCAACGGCATTAAATCACTAATGACTTTACAATATATCAGAGTTTTTGCGGAGACAAGATACTGAAAAGAAAATGCATAACAAACCACCCATGTGGGAGCCATCTAAACTAAAGTAAACATAAATAGTCGATCGCAACTATAATTTACTCTCGAACCGCTACCTCGGAGCAATTTCTGAAAGATGCGAAAAGTCCAAATTTCCATCTTAATCCTCAGAATACGCAATACCTGGTTATGAAACAACCAGCCCATATCGAATAGGGTGAGCAATTAACTCAGTGAATAAGTCCACTGACAAATTACCTCATATGACAGTTACATATAAAAATAAGATTTTATGAAAATCAATTTCATTTAATAAATCTTTTATTTTATTAAAGAAATTTAAAATCATGAACTTTTAAAAAAATATTTTAATGTACACGTGGCCCAATCCTTGGCCCACATCAAAGAAATCATGAGAGTTAAATGATAAAATCATATATATATATATATATATATATATATATATATATATATATATATATATATATATATTAAAAACAAGAATTTTCTTTAATAAATCAATTTAAATTCATGAGCTTAATAAAAAAAATATTTTAATGCAATCACGTGGCCCAATCCTTTGTCCACGTCATAGAAATCATGCAGCTTAAATGATATGACCGGGTAGGGTTCTCAATCGGAAAAACCGTTTCCCAAAACAGGTGTGCCAAGCCCCAAGCGACTAAATCACTCAAAAAGCTCACTCGAGGAGATGTCGGATCTAAAAGACGCTGATGGGTCGCCGCTGCCATCACTACGAGAACACCAGCACAGGATGCCCCGGTTGCTGCAGACTCCAAACAAAGGAATCCGCCACTGTAAGGAATGCTTTACCACACCCCTCACCGATCTTGGGACTCTTCGAGTCTTAGATCTTCCTCCCCAAAGGCGAAATACTACGTGGGGATTTATTCCAGAAAATATGTCATGATATGCATATTGATAAAAACTCTAGGACTAGGTTGTCTACACTAATCCTAAATTTTTCCAAAACTCTCGAAATGGAAATCTTTAATCCAAATGTTATTTCGAAAACATAAGCATCAAAAATGTATTATATTAATTCTTGAAACATGAATAGCATAATTCATGCTATTTTAAATGACAAGACAAAGGCATTAAATTATGCACCTTTATTCAGTAAGAAATGTAATTTGATCAATATGTAAAATATCAAAATCATGCAAAATAATCATAATATAAATGCATGTATATCACATAATATCATCCAAATATAATGAACACGTGAAATTCAGCGATGTAAAGAAAAACTCACATAAAATGAATCAATAGACTTACTCACCTCGAATGGACCTTAGGTCCGGAGAATGAAGCTCACAACAAAAATTACAACCTACATAAACCAAATAAATTATTAATTAAGACCCCATAATTCAACCATAGACCCAAGACCTAACTACCTATCCATAATTATCAGGCATAAATTTTTATACCCAATAATCTAAATCCATCTCCATATATACTACAACCTAAGAAGATAATCTAAACCTATTTACCATATAACCATACACTAAATGACAAAACCAGAAAAGACAAAACAGAAAAGATAAAAATCCAGAAATTCAAAATAATAATAAAATAATAAAAATTCTTAAAATAATATTAAAATACATATTTGTTTATTTTTCAATAAAAATAAGCTATGATTCAATAAAAATTGAAAATAAATAAAACTTATTAAGTATATGTATAAATCATAACCTTAGTATTATTAAAAACGTATATTTTAGAAATCTAAACATGGATCTAATCTTTAAAACAAATGATAAATCGAAACCCTAAGCTTATGAAGACTCACAAATTCAAAAACCTAACATAGATTTAACAATAACAAATAATATATCAAAACCCTAGTTTTTATAAAACATAAGAATCAAACAACATGAACATATATATATCAAAACTCCAACTTGATCCAAAAACTCAAAATCTCATAAATAAAAAATATGTTTAATCCTTAAAAATAAATCAAAACCTTAATTTTATCTTTAAAACAAAAATAAAAACAAAAACTTAATAACCTAAACATAAATATAACATCACTAATAAATAACAATAATATAGAAGAAATAAAAAAAACTAAGAAGAGTACCTCTCTCTCTCTCTCTGCCGATAGGATACACAGCCGCACACCCTAATATTTTTTTTTCATTAACAGTGAGTATATAAAGGAGAGGAGATACAATATAAGAAATTGCATGCACTGTTTACGTGCATGATTTTCACATGCATATGGGCCCTCTGTGGTTCCCTCACAAGGCCCGTCATGAGCTTAAACAACCTCATGCACATTCACACACACCCACCTAATAATATTTATCTAATCTAATATCCTATGTATCTAAAAATGATCAACATTCGAATTTAATTGAAATGTATTTATGTAGGCAATGAATATAAATATATATATATATTTAAAATAAATAAATAAATAAAATTTTAATTAAAAATTGCAAAAAAAAATATTAAAAATTACGAACTGAAATGGATCTATAAAGATACACTAAATGGGCCAAAAACATAAAAACACACAAAATACACTAATTTTAATTCAAATATCATATTTATATATTTAAATCAAATATATAAATAAGAGAAAATGCACAGGTGTTACACTACCCCTCCTATTAATGGGATATTAATTTTGTTTCCTTCACTAAACTTTTTTTTGGTCAAACACATTCTTTCTTCTCATGTGATGGGTTGGCTCTTCAAGCTGCTGGTTTTTAACTCCTCAAGAGCTATTGCATCCTTTGTTTAACCCCTCTCTTTCAAGAGTTGTTGCTTCATTTCAAATCACATTGACTTCAATTGGTAAGAATACTTTTAATGTTATTTAGACTATTTTTTAAGATGCATTTTGATCTTGTTTTTAAGAACAGTTCTGCTACCAGCTGGGCCGTAGAAATTGTCTTATTGAGGAGTCTCAATAGGTATCATTTCCCTATTGGTTCCCTATTTGACTTTTCAAAAAGGTAAGAGATGCAAAGACAATACTACCCCTTCATTTGATTTTTAAATATTTGATCCCAATAAAACATTCCCCCAGTATACGCTGTGTGTAACCATCTCCCACATCTTCGGCTTAAACAAATGAATCTTTAAATTTTGAAAAAAAAACCTCGATGACCTAGGGTTTGCGATTTTGACAGTTTTTCTTCCCCAAATCTCTACAACGATGGTGAAAAAGGGTAATGAATATTGATCCTTTGATTTCTTCCCCAATTTCAAGCCTGATTTCTTCCTGCAATGTAATACTCTCCGTTTTAATATTGATTTTTTTTTAAATGAACATAATAACAGTTTTATTAGAAGGTTAGGTTACACTATTTGAAGTACAATCACATATTTGAATGAATATGACTCATACAAAAAGAAGTATATTTTTGCTCATTGTCAATCTTTTATATTGGAAAAAAATGATTTAAAAACACATATGAATCCGATTAATGTGATTTATTCAAAAATGATTTTTGCTAATGAACGGTATAATCGTTCATGATGAATCATTTCTGTTTATCCAGGCTTATCTTAAAATATTTTTTTATACATGTAGCTGAATCCGAATAATGTGATGGCACACTAACTTTCAGAATTCAGATACTATATGCAATAATTAACAATATAAAATAAAAGTTGCTTATGGCAAAAAATTGTGTTACATTCCATAGGAATGTAAATTGTGTATTATTACTTTTCAGTGCTTGATTAAATTTGTTGGATTGTAACTAAAATCCATATGCATCTAAATCCATATAGTGTATCTGAAATTAATATATATAGTGTATCTAGGGTAAAACATATTTAAATCCATAAAGTGTATGAAATACATAGCTTATTCCGCAAGATAAATAAGATTTATTTAAAATTAATTAAATTTAATGAATATTAATTGATGGGTATTTTTTTTAGATTTTTAATATGACAGCCCTTTTTAAGTTTATATATACAAACCTATGTAAATTATTGAAAAACAGTTTAATATTGGCCTATAATAAAGATGTAGCGGCTTTAATTTGTAAATGGCGTTAGATTTTATAGAATGTAAGAGTGTTGAATAAATTTGTGAAACACATTATCACTACTACAAAAATTGCAATAGTCCAACAAAAGATCACGGTTACATATAAAATGTAATTTATTTGTACATATAGATCACGGTCAAAAGATAAATCGTGATCATTACTAAAAAAAGAGTCACAGTTCTTACAAGCATCTTGATAGTTAACTAACTAACAATCACGAGGTAGCCTAAAAATGTAATCGTTGTCCAACAAAAGATCACGATATCCAATTAAACTGTGATCTTTACTAACAAAACAATTACAGTTATGTACTGTTTTAATGCCCCCGAACCCACGACTCCATTTTGAAGCATGCATGAAATCCGATTGCGTTAACTTAATTCCTTGAATCTCAGAGTTCTATTTTTTTTCTTTTCCTTTATCCAGATATATAATAAAATAATGCTAAAATAAACTTCATTCTTGAGAATAATATAACATCAAAAATCCCACAATACTCCCAATTTGATCTGGATATAACTTGTACATAAAAGATATACAACTTGACATAAACATGATTACTAAGAAGATGGACCAACTATATGCCAATGAAATTTATCAAGTCCTTCGACCAAGCAAATCTAACGTTCATGATCTTTTTCACAGCTACACGAGATCCACCAATCTAAGTCTTTAAATCTGAAAGGTTGAAAAAATGAGGGGTAAGAAACCACACGCTCAGTGAATGAACCTCTGGCGTCCCGTTAATACATTTATAATCAAAATATAATAGTCATAAAATGTCCACACAGACATGTAATATATCAAGAGAGAAAATATATAAAAGGCCACCAAGACATGCAATAATGTGTGTGTATATATATATATATATATATATACACACACACACACACACAATCCTATCTAAAATGATGTATGCAATACTACGAACACGCATGTCCATCTTCACAGCACCTAGCTCGCGGGGCCTTTCACAGGCATGACCACGTAGATATAGCCACAAATATTTGGGTCCTACGTTCTCGGACCTGGCCACGTAGACGTACGCCCACCTAGACGTTGGCCACCGAGACGAATGTATGCATGAATGATCAACCATTCGTTCCAAACATATGCATGCAATAAAAATATGGTCTCCAAATATATAAGTTATATATGTAAAATAACGCATCAAAATCATGACGACATGTTCAAGTACACCATACCCTAAATAACAATTATATATTTTAAGTAACCATGATACGGAATGATATATCAGATAGATAGTTTCAAAAACTATATATGAGACTAGACCCACTCACCTTCAGTCCACGCAATACAAACTGAGGCACATGCATGAACGATACACATTTGCACGTTGATAACCTAGCAGAACAATTATGAAATAATAAATCAGAAATAATTCAATTATGACTCAAACCCCTGATAACCAACTTACAATAACACAAACCCCAATAATCTCAAAAGTCCATACCTAACAGACCTACAATTCGCAACTAATCTCAAAGGCCTAATGAAAATCCCCAACTCCGAATAAATATTAAAATTTTCATATACCTACAATGATCCGATAATCAATATCCATTTATTCCATAAGACCCATATAATCGATCAATTCTCGAATAAATATTTAGACAAATCCAATAAAGCTCAACTATAATTCCAATAATCGAAATAACTAAATCCAATCAATTTATATCTCAATAATAGTAATAATTCCAATAATCGAAATAACTAAATCCAATCAATTTATATCCCAATAATAGTAATATCCTATTAATATTCATAAATCCCACTAAACCAAATTATTAATTTAAGATCCAATTTAAGTTGCCAAGATCAATAAAATCATCAAAACCTACAAAAACAACTTATACTTCATTAAACATCAATTTGGGATCCTTTAAATCTCTAAAATTCATCAAACTTGGTCATCAAGTTAAATATTTGAATTCTAATCAATTGCACAGAAATCTTTCAAAAATCATAACTTTCTACCCGTAACTCCGAATTGGAGATTCATACTGCGTTAGAAAGATCATTTCAAAACCTATTTCGGTTTGTGAAATACAGTTTTCCCAAAAACGACTCTATCATCGTCAAAAACACGATTTAATATCCATACATATAAACAACCCGAAAATAACATTTAAATCTCCAAAACCAATAAATCTAGTTTGATCTTAAGAAATCCTTTGAGATCCAATGAAATCGAATCGAACAATCAATGAATTAAAATCGATCAAACCCTAACCCTAATCCATCAAACTTCTTCCCCAAACAATCGATTAACACAATTATCTCCTAATAAAAAATAAATTGAAACCCTAAACAATAAATCAATAGGGAATGATATCTCACTTTAGATCCGATTACGGGGTTTACCAAAATTATAAAACGACCCCTTAAGTATTCCCGGTTTACAATGAGGTCCCTATCTAATTTATAAACAGATCTCAATCCGATTTACAGAAAGGTCCTTGAAGGCTATTAAAAGGTATTCTGCATTCGCAACTAGAACCTTGGGCCCAACAATTTGACACTTAAGCCTCAAAATTAAATTTTCCTAACTCTGAATCTCACCAAATTTCAATCAAAGTATCTTGAGACTATAAAGATCTACAAAAAATATAAAATAATTAATATAATATCAATTTATAATAATCATAATTATAAATCAAATTGGACCCATTTAGGCACACCACCAAAACTGAAAAGTGAAATCATTAAATTTCAATTAAAATTTCCATTATATATTTAAAATAAATATATAATGCTAAAAAAATACAGAAACATTACAACAGTGATAAAATCAGTTATTCAAAAGATCACTGTCACCAACAAAAGATCACAGCCCGGTCGATCCCGATTTTTGAACTGTGATCTAACACTTTTGATCACGGTTTTTAGTCGTGATCTTTGACTAATTCTGTAGTAATGTGTTTAGTAGTTGTATCTGGATTTATATTTGAAATAAAAACTATTTATCTGGATGTATCTCTCTATTGAAATTGTTAATTCTGTAGTAATGTGTTTAGTAGTTGTATCTGGATTTATATTATTTGAAATTTAAACTATTTATCTGGATGTATCTCTCTATTGAAATTATAACCTAATATCTGGATGTATTTCAATATTGAATCTGTATTTGGATGTAGATTGATAGGATTCCAAAAAAATGCAACTGAATACCACTCCTTCCGATTCAAAATAATAGTACTGCAAAGATCCAGAAAGACAAAATTGCAGAGCAAAGAAAATACAGAGCATATTATCTCCAGTACAAAATCTTCACAGGTGTCATTCAAGAATCATCATCGATGCATGGTAAAAAAGGAAATCAAGATATAGAAAATAAGCAACAACATTCAACGGAAACAATTAGCAGATGTGTGTAATATTAAGATGCAGTTTACTTGTATATGAAATTCCAACAAAACTAATTTGGTTCATATGCTAATAAGACATTGCTTTGATGATTAATACATACCATTAACTATATATGACAAAAACCATCGACTTACATTAATAGAATCATAAAAAATAAACAAAATATACAAACATAATATGCATATATTATACGAATACACCTTACATGTATTTATATTAAAAAAAACTATATTTACACGAATGTATATGAGTTGAATTATGATTGTAAGATTAAACATGCTCATAGATTCAATAAACATAATTATACACATCTACAATATCATAAACGATTATACATATCGAAAACAAACACAATACACATATATTATTTAGATACACCTTACATGTATCTAGATTTAAAATAAAAAACTATGTTTGCATGAATGTAAATGAGTTGAAAAATGAATGTAAAAGATTAAACATGCTCATAGTTTCAATATACATAACTATGCACATCTAAAACATCATAAACGATTATACATATTGAAAACAACATAAATGATTATACTGCTAGGCAAAAACATACTACAATTATTCAAAGCTTAAAAATGGATTTATATGTGACATAATGAGATTCATCACATAATTAACATCTATATAATAAAAAATTAGAAAGATCGAATTGGCCAAACCTGAAATGATCGCCATTGAATACGCCATAGACAACTCACTCGGATAAAAAAAAAAAAATCCTAACAAAAACTAGAATTGGATTTATGTTTTGTGTTTAATTTTTCACATATGATCAATCGATAACTGTGAATCGATTTGCAATTTCGTATAAATGATTGGATTGAATTAATTTTTTTTTAAAAAGAAAGAACAGCCAAATGAGATGATATCGTAACTACCTCTGATAATTAAAGGTCCGGTTATCAAATTCAACGCAAATGGAACACTTAAGAGTAAAGGGAGAATTTCAACCGTGCCATCTTATGAGGTTTGTGATGGAGCCCATTAGTTGGGGCCAAAAACTATTATTGTTTTAAGAATATCAGTGATTGGATTTTTTTTATTAAATATATTTATGTTCTTACAAAACTTATGAATTTAAAGAAATCAAAATTTAGAGCATCTCCAGTCCTATACCCAAATGTATATCCAAACTTAAATTTAAGTAAAAGTAATCGAAAAATCTCTCTAACCATTTACCCATACCCATATCAAATTAAGTTTTTACTCAAACTTTTAACCAAATCAAGGGAGACTTAAATCTTTATCCAATTAAGTTTTTTTCTTTAACTCCACATTTTAATATTTGAGTAAAACATAAAGTAATGGTTGGAGACACCATATCAAATTGTAGAGAGGCATAAAGCTCTCGAATAATTCAATCAAAAGTCACACTAGCCCAAGATTCACAACAGAAAGTAGAAGAAGAATGAACAACTCTAAGATGAGAGAATATTGATAACTATATATCACTATAAGATTCAATCTTACATTAAAAAAAGGCTACTAGAGACAAGCTTGCACAAGCGTATGTTTTAGTTAGTGTTGGGATTTTGTGGGATGAGCTGGTTGATGCAAATAGTGGAGAGAGGTTCTTTGTATAGACAAGGTTGGTATGGGGAACATGATATGGGAAGTTGGTGCTCATACCAATGCATGGGTAAGTGGAGGTGTATGGAAATAGGGTGGTCAAAGTAGTTTACCAACGCATGGGTAATAGGAGGTTTATAGTTTGGGCGCCGATATCTGTATCCCCAGTTACAAGAAACCCACCCTTTTACAAAAAATAATAATTTATGTACTATAGCAGTAAACAGAAACCCACCCCGAGGTCGGCATTCACGCTGGCGACAGTGGTGAATGATGGTCGCCAGAGGTTCGGCGAGTGTACCAACCCCGGTCGGCATTCCCTTTGGCAACGGTGTTGAAGCGTGGTCGCCCGAAGGCACGACGAGCCAAAGTAATAGAGAATAAATTCACATTTTTACAAGTTTCAAACCAAATAGACAAATTTCACATTTAAACACATATAACAGACAGTCATAACGGCACTTAAAACACATTAAAATATGATATTAGCATTTATAACACATCACATGTTCAAATGATTTTTATGTTTATTTTTATTTTTTGAAAAAAGGAGTAATTATTTTTATTGGATAGGTTATTTATTTTTATTATGAAAAAATCAATATAGTCACATGAATAGTTGTGGAATTTGAACATGTATTTTGTTGTGTAGTCACGTCAATGGTTGATTATGAAATGCGAATGTCACATTTTTATGTGTTTTAAATACTGCTATGACTTTCTGTTGTATGTGTTTAAATGTGAAATTTGTCCATTTTGTTTGAAACTTGTCAATATGTGAATTTATTCTCTTACTTTGGCTTACCGGGCCTTCGGATGACCACGCTTCAACACCGTCGCCAAAGGGAATGCCAACTGGGGTTGGTACACTCGCCGGAACCTCCGGCGACCATCATTTACCACCGTCGTCAGACGGAATGCCGACCTCGGGGTGGGTTTCCGTTTACTACTACAGTACATAATATTTTTTTATTATAAAAATGGGTGGGTTTCTAATAACTCGGGGTGCGGCTATCCGCGCCCTTATAGTTTTTAAGGTAAAGGAAAATGATGAGTGATATGACAAGTCAAGGCTTGGGGAAATGATTAAATGAATGAGGTGGTCGGTAGTGAAGAGTTTTGAAAAGTGTGGTGGTGAATACTTGTACAAACAAGTCATGGAGTGCCCCCACACAAAAAATTGCATGTTGCCAGACTACATCCCTCATATATATATATATATATATATATATATATATATATATATATATATATATATATATATATATATACGCGAGTGATAGCGTGCGGGTCGTGCGGTCGTGCGGATTCGACGTGAGTCGTCCGATCGCGGGTCCATCGCATCCAACGGTCGAGATGAATCGCCCCCGACCGTCTGATGCGATGGACCCGCGATGGACCCGTGATCGACGGCCCGTGGTCGACGCCGCACGACCGCACGACCCGCACCTAATCACTCCTCTATATATAAACTCGTGATTACGTGCGGTCGGTGCGGATTCGACGTGCGTCGTCCGATCGCGGGTCCATCGCATCGGACGGTCGGGTGCGATTCACGTCGACCGTTGGATGCGATGGACCCGCGATCGGACGACGCACGTCGAATCCGCACGACCGCACGCTATCACTCGACTATATATATATATATATATATATATATATATATATATATATATATATATATATATATATATATTACGATTACGTGCGGTGTGCGGTCGGTGCGGTGCGCGATCACGGGCCGTCGATTACGGGTCCATCGCATCGGACGGTCGGATGCGATTCACGTCGACCGTTGGATGCGATGCACCCGCGATCGGACGGCCCACGTCGCACACCGCACCGACCGCACACCGTACCTAATCGTCGGCATGTATATATATATAAAGAAAGAAGGATAAACAAAGTACATATTAAAAATTAACGCAAATAAAATTTTTATTCAAATTTTTATTAAAATTTGAATATAAATTTGAGTAATGATTGAAAATGACTTTACATGTCCTTTTTAGTGAAATCATATTTAGATATATAAAATTTCTGATTGAGTCATCAAAACAGGCGGTTGTAATTGCACGGATGAGAATATGCAGTGAAAAGGAGGTGAGACTTTAATGGTGCTTTTTTATTCTTTTTGGAAGGGTAGACAAAAAAAATTACATATAGTTCATGTAAATGCGCTTTTTATTTAGAATAAAATATTTTTTATTTTAAAATAAAGATAATTATCTATGTTGATTTTTTTTTCTTATACTAAATGAGATAACATTTGATTTAATCCAATTATTTTCTTATTTCAACCCTTCATTCTCATGCCAAATCCGGCTCATCCGTAGAAGACTGTTGTCTGGACCTTTCTACCAAACAAAATAAAAAAATATTATTAGGTTATTAGAACAATTGGTCTTCAAAAGAGTAGGTGGCATTAGGAGTTGGCCGAACAAGAGTGAGTGGGGGCGGTGACATCCACTGATATTATATAAGAACCAATAGTAATATAGTGATGACGATGACTTGGATGAAATTAAAGGAAAAAAGAGGGAAATTCTGGAAACGAAAAAGGGATTTGGATACTTGGGGATTTGATTAAAAAAATGAAGGACCGAGAATTAAATTAAAAACTCATTTGGTCTTGGAAATATATGCATGTAATGTTTGACTTGCACAAAAGGTCCAAGCTCCACTTAATTCTGGGAACAAAAACAGGTTTCACTTTTGTTCTTTGGAGATCATCGAGATTGTAATAAATATGAGGTGGTTGCTTATGAATAATCTCATATTAAAAATTGAGAAGGCTTTTTTACACTTTATATATTGTATCTTGGAAAATATCAAGGGGACCCACACACGTATAGGCACAATTAAACACTTTTATGTTTGTGCACAATCTCAAATAAAAAATAAAGAAAAATGAAGAAATTTAGGTTAAAAGGAAAGTTAATGGAAAAAATTTATTTTTCTTTTGAACAATTTATATGTTGTTTATGCCTGTTAAGGAAAATGATTGAAAATAAAAATTGTTATTTATGCCTGTGATGGAAAACTATTTTTTGTGATTATGATGAAAATGACTGAAAAAGAAATATGTTATTTATGTAATCAGAGAAAGTAATGAAAAATGACAATATATATATATATATATATATATATATATATATATATATATATATATATATATATATATATATAGAGAGAGAGAGAGAGAGAGGAATGATATTATGCGGTCGGTGCGGTCGTGCGCCGTCGATCACGGGCCGTCGATCACGGGTTCATCGCGGGTCCATCGCATCAGACGGTCGGGTGCGATTCACATCGACCGTTGGATGCGATGAACCCGCGATCGGACGACGCACGTCGGATCCACACGACCACACCGACCACACGCTATCACTCAACTATATATATATATATATATATATATATATATATATAGAGGAATGATACGGTGCACGACGTGCGGTCGTGCGCGAACGACCACGGGCCGTCGATCACGGGTCCATCGCGGGTCCATCGCATCGGACGGTCGGGGGCGATTCATCTCGACCGTTGGATGCGATGGACCCGCGATCGGACGAACGACGTCGTTCCCGCACGACCGCACGTCCCGCATATTATCATCCGACTATATATATATATATATATATATATATATATATATATATATATATATATATATATATATATATATATATATATATATATATATAGTTTGTATATATGCTACTTTAAATATAATATATTAACAACCTAACTTATCAATCAAATGTTTTTAAATAAATAAAATTTTGAAAGACAATCAACAAGAACATGTCTTATACTACAAAAAAAATATATAAATATTTTTATTATTTTATTATAAAATATTAAAAAAACAAACAAAAATATTCAATATCACCAAACATTTAATATTCAAACCCATAAAAAACAAACTCACTTTCTTCACTTTCCCTCACTTTCCTTTTTATAGAGTAATAAAAAAAATTTCCCTCCTCTCCTAGTAAGACAAAATAAGTGAGGGAAAGTTTTTTCCCGTTTTTTGTTTGGCACAAACAACTAGTTTTTATGTGATCAAAGGAAAAAAATTTATTTTCTCTCAATTTCCTTCACTTTCTGTGTGACACACACATTAAGTGAAAATTTCATCTGATTATTTTTTGGGTTTTTTGCATATATACCCCTGTTAGGATCCTCATAAATACCCCTGTTAGGATCAAGATTGCAAAAATACCCCTACTAAACTAATAAATAGTACATCCATATCCCTATGGGTAGTCCCCATGAGCTCAGGTTAAAAAATGATTGTTTTGCTCCGTTAAGTACATGGAAAAGTCTATAATGCCCTTCTCCTCCTTCTTTAGGCTGAACCCATCTCCTTCTTCCTTCTCCATTTTTTTTTTGTTCACAACAAAGAAGATCCCCCCATTTAAATTCACAGCAGAGAAGATTCACAGTTGCAATAGTCCTGGCGACCAAAACCCCTTTCCACAGATCACACGGATCGCCTTCGAGAACTCCTCCTCATCGAATATTTGATTTGCAGACTCGTTGATTGATCAAGATTTTATTTGGGTTTGATTTTGGTTCGATTGGAGTGGATTTGGTTAGCTGATTTGGGGTGGGTTGCAGGTGTTGCGAACGGTAGGGTTAGGGTTTGGTTTGAGAGGAGGTAAGGGAAGGAGAGGGTTTCCGAGAGGGTGGGGGTAATCGGGTCAGGTTTAGCAGCTTTAGTTAGGGGTAAAAAGGTAAAATACATATGTTTGGTTAACAAATTAACTATGGTGGATTCGTAGCTGCTTACAGCGAGTAACGGAGGGGTACGGATGCACTATTTATTAGTTTAGTAGGGGTATTTTTGCAATCTCGATCCTAACAAGGGTATTTATGCAAATGAGAATTCTAACAGGGGTATATATACAAAAAAACCCTTATGTTTTATTGGATGCAACCCCTCAGAGTTCTATTTAAATATGTTTATTGAACAAATTTGATTTTCAATTTTATAGTCTTCCCAAAGCGTTGTTGGAATTCTTCAAAGTTGTTATCCGCATATTCTTCCTCTGTTCGCTAAATTTCTCTTACAATTTCATCATCTCAATCTCATAGATCAGCCAATTCATCATTCTTTCAAGGTTTATTATGTTCTTATCCTTAATAACATCATCTGCGTTGTTATCTTTTTCCATCCACTCATATATCATCATCCATTTCACCATTCTTTCAAGGTTTACTGTGTTTTTTTATCCTCAATGTTAGCTGCGTTGTTCTCAATGTTAGCTGCGTTGTTCTCCAGGGAAATTTTATTGATATTAAACTCTGTTAAATGTATTAGGGATAGTTTAGTCATTTTAATTTTTTTTCTTTTATCTTTTTGTATTGTAAATATTGATTACAAACTCTAATAATGTAATAGTTCATTTTCTTCAATTCCTAATTCTAACATGGTATCAAAACCTCCACCCAAAAACCCTAGATTCACAAAATTTTCTTTATTTTCCCTGCTTTGATTGAGAAGTCTTCAATTGAAGCGGTGGAGGATTTTTGTTCACAAGATCATCGACCCTCCATTGTTGGTCGCTCCATCCACGCCCTTCCTAAGTCATAAGCCTGTGTCCGATGTCCTACGTCCTCCGCACGCCTCAGCGTGCCCTCTGTGCGTGTCTCCGCGCTCCTCCGTGCACCCCCAGCGCCTCCACGCTCTTCGGTGCACCACCACACACACATTCCCGCGCCTCCGGCCGCTCTTCTCTGCACACCATGATGCACCTCCCTCACGCCTCCGTACACCACCACACGCTCCCTCCTTTGTGCCACCACGCGCCCTCCTCTGAGCACCACCGCGCCAGTCCAAGGAGAAGCATCTTCGCCCTCCTTGAGAGCAATCCGCGCGCCCTCTGCATGAGACATCCTAGCCTGCCGCGTGCGCCCTTGTTAGAGACATCCTCGCCCTCCGCGAGCCTTCCCTAGTAGAACTAATTCTCAGAAATCATGAAAAATGTTGTATCTCAATAAATAATTAATTAGAAGAACTCATATATAATATTATTGATAATATAAAAATAATAAGATGGAGAAAAAAAGGGTTGGAATCGTCTGGTCAAGAGGCACATAGGAGATGCTATCATTGAAACGAATGTGTCCTCCATAAGCACGGAGTTTCACCGACACAACGTTTCCGATATACAACTCAACCCGTGAGATTTCGCCCCGTGGTGCGATCAAGTGGAGTCATCGAACCGAATCCTTGTATTGTCGATGCCCGGAATAGATAAATAAGACTTGATCAAGATCAGTAGAAAAGAAGATGGGAGGACAAATGGAATCACTCAATCCTAGTGGAATAGTGGTTTGGTTGATGATCACACATATAAAACATATATCATCTATAGATGCATGGTTCCTTTTTATAGGCAGCAATATTAATCAACCCAATTAATAGCATATGTAACGGTTCCTATGAATTTCAACAAATGAGTGCATCAATTCATGCAATGATAACTCATGCAATTAATTAGTAATTCATGCATGCTAATAAAACAATGTAACGTGTGAAATGTTCAAAACCCATTCAATTTATGCATTTTGGTCATAAAACGTAACATTTAGGGGCGGACCCAAGGGGGGGCGGGCTGGGGCCCGGGCCCTCCCATGGCCGAAACCATGGGTAGAAAGTATATTTAGCTGTGAAATATTTCCTTGGTAAAATATATGAATTCGTTGGTAAACATTATTTTCAAGGAAAATATTTTGTTGGTAACTGAGTGGTTGATAAAAACAGCCCATTATTAATGACAACAGAGTGATGTTTTCTCGGCAAATGAATCCCCTATGAAAAAGTATTCCCTGGTAAAATATTTCCTAGCTAAAAGTTTGGTATTATGCAATGTAGATATTTATTACCCAGGAAAGATTTTCCTTGGGAAAAACTATTTTGAAAATTGATTTTTTTTTTATTTTTTTGGGGGGAGGGGGTTGAAATGAGTTGAAATGTAAGGTGAGTATTGGGGTTGAAAATTGTTATATTCAGTCCAATTCGTAATCCCGTTTGCATCTCACACAATTTTTTAAATATATGCTTAGCTAATTAAGTAACTTTCCTCATAAAAATTAAATACATACTCATATAAATTGAATGCATATATTTTAATTATATTTTTTTATATATAAAATATATATTAAGATAGTGACATATATATTGTGTTATGTGATTTCATACAATACGTTAGCGAAATGACTACAAATGCGTTGCATTTTTTTTACATTGGTAAGAAAAACCTGGTTTTAATGGATGGTGGTTGAAAAATTATAGTTTTTTATTTGTTAATGTTTTTTTTTTTTCATGATCACTAATTTGAATATCTCAGTCTTTTTTAGAAGTTAATATTTTAAATTTATGCTTTAAGGATATCATTGTGTTGTGATCAATTGTTTCTTCATATTTATTTATTTTTTAAAATTCAAGCTTATTGTTTAAATTTTTTGTGAAGGTAAACGATGAGACTGCAATTTTTTTTTTAAATTCAAATAAAATTTTCAGATTTTCTAAATGTGAAAGAAGCAGTAAAAAAATAATTTTCTATCTAAATTGTTCATTACTTCAAGGATTTGGTCATTATTTGTCAACTTTAATTATGTTGAATTACCATACAATTATATTATTTTATTGGCCTCTTGACCCCCCTTATTTTAATTCCTGGTTCCGCCCCTGCTAACATTCCCCAAGAGCAATTCGCAAGCCCTCTACGAGAGACATCCTCCCCCTCCGTGAGCCTTCCCCAAGAGTAATCTGCGCGCCTTCCGTCGGCGTTATCCTTCAGAGTTTGAGGGAGGTGTTAAATGTATTAGGGATAGTTTAGTCATTTCAGTCTTTTCCCTTATGTACTTAAATATTAGGTACAAACCCTAATAATATAATGATCCATTCTCTTTAATTCCTAATTCTAACAAACGCTAACTTCTTTTTTTCCCTTTTTTTTAATTAGATTAGTAACGCACTTGGGATCCTTTCTTATTTTCTTTATTTTTAGATCCTTCATATTTTATTTATTTTCATATAATCAAGCAATCACAATCAGATTTGATCACTGCTATACTTTAATTTACTTATCTTATTCCTAACTTCTTATTTGTCATAATTTATTTCAAAACCATTGAGAGTGATCGATAAGTTCTTTATCTTTTTTAAGAAATGAAATATGGTGTGATTGTGTATGCATAATTTCTTTATCATCTAATTAAGCATAATATCTTTATTGTATACGTTGTGCTTATGTATACTTTAATAATCAATGACACCGTCATGATGCATTTGAATGAAACCATAATGTCAGTTTTTTGTAATAATTTGATGTAATTAAGAAAATTTCATGAATTACAATATCAAGTGTTTTTAAATTTTTAATGTGTAGTTACTGAAATTTTATTGTATAGCCACTAGGTGGCACCAAAGCTCACGCCAAAATCCTGGATGTTAAGTTGCATGGGAGCTTGAGTGTATCATTTTCACAAGGGAGGGTTCAATTACAATAATCATAAGTAACATTACGTTATTTTTTCTTTGTTACCTTTACCTTAATTGCTGTTTAAGCGAACTTATTAAAACTTTCAAAAGAAAGTAAACTTCCTCCAATTTCTTAAAAAAAAGCATATATATTAATTTACACCAAATATAAATATAGATATTGATTATCAAAACTATGATTTGGTATTTAAATTTGTATTACTATAATAAAAAAAGATATGTAGACTAACAACCTTAATGGAGTTCTGTCTTTTCTCAATATGTGCAAGTTAAAGAACATCATCAAGTATAGGCATACATGAATGCAGATTGCAGACAAGCACGCATAAAAAGAAATCAAGCACTACTAATTCTAGGATTATTGAAGAGCTTCTACTTTTTAGTCTTTACAATCGAGGATCCCAATAGTTTTCGTTAGGAGATCGGTTGTTAAATTGTTTTTTTTTTTTTAATAAAAAAATTTTAAGTTTATTAATTTGACTTTTGGTTTCATGTATTAAAATCGATAAAAACATGTTTTCTCTAAAATTGGTGATATCACCGAATAAAAAAATTTGCATGTCATCGACCAAAAGCAGTGGAAAAAGAATAAAGATGAGACACATAAAAGAGGGGGGGCGGCAGCAAGAGGACGAAACACCATGCTTTTCTTTTTCGTTTTTTTCACTTTTTAAAACCCAAATCTTGACTAATGATAGTGGAACACACAAGTCAATTCAGGTAACATCAAGGTCTGTTATTAGATTCTGGATTAAGTCTGGCCTAGCTTGGGTCTCCACTAGTATCAAACCAAACTGCAAATTCTATAAATCGGATTACAGAGTCTATTAATCAAACTACACAGTCAATTATTGAGTGGATGTGTCACTCTCCTATTGGATGCTGATGATACTAACCAAATCTAGACTTGATTGGATCTAATAGTATAGTGACACATGTACTTAATAATTAATTGTGCAGTTCGCTTAACAGGTTGTGTAGTTTGATTCATAAGTTGTGTTGTTCGAGACTGACCGACCTGACCGAAATCATTTTTGATTGGATCTGGAACCCATTATTATTGATGCAGCTGTTGGTGATGATATCTTGTGAATTAAATCACCAATTTAAAGTGGCTATTTCATTATATATATAATCATATTTTCGCTCTCTCTTCTTCATCATCTGGCCTCCTAACTCTCCTAGTATCTTCCCAATCAGTACTTTCACAAAGGTTGGAAGAGAAGTATGATAGAGGGCAACAATTTGAAGGGGTTGGATCATATTGGAATTCAATTCCAAGTCAGCTCATATTTAAAATAGCGTATCGATCTTAAACTTAACCAATGTAACTCTCAAACTCAAAGAGATCAACTCGAACCCAATCCAACGGGTTTGTTTTGGAGTTGAGTTGGGTTAAGACTTGGTTTGGATTGGACCAGGTTCAGATTTGGTTGGAAATAGATTCGGATTTGGTTTTAAGATGATTGGTGCTCTGCGTGAAAAAGATAATGAAGAAGAAGATGAGAGACCACAGTGGCCAGAGAATAGATAAATATTGAATGATAGATTTTCATAAAAGTAATTTGAATAAATCAAATTTCATCTCATTGATTAAATAGTTTAAATATTTACCTAAAAATTTAATTTACTACACATCACATCAAGCTCGGGTTGGGCACTGTTTACCTGACCTTTCACCCTGAATTAGATTTAGGTTGTTCAAGTTTGGGTTAAGATTGAAACCAAAACATCAAAATTCAAACCCGTCCAAATGGATTAATTCGGGTTGAGTCGATGTCAACCCGTTCAAATAGAACCCCTTGGTGACAAGGTCTGTTTATATTTTAGTCCTCCACTACACCAAGTTTAATTTTAGGGGTCTTTTGGAAACTTGGATGGGCTTTGGGATTTGTAGGAATAAAAAAGCATAAACATGTTTTAAAACGGTTCATTAATTTAAAAATGTAGTTTTGACTTTTACTACAAAAAATTTCTTTTGAAAAATCAAACAAAGTGAGTTTCATGGTAATTGAATTTTATTAAGCTATTTTTTCAAAAATCGTACTTTTTAGATGGGCTCCGAATGACTCCTTAAACCGGGTAGATTGGGTGTTAGATAATCTCCTGAAATAGGATTTTTTGTATATATATACACACATTAAAAATTTAATAAATATCTATTGTAGGGGTCAAAATCTGAGCCCATTAGTAATGCTCCACGTGTTCACGGCCCAAGACCTAAATGGCGAAGGCCCACAACCTAGATAGCCCACCAAACGTGGATCTGACCCATCTAGCCTTTCATACTCAACAACTAGCACAAATCCAAATCAATATTTGACATTTGGCTGTTTGAGGCTTCTACAGGTCACCCCTAACCCTGTTTCTAACGACGTTCGAGGAGAAGGATGCTTGTTATTTTTTGTCCTTTGGATACAGGAGGATTTCCTTAGTGAGGCTCCTTAGTGAGGCCCTAGGCGCACATGCAGATCCGGCTCAGATCAGGGCCAACATTGATTCTCTATGACAACTCTTGAACACATATATATTGATTGTTCTCTACTCGTTCGAGCTATACCCTCCCTTGCCATCAACCTCAATTTCTAAGTGTGTGTCCATTATAATTTTATTCATTATATATATATTTATATATCAACGTTATAAAAATCAATGGCACCTCCTCAGACGTGTTGCAGCCCTGTCCCCTATAACTTCCATTAATATTCGGGAGCTAATGGAATCCCTCAATCCTAGCGGAATAGTGGTTTTGTTGATGATCACACATATAAAACATATATCACACATATATCATCTATAGATGCATGGTTCCTTTTTATAGGCAGCAATATTAATTAACCCAATTAATATCATATGTAATGATTCCTATGAATTTCAACAAATGAGTGCATCAATTCATGCAATGATAACTAATGCAATTAATTAGTAATTCATGCATGCTAATAATACAATGTAACGTGTGAAACGTTCAAGACATCCTCCCCCTCCGTGAGCCTTCCCCAAGAGTAATCCGCACGCCCTCCGTCAGCGTTATCCTTCAGAGTTTGAGGGGGGGGGGTTTGTTAAATGTATTAGGGGTAGTTTAGTCATTTCAGTCTTTTCCCTTATGTACTTAAATATTAGCTACAAACCCTAATAATATAATGGTTCATTTTCTTTAATTCCATATTCTAACAAACGCTAACTTCTTTTTTTCCCTTTTTTTTAATTAGATCAGTAACGCACTTGGGATCCTTTCTTATTTTCTTTATTTTTAGATCCTTCATATTTTATTTATTTTCATATAATCAAGCAATCACAATCAGATTTGATCACTGCTATACTTTAATTTACTTATCTTATTCCTAACTTCTTATTGTCATAATTTATTTCTAAACCATTGAGAGTGATCGATAAGTTCTTTATCATTTTTAAGAAATGAAACATGGTGTACGTGATTGTGTATGCATAATTTCTTTATCATCTAATTAAGCATAATGTCTTTATTGTATATGTTGTGCTTATGTATACTTTAATAATCAATGACACCGTCATGATGCATTTGAATGAAACCATAATGTCAGTTTTTTGTAATAATTTGATGTAATTAAGAAAATTTCATGAATTACAATATCAAGTGTTTTTAAATTTTTAATGTGTAGTTACTGAAATTTTATTGTATAGCCACTAGGTGGCACCAAAGCTCACGCCAAAATGCTGGATGTTAAGTTGCATGGGAGCTTGAGTGTATCATTTTCACAAGGGAGGGTTCAATTACAATAATCATAAGTAACATTACGTTATTTTTTCTTTGTTACTTTTACCTTAATTGCTGTTTAAGCGAACTTATTAAAACTTTCAAAAGAAAGTAAACTTCCTCCAATTTCTAAAAAAAAAAGCATATATATTAATTTACACCAAATATAAATATAGATATTGATTATCAAAACTATGATTTGGTATTTAAATTTGTATTACTATAATAAAAAAAAAAGATATGTAGACTAACAACCTTAATGGAGTTCTGTCTTTTCTCAATATGTGCAAGTTAAAGAACATCATCAAGTATAGGCATACATGAATTCAGATTGCAGACAAGCACGCATAAAAAGAAATCAAGCACTACTAATTCTAGGATTATTGAAGAGCTTCTGCTTTTTAGTCTTTACAATCGAGGATCCCAATAGTTTTCGTTTGGAGATCGGTTGTTAAGTTGTTTTTTTATTTAAATTAAAAAAAATTAATTTTTTTAATTTGACTTTTGATTTCATGTATTAAAATCGATAAAAACATGTTTTCTCTAAAATTGGTGATATCACCGAATAAAAAAATTTGCATGTCATCGACCAAAAGCAGTGGAAAAAGAATAAAAATGAGAAACATAAAAGAGGAGCGGCAGCAAGAGGACGAAACACCATGCTTTTCTTTTTCGTTTTTTTCACTTTTTAACAACCAAATCTTGACTAATGATAGTGGAACACACAAGTCACTTCAGGTAACATCAACGTCTGTTATTAGATTCGGGATTAAGTCAGGCCTAACTTGGGTCTCCACAAACCAAACCGCAGATTCTACAAATCCAATTACACAGTCTATTAATCAAACTACACAGTTAATTATTGAGTAGATGTGACACTCTCCTATTGGATGCTGATGATATTGACCAAACCTAAACTTGATTGGATCAAATAGTATAGTGAGACATGTACTTAACAATTGATTTTGCAGTTCGATTCATAGTTAGGTTGTGATGTTCGAGACTGACCGACCTGACCGAAATCAATTTTGATTGGATCTGGAACCCATTATTATTGATGCAGCTGTTGGTGATGATATCTTGTGAATTAAGTCACCAATTCAAAGTGGCTATTTCATTATATATATAATCATATTTTCGCTCTCTCTTCTTCATCATCTGGCCTCCTAACTCTCCTAGTATCTTCTCAATCAGTACTTTCACAAAGGTTGGAAGAGAAGTATGATAGAGGGCAACAATTTGAAGGGGTTGGATCATATTGGAATTCAATTCCAAGTCAGCTCATATTTAAAATGGCGTATCGATCTTAAACTTAACCAATGTAACTCTCAAACTCAAAGAGATCAACTCGAACCCAATCCGACGGGTTTGTTTTGGAGTTGAGTTGGGTTAAGACCTTGTTTTGGATTTGACCAGGTTCAGATTTGGTTGGAAATAGATTCGGATTTGGTTTTAAGATGATTGGTGCTCTGCGTGAAAAGATAATGAAGAAGATGATAGACCACAGTGGCCAGAGAATAGATAAATATTGAATGATAGATTTTCATAAAAGTAATTTGAATAAATCAAATTTCATCTCGTTGATTAAATAGTTTAAATATTTACCAAAAAATTTAATTTACTACTCATCACATCAAGCTCGGGTTGGGCACTGGTTACTTGACCTTTCAACTCCAATCCAGCCTGATAGATTTAGGTTGTTCAAGTTTGGGTTAAGATTGAAGGGCGCGGCTAGAGCCACCCCACATGTTATCCTACCCACCCCATAAAAAATTAATTTATTTCATATCTAATCCACCCCACGAGTTCGACATAGACGATGTCTTCTGTATTTAAGATTGTTCGACATAGACGATGTCTTCTGTGTTTAAGATTGTTCGACATAGATCATGTCGATCAGGAACGATAAACTTTATTTTCAGTTCGACATAGACGATGTTTTCTATATTTAAGGTGATTCGACATGGATTATATCGATCGTGAATGATAATGTACACATGTATATGATAACCTATATTCATTTAGGTGTACGGCGATTGTTTTTTGTGGTGTCGTCAACCGACAAAAACATTGGAGGGCTGAAATGTGTTGAACTAATCATTGACCTTCATGAACAAAATCAAACAAAGTGATATATGGGCATTGGTTATAATATATCAATCATGTTATATTATATATTTTCTATATTAATGTGGTGACCTTCATGAAATGTGTCCCACTTTTATTTTCTATATTAATGGGATAAACATGTTTGGTGATTGTTTCACAAACATTACAATTCAATAAGATTTGATTACATCAAATATTTAACACTTTATTATCAAAGTAAATATAAGTTGTCAATATAAGAGTTAACCTAGTATTAATTTGTCAACAGTAATTACGTTGATTACACATCAAAAAAAATTTGTCTCTCTTCGACATGATCCATGTCGAACCAACTTAAACACAGAAGACATTGTCTATGTCGAACAATTTTAAACATAGAAGACATCGTCTATGTCGAACAATATTAAACACAGAAGACGTCATCTATGTCGAACGTGGGGTGGGTTAGATATGAAATAAATTATTTTTTTATGGGGTGGGAAGGATAACTTGTGGGGTGGCTATAGCCCCACCCAAGATTGAAACCAAAACATCGCATTTCAAACCCGTCCAAATGGATTAATTCGGGTTGAGTCGATGTCAACCCGTTCAAATAGAACCCCTTGGTGACAATGGTCTCTTTATATTTTAGCCCTCCACTACACCAAGTTTAATTTTAGGGGTCTTTTGGAAACTTGGATGGGCTTTGGGTTTTGTGGGAATCAAAAAGCATAAACATGTTTTAAAACGGTTCATTAATTTAAAAATGTAGTTTTGACTTTTACTACAAAAATTTGCTTTTGAAAAATGAAACAAAGTGAGTTTCATGGTAATTGAATTTTATTAACCTATTTTTTCAAAAATCGTACTTTTTAGATGGGCTCTAAATGACTCCTTAAACCGGGTAGATTGGGTGTTAGAAAATCTCCTGAAATAGGATTTTCTGTATATATATACACACATTAAAAATTTAATAAATATCCATTGTAGGGTCAAAATCTAAGCCCATTACCAATGCTCCACGTGTTCAAGGCCCAAGACCTGAACGGCAGGTGCGGCACATGAGCCAGCAGGGGAGGCCCGAGCAGAGGACCCGGAAAGGGCCAACAAAATGCTATCGATGGTACCTCCCCGAGGAGGAGGAGGAGGCTTGGGGGAAGAGCCGACTGTAGCAGGGTTGGCTGGTGGGTCCGGCTCCATCAACTGTAGAGAACTCTCAAAACCCTAGGTTATAATAATGTTCTTCGGCTCCGTTTGGAAACACAGATTGAAAAGTAGATTTTGGAATAAAGCTGCTTTTTAAGAAGATTTTAGACCTTGACTTTTTTGGGATTTTTTTTTTATTTCAGGAATCAATATTTGGAAGGAATTTAATGTTTGATAGAAAAAATTGCTTTTCAATTCAAAAAATCGATTCCGACCAAAAATCGTTCTTTTTGAGATTTTAAAAACACGGATTTCGAGAGAGAAATTAAAAGGAATCCAGCTTTTGATTCCGCCAGAATCCAACCCGTTTGGTTACGCGTTTGGGGATTTTCAGCTTTTTAAAAAGCGAAATCCGTCCAAACGCGCAACCAAACGGACCCGATCATAGAGAAGGTGGTTATCATTAAAAGAGAGTCACGAGGAGCTATAGACCAATTTCTATAATGAATAAAATTATAATGGACAAATACTTAGAAATTGAGCTATACCCTCCCTTGACAGCTATAGACCAATTTCCTTATGCAACACTTTTTATAAGATCATCACCAAGATAATGGCACTGCGACTTCAACCTCTCCTTCCAAAGTTGATCAGTAAACATCAATCGGCCTTCATTAAGGGCCAGAGCATACACCATAATATTCTACTCATCCACGAACTGATGAAATATCTCAACCAAGGCAAAGCACAGGCATATATCAAGGCAGATTTGAAGAAGGCATTTGATAGTATTAATTGGATCTTTCTTGAGAAGATTCTCAGGAGTCGTGGTTCCAATGAAAAATGGATCTCAATGTGTATGACCTGTGTGACCTCTGTCAAATATTCTATATTAATCAATGGCTCTGCGGTGGGTTTTTTCTCCTCCTCTTGTGGAATTAGACAGGGAGACCCCTTATCCCCCTTGCTATTTACTCTAGTGATGGACTCTTTTTCCTCAATGTTGAATCAATCTGTGACTAAGGGTGAGGTCGGCCCCTACATCAAAGGGGTCCTCAATGTCAGCCATTTGTGCTTCGTAGATGATTTATTAGTATTCTCTGACTCCAAGGGCAGCACAACAGTAGCACTACATGAATTATTCACTTCTTTTGGCTTGACTTCGGGTCTCCACCTCAATCCCTCCAAGAGCCAAATTTTTACATCGTGTAGTCCATCCTCTATGGCTTTCTGTTCAGCCTTGAGCATTGATCAACATTGTCTCCCAGTCAGATACTTGGGTCTTCCTTTATTAAATTGCACTCTTAAGTATGCACATTGTGTAACTCTGGTAGACAAAATCCAGAAGCGTATTCTCTCTTGGGCAGGCCATTCCCTATCTCAGGCAGGGCGTATTGAATTGATCAAATCCGTGTTATCAGCTTTCCACATTTATTGGACTTCTTCTTTTTGTTTACCGCGCAGGGTGCAAAAAGACATTGAAATGACCCTTCAAACCTTTTTTTTTCAAGGACACTCTTCCGTTAGACGTATCCATCATATCGATTGGTTGACCATCTGCTCTCCTCTTTTGGAAGGGGGTCTAGGCATTAAATCCATTGGGGATTGGAATAGGGGATCGGCGGGCACCAGACTGTGGGAAATTGCTTGCAAAAAGGAGTTTCTGGAATGACTGGGTCTACAAACGCTATTTACAAAATCACAATATCAGGACAGCCCGTCCCCTGGAGGTAGCACGAGCTCTTGGACATCAATTCTTAAAGCAAGAGATTGGATCACATCAAAAGTCAGATATATCATATTTGAAGGGAGGACCATCAATGTGTGGCATGATCCATGGTTAAATGGATATGGACTCAAACACTACTTCAGTAGAGTTTCTTATATTTGGGGTCCTCCCCACTTGGCTACTCTAGACATTCTTATTTGCAATGGATGCTGGAAGAAACCTTCTCGCTAGCCAGCATCCATGAACATTATATGGTCGGATATTGAATGATTAGAAGTGGGGGGTATTGGAGAAGATGTACTCGTCTGGCCTCCCTCAAAATCTGGAAATCCAAATCTATCTTCTGCTTGGAACTTCGTCCGCCGGGTCATGGTCCCCCCACTATGGTCATCATGGATATGGCTGCCCTCTCAACTGCCCAGACATTCTATCTGTGCTTGGCAAGCATTTCAAAACAAACCCCCAACCCGCACTCATTTGCAGAAAAAGGGGATCCTCACTGATGCATCATGCCCCATATGTCATAACTTTGATGAGGATATTGATCACTTGTTCCTCAAATGCTTCTTCTCCAGATTCATATGGCGGAATATATTAAAGGGGCTGGGTATCACCAAGTCTATACCAAGATCTATGGCTGTCCTTCCCCTATGGCTAGCTTCAGCCACGACAGCTCCACTTTAAAAAACCATACTACAGTACATTCTAACATCAGTCATTGGGCACATCTGGCAGGAACGTAATGAAAGGATATTCAAAGGGAAGTCTACTCACAAGACTTCAATTGTTCAGACCATCAAAATTGAGACCAAGGCCAGGTTCCTCTCTTCTACTTTCCAAGCCACCTTATCTCCTGAAATCCTGTCAATTTTAAAATATTTTGACCTGTTGGTTTCCCAAAATCTGAAAACTATAGTTGAGGTCAGATGGATACCTCCACGACAGGGATGGACCAAACTCAATGGTTCTCTCTCGGAAGAGAGGAGAGGTTATGGTGCACTAATTCGCGACGAACATACTACCTTTTTGAGTGGATTAGTTGGGCGAAATGACCTCCCCTCCATCAACCTATTGGAACTCAAAGCTATTGAGGTGGGTGTATGGTTGGCACTCCATTCAGGAAGTTCTAAACTTTGGTTGGAGTCAGATTCTACAACAGCAATTTCTTGGATTAAAGGATAGGGCATGCATCCTTGGAGTGCTATTCGGTGTTTGAGGAGTATTCATTGTGGTCTTGCTCTTCTTCTAGATTGGAAAGTCTCGCATATACATAGAGAACGCAATGTGCCAGCTGATATCCTCGCCTCCTTCAGTTCAACTAGAGGGGAATCATCCATTCTACCTACATCTATATGACCTGAATTAGGCAATGCTCTGGCTAAGGACAAATTGGGTTTGCCTTACAACCGCATCAGATTTTAGTGTCCTTAGGATAATTTGGGTTCAATGGCTCTTAGTTCACAGAGATGGAAGCTGTATTGGCCCCCATCATGTCAGCTAATGATCTGTAAATTGAATTCCATTTTGTAAAGTCCTTGGTTACCTTTGTAAACATTTAGCTTTCACATAGCAATACAAATCTTGATTAATAATATAAAAAAAAACATTACAAAAATCAATGGCACGCTCCTCAGAGGTGTTGCAGCCCTATCCCCTACAACTTCCATTAATATTCGGGAGCTAAAAAGTGTAAAAGCTTGTGTCAAATACAAAATGATGGCGAAAGGAAAGGAGGTGCTGCTGGAGGATGGGTGGATGACGGTGGTTAGGGGCAAGAAGGTTCCCAAATCGGATGTGATTGGGGCATATCTTTTGTCCCAAAAAGGAGTCGTAGTGTTTCGGGTAGCTCGTATGGAGAGAAACAATGGCGTGGAATGACCAGTTAACCAGTGGTGGGTAGGCGACGTTTCCGTTGTCTGGGTCTTGGCCACCTCGCATCGTCTTGCAGAGAACCACCTAGATGCTGGAAATGCATAGGTTTGGGTCATCGGAGGTCAGGTTGTAGGGCGGGTTCTCGCCCTCATCCCACCCCTGTAGCTCCGGCTTTAGTGTTTCAGCAGGGCTCGAATATCCTTCCCCTCGGGTGGCAGTAGGATGGTCCAAGGAGGTGGAAGATAGGAATTTCTGCCTAAGAAGCTGTGTTCTGGCAACCTGGAAGGGAGAAAAGGCTCTGTCGTGTGCAGAGCTGGTTTACTCACTGCAGCAGAGGTGCAGGGGTGTCGATTTTTGCAACACGGGCAGATTGTGCTGTAACAAGGTGATTATTAGGTTGTCGTCTCTGGCTGTGAGGGATATGATGCTAGAGGTGGGTTCTCTTCCTACTGAACGTGGTTGCATCAGTTTCTCACAGTGCAATGTATCGACGAGTGCTTTTGGAGATCCGGGCTCTATGAGGCGGGTCTCCCTCATTGGAGTTCCTTTAGCATGGCAGATGAAAAATGTGGTATGAAGAATCGTGGAGCCTCTTGGGATATTTCAAACTATGTTTGAAGTTGCTGATGGTGATGAAGATTTCCCTCTAATGTCGGTGACTTTGTGGGCAAGTCTGGAGGCTCATTTTTTGGACTCTATTGCGGTTATCTTTGGAGGATGGAACTCGCTGCTGAAGGTGGAGGAGGTCATCGATCTTCAGAATCGAACGTTTGCGGAGGTTCTAAGAGGGGACGGATCGGCAAGGGCGTCTTCCAGGGGCCTAGCCAGTCCGGCGGCAGTTCGGGGGCGGCCGGAGGCATAGGGTAGTCAGCATCGAGATCTGTGTCTTCCGACACAGCTCCTTGTTCTGGTACTGGCTTGCTTTCAGCGGTGCAATCTCCTGTGCTCCCATGGTTTCAGAAGATGGGTTGGTGAGGATGTCACGTCATTCTTCTCGATCCATTGCCTTTCGGTGTCGTAGTGGTTGCTTCGTCCCATCAGGACCTCATCTCTAATGGAGTGTGTAGCGCTTGCCGAAATGAAGAAAATCAAGCTGACCTAGAACTCAGAATGACGATCCTCGAGTCAGGTGAAATCGGTTTTACTGAGGAAAGGTGGCAGGGGTCCAGGGATTTGACTTGTTTGGCAGTCAAGCTAGGACAATCATTTAATGTGGGAGGAGCTTTTCAAGATTTGTTTGAAGTGCACACGCCTTCGTTGGGATCCACGCCAAGCATTCATGAGTCCTTGGGCTGTGGATCCTGGGCAAATCAAGTGGGTGAGGATGGGGTGGCCCGTTGGAAGTGGTTTCGAACCTGGGTGGGGCTATTTGCACCCCTCTGTTTGCTGAGCACACCTCGTGTCTGAGCACACCCCACCCAAATAATTTGGGTTCTGTACACACCCAGTATTTATGTAACATTTACTTTCCACTGCACACCCCACTACAAACCCTAAAAACTTATGCAAGAGGAGGAGGAGGAGGAGGAAGACGGTGGGGTTGGCCTAGTAGCAGCATAAGAACCAGTCTCCGTAGCAAAAATTTCTATACCCGTTGTGACTGGAAAAGAGCAGATACCGAACGAAGTGAATGAAGCAATAGCGAACCCTAGTCACCCTACATAGAACAAAGTGAAGCTTAGTCAAGATCCTGTACAGGAGGCGTAACAGGTGTTCCCGGCATATACCAGACGTTAGTAGGGAAGACCGCCTCCGAGAAGATACGTTGAGAGTCCTTGACATCCACGGAGAGGCGGTGACGAGGGTCGTTCAGTCAAAACCAATGCATGGAAGCAGTGTTCGTGGAAGGAGTGATGGACATAGGTGGAGACGAGGTAGACCAGGAGACGAGGTTGGGGGGATGGAATTGAAGATGTGAACAAGTTGTCATTCTTCTGCACGCATAGAAACTACCAGTGTCGACGGTTTCACATTTCGTAAACACTCCATGTGTCAATCCTTTCAGAAAAAGAAAATTTTAACATTTTATTTGTCCCTCCAAATCTCTACAAAAAAATAACAAATTGATTGTCTCCCTCACCTCCTTTTATAGTAATAGCTCATGTCCCCTCCAAAAAATACATACTTAAATTAATTAAATGCATATATATTTATGCCATTTGTAATAGAGTATATATTAACATAGTAAGGACAATAGCTTCTAAGAAACATTTCTTATATTGGAGGATTTAGGCAATTGGAAATGTCAATGAGTAGATTTTTATTTTGTTTCATAGTTGGTTGTTATTGTTGAGTTTCTTTCAATCATCGATCATTACATGATAAATCATGTTGCAGTTTTTTTTTAACATATTAATATTTTTTTCTGATGTAGCATACCACTATATCACAATACTTGCACCCACTAGTAGGAGGGTGACATACAACAGGTGTTTGGCAAAGTCATGTACAAAACATATTGAACTACTGTCAAGACAACACACATTTTTCGTCATCGTCAAGCCACCCCAAGTCACCTCCTAGAGAACACATTCTAAGAGGGTGGCCGACAGTTGAAATACATGAATGGTGTACGTCTTCAACAGATCATTTTGATTTTTTACGTAATCAGTCATGTGTTAGATGTATTTTTGTAAATCACTTCAACAAGTATATTGTTGTTTTTATCGAAGAACTTGTTATCGGTTGAACAATGTTTATATGATTATGTATGAATGATATTTATCAATTTTTATGTGGCTTTGAATGAATGAGCTTTGAATGAAAGAAATGAGTTTTGAACATTTTTCAACAAGCATGTGTATGAATATTGTTGAACCACTCTATGGCTAGGGCTGGTAAACGAACCAAGCCGCTCGGGCTCGGCTAGGGCTCAGCTCGGTTTAAGCTCGTTCAGGCTCGTTCAATTAGACAAATGAACGAGTTTGAATAATTTTTAAAGCTCGGTTAGGCTCAGGACCTGGATCGAACTTCATTTTGTGTTCAAACTCGATTCGTTTGTGTTATAAAAAAACTTAATTAAAGCTTAACTGAACTCATTTGTAAAATCAGATCATTAAATCAATACAAAGTTATGCTCGTTTAGGCTCATGAACTTGGCTATTTTGGCTAAAATTTTATTTTCTACCGCTAAAAACCCTAAAATAAAGAAGAACACCGGGCTCGTTGAGGCTCGTGAGCTCGACTGGCTCGACTCGTTTATAAACGAACCGAGCTTGAACATGTCAAAGCTCGGCTCATTCGACTCGTTTACCACCCCTATCTATGGCTTTCACTTTTGTTCCCATAGACTGCCCCATTAGTAAAAACTTACAGATTTCACTTTGTTCCCATAGACTACAACAGTGTCTAGATATCACATATACTCAGACATCTCAGGTGTCTATCTCATTATTCAAAACTTATTTATTTCACTTTGTTCCAATAGACTGCAGAAGTGTCTAGAGATCACATATACTTAGACACCTCAAGTGTCTACCTAATTAGTTAAAACCTAGGTTTCACCTCTGTTCTGATAGACTGCAGCAGTGTCTAGATAATACACATACCTAAACATTTCAGGTGTCTTACCTATTACAGAATCTACAAGTTTCACTTCTGCTCCCATAGACATCATATATGTCTACGGATCAAATATATCTAGACATCTTAGGTGTCTTTCCCATTCCAAAACCTACGGGTTTCACTTTTGTTCTTATAGACTTCAATAGTGTCTACGAATTACCAAAACCTAGATATCTCGCGTGTCTAACCCATCCTAGCACCTACGGGTCTCACTTCTGTTCCCATAGACATCAGAGTGGCTATAGATTACACATATTTAGACACTCTAGGTTGCTAATCCTTTCCAGAGTGGGTGTCTTTAGTATCCATTTATAAAAGGATTTTCAAATACTAACCCATTTAAAAGGGGTGTGTTCAGCAAACAGAGGGGTGCAAATAGCCCCACCCTTCGAACCTCGGATAGCGGGTTATCGGATCATAGCCATCTGGACTGTAATGATTTGTTTTTGTAGCCTTATATATTTATTTTAAATATATAATGGAAATTTTAATTGAAATTCAATTATTTCATTTTTCAGTTTTGGTGGTGGGCCCAATGGGTCCAATTTGATTTATAATTATGATAATTATAAATTGATGTTGAAATATTTATTTTATATTTTTTTATTGATCTTTATAGTGTCAAGATACTTTGGTTGAAATTTGGTGAGATCCGGAGTTCGGGGAGTTAGGTTTTTCTGGATTTGTGTTAAGTTATTGGTCCCAGGAATCTAGTTGCGAATCCAGAATACCTTTTTATATAGCCTTCAGGGATATATTTATAAATCGGATAGGGATCTGTTTGTAAATCAGATAGGGAACTCATTGTAAACTGGAAACACTTCAGGGGTCGTTTTGTAATTTCGGTAAACCCCTTTAAATAAAATGTTTGGGTTAGGGTTTTCATCCAAATTTTAGAAGGTGTGAAGGGTGGTGATGACCTAACCCTAGATGGAGATGGTGAGGGGTGTAACTGGATCTAAGGTGAGAAATCATGCTTCTAATGATTTTTTGTTGTTTAGGGCTTCAATTTATTTTCTTGTCAGGATATGAATGTGTCGATTAATTGTTTGGGAAAGAAGTTTGATGGATTAGGGTTAGGGTTTGATCGATTTTAATTAGTTGATTATTTGATTATATTTCAATGAATCTCGAAGGAATTCTTAAGATCAAATTAGATTTATGGATATATTACTTGCCTTAGAGTTTAAGTTTACGATTCCCTATAAGCTTAGGCTTCATTATCATCTGGAGTTATGGAGTAGATATATTTTTATCTGACTCTGATACAGAAGTGGTATCAGAGCGTAGGTTCAACTCTCGAACTGTAGGTTATGACCATTTTAGTTGACCAGTTGAGTTTAGGGTATAAGCTCGAATAACCTAAGGAGTTAAGTTTGATTGTCCTATAGAAAAAAAAAAGAATATGATTGGGCTATTTTTGTTACCTTATAGTGTTGATTATGGAGCTTAAGGTGATCTTTTATATTTAGTTGTTTTATCGGAGCTTGAGAAGGCCTTTAGGAGAAATTTACTTGAAGCCTAGGATAGGCTTAAGGCGTGTTAAGATGCATTGCATATAGGGTTTGCATTCTAACCATTGGTTTTTGCTATAGCGTAATTTTGGTGGATCAAGCGCATATTAGAAGGCGCACCAAAGAGGTTGAGATTTGTTCACAATGTTATACATGACTAACTGTTGCGACCTTCAAAAATATTATTCATGTTTGATGTCGATGTGAAAGATATGTTTAATTTGTGAATGTGCATTGTGGTAAGTAAATTTTTATTCCTAATGTTAGGAATGTCATTAGTGTCATTTGTGTCATAATGCCCCTTTTGTGTTGTATAAGTTGGATCATTTATGGTATGGGATGTAAATGAACCTAACTTGTACAATATGGATGAAAATTATTTGCCTTCATTTGTATGCTTGTTATTGTTGTATGGTATAAGTTTGGACTACCTGTGGAATGAGACATAGGTAGGCTTGACTTATACAAATGATTGTCTGTAAATTATATGCATTGTTGTTCTTGTTTATATTGTATAAGTTAAAACACTTATAGTGTGGGGCGTAGGTGGGTTTGACCTATACAGTAATGGTTGTGATTTGTGAATGTCTTATTGTTTTTGTCTGTGTTGTATAAGTTAATCCACTTGTAGTTTGGGTCACTGTATATCAGAGTGGCACAGCGAAAGCATTGTGGACCAAGCTTATATGATTGTTTTGTTGTGTTGTGTTGTCATGGTATGTTGTTTGTTTCGGTATAAGTTAGAATTTCAATGCGGAGCATTAGTGGTTTTACTTATACACTTGTTTGTTTGATTGTTTGTGGATTCTTATACCATTGTTTGTATTTGTTGTGATTGCTAGGTATGTGTCAAGTTCATTAACTGATTTATACTTTTATTGTTTGAATATAAGATGAATGATTGTTTTGTTATTATTGGATACCGTATGTCTTCTATTTTGTGTTTTCCCCTTGAATTTGGAGGACAAAATTCCTTTAAGGGGGGAAGAATGTAATGTTTCTGTTTTTGTAGCCTTATATATTTATTTTAAATATATAATGGAAATTTTAATTGAAATTTAATTATTTCATTTTTCAGTTTTGGTGGTGGGACCAATGGGTCCAATTTGATTTATAATTATGATAATTATAAATTGATGTTGAAATATTTATTTTATATTTTTTTGTAGATCTTTATAGTGTCAAGATACTTTGGTTGAAATTTGGTGAAATCCGGAGTTCGGGGAGTTAGGTTTTTTTGGATTTTGTGTTAAGTTATTGGGCCCAGGGATCTAGTTGCGAATCCAGAATACCTTTTTATATAGCCTTCAGGGATCTATTTATAAATCGGATAGGGATCTGTTTGTAAATCAGATAGGGAACTCATTGTAAACTGGAAACACTTCAGGGGTCGTTTTGTAATTTCGGTAAACCCCTTTAAATAAAATGTTTGGATTAGGGTTTTCATCCAAATTTTAGAAGGTGTGAAGGGTGGTGATGACCTAACCCTAGATGGAGATGGTGGGGGGTGTAACTGGATCTAAGGTGAGAAATCATGCTTCTAATGATTTTTTGTTGTTTAGGGTTTCAATTTATTTTCTTGTTAGGATATGAATGTGTCGATTAATTGTTTGGGGAAGAAGTTTGATGGATTAGGGTTAGCGTTTGATCGATTTTAATTAGTTGATTATTTGATTATATTTCAATGAATCTCGAAGGAATTCTTAAGATCAAATTAGATTTATTAGTTTTGGGGATTTAATGGCTATTTTCGGGTTGATTTTATGCTTGGACGTAAATTGTATTTTTTTACTATGATAGTCGTTTTTGGAAAAAATGTATTTGACGAACAGAAATAGATTTTGAAAAGAGCTTTCCAACGAATCATGAATCGTCCAATTCGGAGTTACGGCTAAAAAGTTATGATTTTTGAAAGATTTCTGTGCAGTTTATTGGAATTTGAATATTTAGCTTGAGGACTAAGTTTGATGAATTTTAGAGATTTAGAAGATCCCAAATTGATGTTTAATGAAGTATAAATTTGTTTTGCGGGTTTTGATGATTTTATTGATCTTGAGAACTTAAATAGAATCTTAAATCGATAGTTTGGTTTAGTGGGATCAATGAATATTAATTGGATATTATTGTTATTTGGATATAAATTAATTGGATTTGAGTTACTCGATCATGGAATTATTGTTGAGCCTTATTGGATTTGTCCAAATATTTATTCGAGGATTGATCGATCATATGAGTCTTATGAAATAAATGGATATTGATTATCGGATCGGATCATTGTGAGTATATGAGTATTTTAATATTTATTCAGAGTTGGGATTTTCGTTAGGCCTTTGAGGTGAGTTGCGGATTGTAGGTCTATTAGGTATGGGCTTTTGAGATTATTGGGCTTAGTGTTATTGTAAGTTGGTTGTCAGTGGTTTGAGTCATGATTGAATTGTTTCTGAATTATTATTTCATAATTGTTATGCTAGGTTATCAATGTGCGAGTGTGTAGCGTTCATGCACATGTATCGATTTGTATTGCGTGGACTGGAGGTGAGTGAATGTCTCTATATTATTTGAAAATCATAATATATGTATACATCTCGGCATCATGTTATTTTACGATTGTGAAATCTATCTTGTATAAAGCATATGGGCATGCTATCATCATATAGGTTGATATTTTTGGATATATCGTATGCATTGGAAATGATGAGATTTATGAAAAATTGTCGCATGGTGTATACTTGAAAGAATAAGTAGTTTTGATTGTGCATGCATTAAATCGTCTAGGTGGCTCAGTCTAGGTGGTTGCGGTCTAAATTTTGACCCAAGTCTAGGTGGCTATGTCTACGTGGCCCGATTTCCAAAGTGAAATCTCTGTGGCTAGGTGTCGTAGAAAGCGGGCATGCGTGTCCGTTGCATTCATAAGCATCATGAGTATTGACAGTTATTTTTTTGACCATGCATTTTGATATGAGGCTTTGTTTAAGTTATGGTTTATTGGAAATATATTGTATTTGCAAATATCATTTTTATCGTATCTCGCAAATCGTTTTCTTACGATAGATTATTAAAGATTATTATTTTAAATATTTTATTATCGGGACACCAATGTCCATTCACTGAGCGTGTGGTAGCTCACCCTCATTTTCTCAACCTTTCAATTAGTTGTTGATAGTCGTCGATCTCGTTAAGGCATTGGAGATTGAAGCTCGTATAATGATTTCCGGAGCACTAGACTCATGTATAAGGTGTTGATAAATTCTTTGGCAGGTAGAGGACCCATATGTATGATAGTATGGTGATATTTAGAATTCAGTTGATCCCGATGTATATCCAGTAATTGAGAATTTGTTTTAGATTTTATCCTGGAAAATTGATGAATAAAATATGGTGATGTATTGATGTATAATTATGGTGATGTATTCTTATGTTTCTGGATAAAAAAAAATAGAACTCTGAGATTCGAGGAACTAAGGTAACGCAACCGGACTTCGCGCTTCAAAACGGAGTCGTGGGTTCGGGGGCGTTACATGGACCCAGTTTCTATGTTAGTTAGGAACATGTATCCTTTCTTTGTGGATAGTCTCAGACATCGGATGATGCGCTCAATTGTAGTGGGACCTTCCCTCCCGTCATCTTCAGAAGGTTCATGTGGTATTTCTTGGAGGGTGAAGAATCCAAGAACTTTGTGTCGCTCCTGATCGGGGATGAGGTCTCCTCTGCTATCCGTCAGGAGCGCAGGTGTCACTTCCTCAAGTAACTACCGAAGATGTCGAAGCTCTAGCAATGTCGAAGCTCTAGCAATCTTGTTAGGGGAAATGCATGGCAGGTATTCTAGCAAGTCTAACTCTCGTCGGAGGTCCCCTTGTGCCTCTCCTACATAGTCAGAGTTCAGTGGGAGCAGAGCATGTCAAAAGGCGTAGACCTTGAGCCTGAAGTCGGATACCTAATGATTCCTTGCGTTCCTACGAAGAGGCCCGGGCCCGTTCCCATGAGCACGTCTTGGATGCAGTAGGCTAAGTTTTGCCACTAAGGGTTATATCTGGTTATTTGAGTATCAGGTCGACTTTGGGTACCTTCTCTCCAGATACTCTTAGGGCGCTTGGTGGAGGTTGGCTAGATGATCTCCGCTTCCTTCCATCGGTGGGGGCGCTTGGTGGTATTGTCATTGCGTGGAACTCCCGCCGATGGAGATGCATAGCAGAACGCATTAGTAGTTTGTTGATTTCCATTAAGCTGGAAGATATTGATTCAGGATGGTCTTGGGCATGTTCTGGGGTTCATGGACCCCCTGATGGTACTAACCGTCATACGTTATAGACCGAGTTGAGCGCGGTTAAGAGGAATGGGTTGTGCCGTGGTGTGTGATGGACGACTTTAACATCATACGTTGGGTGGAAGACAGAAACCGGCCTGGTGATATATCTAGCGACATGCGTCAATTTTTAGATTGGATCGACATTAAGGGACTCATCGATTTCCCCCTCCTCTCCCATTCCTTTACGTGGAGCAGCCTTGTGAGCAACCATTTTTTTGTCAATGAAACTTTTGAGGGGGTTATATGGATATTCAAAAAAATGAGTGTTTTTTTTTATATACGCTAACTTTCATGGAGTTATATGCATTTATTCTATTTTTTTAATGTATGCACGTATTTCATTAGTCTTTAATTATAAAAAAAAATGCGTTTGGGCGGCAAAATCGTTTGCAAGACGGTCTTTAACATCTTCCTTTGCTAATTAATTGTTCCCAACTGCGCAAAAAACAAGATAGCGCATAAGAAAGTCCGAAGAGGATACATGTCCGTGAGTCCATCCGACGACAATGTTTGGAAAAAGAAAATACCATGCACGTTAGTCTTCCAATTCTTTAATTAATTCCACCCCAAGAAGACCGGCTTTCGAGTCAAGAATTCTAAAATCTATACATCCTAACTGAGAAATGAATCATCATCCACTCGTTTTTGTGTTTGTATTGTACTTTGATCAATAGTCTAAAAATGGATTTATTGTCTCATTCATTTAATGAAATGAATAATCATCTGATTGAAATAATAAGTTCACTTATTGAAAATTTGACATATATATTATTATAAAAAATAAATTTACACTTAGATACAATAACATATTTTAAAAAATAATAATAATTTTAATTTTTATATTCTGATAGTTACACACTGCAGTGTGGCAAACAGTTGGGGCCTTGGGGGACCTCAAAGACGGGATAGAAAATTCTCGCCGCAGAAAACGATCATGCTCTCTTTTTATGTTTCTCTGTCCTTTCTTGCCACTTTCCATGCAATCTCTCCACCTTCCCTCAAATTTTTCTCCATTATTTTCTTTTTCCTTGTCACTATATACCTTTATAAAACCCCATGTAACACATCTCTAATCACTATATGGCTCTAAATAATCAAAACCAGTGTGCATGCTCACCATGACCTCCACAAAGTCCAATCTCCTCCCACCAACAATAGAGATCACAGTCACATCCGCCCAATCCCTCAAGAACCCAAACTGTCTCTTCCCCCGACAACTCCGTCCCTACGTCGTCCTCTCCGCCGACCCACCTTCACAAACCGACGTCATCTACCGCACGAGGCCCGACATAGGAGGTTCGAACAGCCCCACTTGGGGCGACAAAGTGCGTCTCCCCGTCGGTCCGGGTTTCTTCCGAGGACGGGACTCCGGCGTGGTTGTTCAGGTGTTCAACAAGTGCGGTTTCGCGTGTCGGTCTCGGTCTCTGTTGGGTTGGTGTCGGATCCCGGCGTCCGACGTGGTGGACGGGCTCCACCCGCCGGGGACGGTTCATCGGCTAAGCTATGGATTGATGTGCAAGGACGGGTCGAAGGGGGAGGGGGTCGTCAACTTTGCTGTTTGTGTTGTGGGTCTTGGTCCGGCGACGGAAGGCCGCCTCCGTCAGGAACCGCCGGCTTTTGTTGGGTCTGGTGGGTGGGGTCAGACGGCGGTGGGGATACCGGTTTCGGATTTTAGAGGGTTCGGAGAGTTCAGTCCACAGTCATTACTGATTCATGGAGGACAAGTGTAGTGATCACATGTGTTAGAATCCACGTATCCATGTATGTGACGGCTAATAAATGGTTGTCACTCAGAAGTTTCTCTGTTGTTAAAAAAAAAAAAAAAAAAAAAAAAAAAAAAAAAATTACACTGCTTACGTGACAATCTCTGACTAATCGCGACGGATGATGTGATTTGTTGGACATTATATATTCTCTAATACGAAACCTTCTTCTACTCACAAAGTGGTTGTGAAAATAATATGTATATAATAAACTTGAATCATTTGTGATTGATGACCTGTGTCATTTTTGTGGCGTATACTCAGTTGGAGCACATCAAGATTTTATGGTGTGTTTTTTTTAAATTTGACCTAATTTTCAAAAATAATGTTTAGGAAGTCCTGTGATTGACACAATGAATAAGGACACCTCTCTTTTCAAGAGGGATGCATGGTCCAGACCTGCCATGACAGAAGAAAAAAATGTGGTCTTCAACACTTTAGTGCTGGGATATGATGGGTTTTAAGTCTACTGTCTTCTCTAGGCCTTGTTGGCCAATCTCTAGTTTAGTAATAATTTATTGTATTTGTTATAAGTTGGGAGTATCACACTGTGTCTGTATGCGACTTTGTGTACAAAAAAATAAAAAACAAAAACAATGTTTGGGAGGGGATTTGAGACGTAGGGAATTAAAACAACGATTAGACCTTTGACGTTTAAACCACACAACGCATTAATTAGTGTTGGGAAATAGAATTTTAGTTAAATCAGTTTTAGCTTTTCCTTTTGTTTAACATCTATTTTTTGTTATAATAAAAAAATCATGTTCCGACATAGAAAAAAAACCTAGATTCTTTAGCATATACAAGTGATGTGATGTAGCAAACAATCTAACATCTTTAAAATACATATTACAAGATTATCCTTAACCTAAATGATATATTCACTGAGTTTTTTGAGAAATTGATAGGCAGATGCCTTATATATTGATGATAAGGTAAAAACCCAAATTAGATTAAAGAGAAAAAAAAAATACACCAGCCTTTAGAGGCAGCACAGAAAACCCCAAAACCGAAAAACCACCAGCAGACGAGAGAGCTACCAATAGTCCTCCGAGCCATTAGGATTCAATTTCCAGCTTCCCCCGAATGATGTGCACCCACTTTGCTCCAGCACACGCACGATCCCAATCTAAAATGAAGTGCACGATCAACTCTCAAATGTTTTCTATGAAAACTCGAGCATTTCTTAACAAAGCTTGGTTACGAGTAAGCCAAAGAGCCCAAATGACTGCAGGGAAGAAGGATTGAGAGACTTTGGCCACAATGCTTCGGTCGCCCTTCTGTTTCATCGATCTGCCAGCCTCCCAAAGGCCCTAGATGGACAGGAAGGAAGGGGCGAAACCAGTGACAGCCTTTAATAAGTTCCAAGCTTCACGGGCCTAACTTCACGGGCCATCAGGCAAAGCATAAACAAGTGCTCTATAGTTTCAGCAGCATTACAGTAGAGAGAACATTGCATATCATCTTGATTGGACCACCTTGCACGGTGAGTTTTGGTGAGAAGCTTCTCCTGGAAGAACAACCATACAAAAGCCTTGATTTTCAATGGGATTTTAGGACCCTAAATTTCATTAACCTTCAAAGTTGTGGCTAGAAGGTTGGGCCGATGGCGATGAAGCCAGGTTTAGCAACTTTTAACCGAAAAGCCAAACCGTGGTTGTGAAAACAATTAAAATCATATTGTGAATCGGTTTGTTGTGGTTGTTGGGAGCTGTACTGTTGAGTGCTTAAAAATGGAGGTATGGGATCCATGGTGGGGGTGAGGAAGTTGTAGGAAGAGTGATGTGGAAGGTTTTTTTTGATAAGTTGGAGGAACAATGACGAGGAAATTGTAGGAACAATGAAAGTCAAGTTTTTTTTGGTAAGTGCTAGGTTGAAAAATTGGAGCCCCCAACATTCATATAAATCTTTTGAATGGTGGGGCCCACATTTAGTTTTTAACACTTCTATTAAAATAATATTTTTATATGTTTATAAAAATCTGACATTAACTAGTTAGTTAACATATTTATTGAAGATGCTCTAACATGTTAATTAACATATTCATTGAAGATGTTCTGAGGATTCTCATTAACCAAATGTCTAATTTTCTCTCTCTCTTGCACTTCATGTAATTATTTTTAAGTCTTTCCTTGGAGAAAATCCTAGGTGAATAATTTATGTCGTTATCTAAATGGGAGCTTCATAAGTGTCTAAATTGAAAGTCCAATATTGCTTATTAATAGGATGGACAACTGAAAACTAATTAATGCGTGAATGTGCATAATTTTATATGAAAAACCTCAATTTAAAATAATGATATTTCATTAAAAGTGATTTTTTCGTCATTTATGAGGGCACTTTCATTAGTTTTATATACAAGCATGACAACAGAGGATCCGCACTCCCCTTAATCAATCCCGAGACAGAGGAGGTTAGTCTTTCTTAATTCTACACTGAGAAGATCGGCTTTTTAAGTCAAAAATAAACGCTTCTGCTTCAGGATCTGGACTTTATAACAATCAATCTCTATATTATATACACTTCAATACAAAAATTCTCCCAATAGAAAAATAAAAGTCCAATAATTGATGTGCAACTTGTTTTCTTTTATATATATGTTTCTTTATACTTTCTTACAACTTTCCATGCAACCTGTCCACCATACATCCTGCTCAACTCTTATTAGAGATTGCAAGAATCCAACTGCATTTCCTGCTATTTTCCTTGTTAGTTACTTAGTATACCCTTGTAAGGGCCCATGTAACACAATCTCTATATGGCTCTCAATAACCCACTACACTACTATATTATAAACTAACCAGGGTGCAATATATGGTCCGGCGACGGAAGGCCGCCTCCGTCAGGCCCTGCCGGCGTTTCTAATTGGGTCAGTTGGGTGGGGTCAGATCACTTTGCAAATTTAAGTAGAGACATAAGTTATTATTGGATTTATATCTATTACAGGAATAAATAGTTTTCTTAATGGAATAAGTGATTTTCTGTTTTCTTGTGTTTTTTATTTTTCTCATTGAAAAACCGTAAAAATTAAAAATCGAGTTGTTAGGTTGATGAAGAATGTGAATGATGTTTTTTATTATTCTCATTGCAATAGTTGTTATACAACTCACATTGCTTAGTTTTTAAAAAAATCATTCATTTGTGCCCTCAAATTAGCGAATTTACTATATTTAGTCATTTTTAGATTTGAAATACGTCCATCATAACAAATCAAAATTGATTTCTATCAATTCTGATGATCATCTAAATCATATAGAGTTAGTTATAACAAATTTTTATTTTTTACTATTTTTAGTCATTTTAATTTTATGTTATTAGTATAAAAGGGAACACTTGAAATTTAGGGCTTTCGGTTTATTATCAATAATATTTTGAATTTCCTCCCTTGTTAGATCTCAACTCTTATTAGATGTATGCTTTAGTTTTTTACTGTGTTGCACACTGAAAAAACAAAAATATATTTGAATTTTCGATTACAATTTTTTTCTCTTCTCAAACGCAGGCGTGGAATCAAACAGGACCTGATACAAAATCATCCAAACACTTATCACACCTTGTGAAAATAGTATCTGTTTAATAGATTGTAATATGTTGGGATATTTAAAAATAGTTTCACATTGAAAATAAAATTTTTTTTTTTTTACTTTATATATTGAATCACTCATATAGAGGTGTCTAAAAAAGACAAAATGAAAAGTGATCCACACACACGTACGCGGGTATGCGCGCGCGGCGTAGATGTGAAGGCAACCCCTAAGTCCCTCTATAAATCTATTCCTTGAACAGATTTTATCATCGGTTCAAACAATGTTTCACAGTATAAGTGGGGACGAATTACACTTCAAGAAAAGACAAAAGGAAAACTAATCCACATGCGCGTAAGCACGCACGTCGTCATAAGGTGCATTATTAAACGCACTTAGCAGTCTTAGCATTATAAGGCAACTACAACTCTTCAAAACTCAGTGGGTTTCAACAATCTATTGATTTCTTAAAGAAATACCAGATGATAGAAATCTGTGTAATTGATATTCACCATGAATAACAAAGCGAGGAAATAAAATAAATAGTATTGATCAAAAACTTAATTAATTATTTGATTACAAGTCTATTTATAAAACAGAGAATCCTTAACAACCTAGGATCTCAACATATTCTCTAAATCTGCAAAATCACATATAAATGTTGATTAAATACTAACTAAATCCAAATTTTAATTCAAATTCAAATCATAACTAATAAAAATAAATTTTCATATATAAACAATATCTAAATATTAACTAATCATAATTATCCAAAAAAATAATATAAACCTAACAAATAAAACAAAAATATTAAAAATTGTAAATCATTTATAATTGTCCATTTGATGGTCTTCAATGTTGATCGAACGGTCTATAATCATGCTGCATCATTCTCCCCAGGTTTGAAAGAATTCGTTCTCGAATTCAGATCGCCTTTGGTAGAATTGTCACCATAAACTTCATATCTGAATTTCTTACGAATAACGAATCTCTTAGGGTGTTGTGTAACGCCCGGCCCGTTGAGGGGGAGACCCAACAGTCCCAAGAGGCCCATGAATTGAGTGAGGGTGAGGGTTTGGTGTTTAGTCTCGCATCGCCTAATGGAAGGAGATAGTCTGTGCTTATATGTGAGCACATCTCTTACACATCAAGACCCGTTTTAAAGCCGTGAGCCCAATTAGTAACAAAGTGAATAATTTCTTGTTGTGTAAGTATGAGACGTTACATGTTGCATCACATCCATCTAATCAAACAAATACTCACAAATCCAGCTTTCAAGTAATAACTTTATGAAAAGGAGTGGTGGATGAAACAAAATGGAGGGAAGGAATGGATCCACAAAATGATAGTAGGGTGGGTGAAATGCTTCATGTGATAGCTTTTTTTTATGGTGAAGAGGTATGAGTGATTTGAAAGGGGTCCGGCGAGAAAGATTTGGATGAAGCTCTAGTCGCATAAAATACGTGAGTGTTAATAATTTTGGTGGTGAAAAGGCTAGGATCAGAAGCAGTAGAGAAAGATTAGATGCGATCCTTGTTACCAAATATTTGAGGAGAATTCGTGGACTCGATCTCCTCCATCTCTTCATCGAATATCAGTGGAATGTCTATTTCCTGGATTTCTTAATCATAGATTGGTGAAAAGTTTGCATCTTCAATTTCTTCTTCATGAAGATAGGTGGAAGATTCGTTTCTTCAATCTATTCATCTTCATCGAAGGCAGGTGGAAGATTCACCTATTCGAATAGATTGTCAAAATGACCATCAATAAGCTCCTCTACAAATTGTGGGACTGGTGATCTTGGGGTTGGTGTTCGCCCCTGACATTGTATAAAAACCATCATCTTCTCCATCTGTTTGGTTAACGCATCAAATCGCGCGTTCATTCAATGACCGAATTGTTGTACTACGTCACAGCTGTACGTCTCTCCAATGGGAACCTCGCGTGAATGGGATGGGATTTTTTTATATATATTACCTCAACAAATCGACAACGCTCTAATATCAACTAATGTAGTGTAGAGTCACGCTTTTTTGCTCCAACGACGCCGTTGATTCTTCATAAGAACTGTTGATTTATCAAAAAATATATCATATAATGAAATCTATGTAATTGATATTCACCACGAATAACAAGACAAAGGAAATAAAATAAATTCTATTGATTAAAAACTAAATTAATTATGTGAGTCTATTTATAGAGCAGAGAATCTTTAACAAACTAGGATCTCAACAAATTCTCTAAATCTTTAAAATCATAAATAAATGTTGATTAAATCCTAACTAAATTCAAATTTAAATTCTAATTCTAATTCTAACTAATAAAAATAAAAAATTCATATCTAGATAATATCTAAATATTAACTAATCGTAATTATCCAAAAAATATGATAAACCTAACAAATAAAAAAATATTAAAAATTATAAATCATCCATTTGATGGTCCTCAATTTTGATCGAACAGTCTATGATCGTGCTGCATCACATCCTTTCACCAATAACTGAATTCTTGAAATGATGTGAAGGCAACCCTAAGTCCATATATAAGTCTGTACCTTAAACATATTTTATCATTAGTTCAAATAGTGTTTCTTAGTGTATAATTTTATTGTATCATAAAAGTATTTTGTCTGAACCTTCTAACAAACTAAATTCATTGAAATAGGGATAAATAACACTTTAAGGCCTAATTTATGAGAATAAAAATATCCTATTTATATTTGATAATGTATTTTATTATCCCCATTTTTTGTGTTCTTATTCTTAACTTTGCATTTAGATCACATGATGTAAAATATAGGATAACTTTAAATTTTTTATAAAAAATATCAAGTATACCCATTCTAATTAAAGGACTTAATCAAGGCCTAATTAATATTGTTAGTTTTGGTTTTATAAAAAAATTTATTTTGTTTTTTTTTTTAAGGATTCAATGACAGTCATAAATGTTGTCTATGTTTCACAAAATGAGATTAAAAAATATAGATAAAATCTATTCTAGTTTTTACCTAGAACAAAATATCCCTATTTTTTCTTTCAAAATACGGACAATTATCGATGTTTTTTTTTTTTTTCCTATGCCATTTAAGATAACATGTGATTTAATCTAATTATTTTTTTATCCTAACCATTTATCCAGATACCAAACCAGGCCTAAAGAAACTTTATTTATACGCCCCTCAAAACTCCAATCCCTTCTATATTCAGTCATTGAGAAGGAAGGACGCTTTCATAGGCGAAAATGAAGTCACATTTTTCTCACCCATTTGACGAATACGTGTTTGGAGAAAAAACGAGGAACCAACAAAACATGAACTGTCAGATTTTTACAGATGCATGTCAATCAAATTATCACATGGAATTCCAAGTCATGCCATTAATGCGGGAATGACAAAGGCGGTTACATGATAGATAACTATAGATAAAAATAAATAAATCATATTTTATTTTGTTTATTTATTTATTTATTATTTATCACTTGCTATTTCATGCATGTGGAACACTAGGCCAATCATCCATATTTCATGTAATACTTACAAAGAACTCGCTTGAGATTAATCAAAGGCCGTCAGATATTAAGTCTATTCACTGACCTGTGTACAGAACACATGACTCCAGAAAGAAATGAACAGTGAAATGGAATGCACAGGTCGACAGTAATATAACTCTCTGATGTATAACTGATCCATTAACATTATTATTGGTCGACACTGATTCTAAGACGCCTAATAGTTAGGCCTGTCAACAGGTCACGGATCAATTTAGACCCGACCCAAAGGACCGATAATCAAAATTTATCAGGTCTGAATCCACCTATAGACCCGATTGACTTGACCAAAATATTATGTGATTTTTTCATTTACAACCCAACCCAACACCCATGATCCAACCCAAGATTTATAACTAAATACTAAATAATCATTTAAAACTTTCAACATTTGATATATTTTTACAATTTTTTTATTTAACGTAAAAGCAGAATAATCCAAATTGTATTCTAAATATTCCCTCATAAAACATTAAAAATCAAAATAATGAAGAACTATTTATATATACTGAATATTTATTTAAACCCATCATGTAAAAATAGAAAGGAAAAAAAATTCAAGTAGTAAAGCGTAGTCTCCACCACCCTAATATAGGGTGCTCTTACTAAATCAAAACTCTCCTCACATTCTTTTGCTCCTCTCCCTTCATTTTCTAAAACCGTTTTATTTTCTCCCCCCAAAAAGAGGCAAAAGAAAAGGAAAAAAAAAGCAAATGAAACAATTATAGGCCCTTAAAAAGTTCATCGACCTCTCCAAATCCAGCATCTCCTAGTCTTACCTAGGTCTGTTAGTGAGTCAACCCAACCTGACCCGAGAGAACCAAGATCTGATTGGACACGACCCGAAGCACCCAACACATCCAAATTTAAAGCAACTAATCTCCAAATATCCCCAACTCCTAATATAACCCCCCCAACCCCCTCACAAAAAACAAACAAACAAACTTCTTTACCACCCAGACAATGCAAAAAACTTGGTAATATTTCCCATCTCTAACATGCAAAGACACACAAATGTTCATGTACCATGCAATCTTGCTTGCCTGTTTTTTAAACTCGTTTTCCTTTCAGGGGCGATGAAAAGTGTGGTCATTGCAACTGTAGTGATGGCCTTTTTGAGCTGGTTCTATACCTGCCCAACCAAACTGCGGCTCACTGGATGGTCCTCCAGCCACGGTGAAGAGGGTCCAATGGAAAGTACTTGGCCTATTCGAAGCCTGGAGTGCCCAAATTAAAGAAGATGCCAAATACAAGATTATATTCTCACATGGACCCTTCAGGTCAAGGCTTACCACTCTTGGGGCCTCCAGGGAAAAATGAGATCAAGATCGCAATCGCACTTCATCAAGAACTCACTATTTTAATATAGATATGCAATGTGATAAGGCAAACTGATGTAAAAAAGAAAAAGCAGCACCGGAATCATGGAGTTGGAAGCATACATGGTAACGTATGACAAAGCAAGTCATAGGAAGAGCGATCCAAACCCACACCGATCACTGAGGAATGAAGCATTGGACATGGCGAGCTCACCGACGCCTTTGGGGCTAGGTCCAAGGTTCTTTATGATCGGTCTTTCCTTGGGTGCTCACGCTGAAGTACACACATGGGAAGTAAGGTATCCTTGAAGATGCTCAATATAATCTGCATAGTAACAAGATTCACTCAATTATCATGATGATGCAGATTAGCAGGAGCTGCACTTCTGGCACCAGTTATAAATTATAGATGGCCAGGGTTTCCAAAGAACCTATAGAAGGAATGGTAATACCGACAGGCAGACAAAGATCAATGGAACCATATGCCGTGGTTGCTAAACTGGTGGATGAACCAACCCCGGCTGCCCTCTATCTTCGATTGTTGAAGCCACCGCCATCTTCACGAATAAACTGGATATGCAACTTCAGGAAGAGGCAAAGTCTAGTGGGAGATTCAGAGGGGTCAGTGTTGGTAAAACTCTGTGATCAAATAGCTTCATTCATGTATAGGTTTTATATCAGAATCACTCACCTCTCCTGCAGATGAAGAAGATCGCCACCCAACAAGGAGTGCACGAGCCTACCATTTACATCAAAAAAAAAAACGAGTGCACGAGTCTCTGAATAGAAACTTGATGGTGACGTTGAGGAAATGAGAGTTCAATCAGATGGATCTACCACTGGTACCTGTAAGGGGATGAGAATGGGCTGGTTCCTGTCACTCTGTAGAGATACATTTTCCACCACCTCGGATCGACTACCATGAGCATTCCCTTAACGGCACATTTCCTAACAATGATTGCTGGATTTGGTGATACAGCAGTCCTCAAAACTTCGCATGGCTGAAGTTTCTGGCACAGTGTACTCATGTAAGCAAGCAGGTGAAGCTTACTATTTCAATATAAATTCATGAGATAGGTACCACAGATGCCTTCAAAATCCCAGCAAGAAAATAGTTAGAAAAGTGAAGGTTTTGCCGATAAACATTGTGCGCATACCAAGAAAACAGATAATTCACATTCAGTGCTTTGTTAAGTTCTGTAATAGTGAAACTTCTTTGGTCTTTAGACATTTGAGCTCAACTCTGTTCGGTCTATGTGTGTCAAATTCAACCATACATTCAAAAATAATTTATAGAAAATAGGGCAACAGGGGTACAATCAGAACAGAGTTGTATGGCAAAGACATTTTAGAAGAACCACCATAATAAGCAAAATTCATTCAAAATAGTTTCACTTCACCAAACTCATTCTTGATTTCCAATGTGGCTTCCTGAAGTTTCTTTTTGATGGTCCGGAAACTCCTTTGGCTTTTCTCTGCCCAGTGGAATGATGAACCTCTTTTAAGCAGATCCGTGATCAGGGGTGACTTCAAATTTGCGTCCTTACCAGGCATGTCCTCATAATCTGTGAATAATTCAAATGTCAGGCACATCCTGATTAAATGAAAATAATAATATCCTCCTTGTACAGTTGAACTTTAAATATCAGATTTAAATCGGACATTCCATCTTTGCCACACTGGTCTGTCTCCACTGATTTCACAAAAAAAGAAATCACACATATAAATACAAGACACAATTACAAAACATCAAAAGTGGGCCCTGGAGCAGCTACCTACATATGAGAACAAATTCAGCCACTCCACAATAAAAGGCAATATGCACTGCTGGGTGCACATGACCCAAGCTTATGATGTACAGTATTAGACATCCTATTCTATCTATTCTCAGCTTCATCAATTAGGATAAGCCAAGGCACATAAGTAGAGAAATACTGTGTGCTTTAGTTTAGGTGAGACTATGAGTTCATACACAAAAATTGAGAATAGAGGATCCATTATGAAGATGCCATGATATGGACTTCCAAGGACAATGCAAATGATGCAGGCTTTGTTTACTTTCTTTGAAATCATCATAAATAAAAAGGGGATCAAAATTCCAAGAATATGAATATTTCAATCCCATCAAACAAGAAAATACAACTGGATGCCGGAAAAATTATATGTTTCATTGAGCACATGCAATGGCTATAGACATGCACAACTCAACTGACACAATTTTTTGGTTATCCTTCATGATTGAAAGCTATCTGCAATCAAACTATTTTCAAATGATTTTCAGTTCAAAGTGCAACTATTCATTCTAACATATACCTCTTTAATCAAGACCTTTGTTAATCTATTTAACCTAAGATCGCCTAATAGAGGCATGAAATCTGGGAATTATTCACGAACCAAGCTTTGGTTAGCCGGTTACCACCACCCCCCCCCCCCCCCCCCCACAGAAAGAAAAGGAGGTCAGAGGATAAAACCGAGCATCAATTTTCAACCAAAAAAGAAAAAAGGAATTATTCAACTTCAAACAAAATTGAAGTCCCAAAGATTGACATATGCTACTCTGTCTGCCAAAAGTTTCTCGTTGCTAATGGAGAAGTTATGCAAAATAGCCAAATTACTTGTCGTACAGTCAATGTCGCACTGGCACATCTATGTGAAAGCATAAACTCATGCAGAACTCACATGCCCAGAGTAACAGTCAGAATCTGTGAAAACAATTACATCATTCTTAACTGAAATCACCAGAAGTATTTCACAAAGCATGCCACTTTGACAAGCATTTATGCACTCACCTGAAGACTTAGGCAGCTGGTAATGCCTTTTCAAAAACTTTGAGGCGTCTCTGTCCTTCTTATGGCAAAGTATGCGCAGCAATGTATCAGCATCATCCACAAATCTAGATCTTTTCAGATCTGAATTAAATGAAATTTGCTCGCTTGCCCTCATCAACATCTCAATAAGGGTTTCAGACTGAAAAAATAAAAAATAACAAGGAAATGCCTTAAAATATATAGCATCAAGAGAGCTTATTGATGCGACTGATATGGGAAGATGTCATTTAAAAAAAAATGGCATACTTCAATGGTATACAAATCTAAGATCCATTGGGATAACTTTGCTTCCTGCTCAACCACCTCAGAGGGGAGGCCTTGTCCATCAGCAACAAAGAATTCCTGTATACACATAGCACACAAATTACTATTTAAAAATAAATAAACAGCCATTAGTCCAACTAGACAAGAGTTAAATATCATACAATCTTAAAAAACGGTGTAAAATACTAAAGTAAAAGGCCTTGAAGAAGAGAAAAAGGTAACAAAACCAAAGCTAAAAGCTACAGCCTAATTAGTAATTACTATGCCAAAATAGACGTGAAAATGTAGCATCAAACACCCTTGTCCAATTTGTGTGACAATCCTGTAACAATTTTCTGTCAGTATTAACAAAGAATTCACATATACATGACCAAATTAATATGCAATACATCTTATTATAAACATTAATTCAAGCCTCTATTAACATGCATCAATGTTAATAATTTGTCCAATAATTGTATTCTTAGAAATCTGAAATGTCTTTGACACAAAATATAATTACAATCGTTAACAAAACCATTATTAACATCTAAATACAATTAAAGCCAATGCATTTGATATAATTAAATAGGTCATATAAATACAATGCATGCTGAACAATTATCTTGTCACCCTCACCAATAAGTTGCATACCTTCAATGCATATAAATCTTCTTGCATCATTGGAAAATCAGAATTCGAAAATGCACGGGAAGGACCTCCATTCAATAATGCCCAAACATACCCTTCCTACATTGTGAAAGAAAGGTAAGCATATTCTGAGTGAAATCTACTCCCCATATATTGCATTTAGTAGTTAAAGAGCTTACCATTGATGCTCGACATATGCTTAGGGCAACTGGATCTCTAAGAGTATCAACAATTATAGCACATATCTGATCAAGAACCTGCATCAAATGCCTATTAGATATCAGATTCAATCAATTCCCTGATTGTGTATTACATGCACACTGGGTGGGAGAGAGTATATTTGACTTACCATATCAAGTTCTTGAATCCTACTGTCCAAACGAGCATTTTCGACACCACCTCGATATAAAGAGAACAGGAACGAATCCCTCAAATCCACAAATACAACTCTTACTCCTAAAAAACTTTAATGCTCTTAGGTCATACAAAACTTCTTATGAATCTATGTTAAAGTTCCATGAAGTATTTGAGAATAACATCCTGCGTTAAAGAATGTCATAATGTGCTTCATACAAAAATAAAAACAAAACAAGGTAATTTAATAGTAGCAAGAAACAAAGCAAATCAAACCAACTTGTCAAAGGACCACTCACCTCAACTGATGAAAGAACATACTTCATGACACGAGTTTAACAGCATTTATTTAACACAATTGAATGGTGAAAAGACCATTACAAGAATTTGTGGAATGCAGACTTTTATAAACAAGTGTCACATAGTATACATAAATATAAAAAATCTTTAGAAAAGATATTTCCATTAAATAATTAGAAAGTGCATCAACATTTAAAAAAATGATAGAAAATCCAGCAGACAAGCACAGTTGGTGGAGCTTCCTTGCCTCATGACCAGTTCAAATATATCACAATAAATACTTGTAATCACTAAATAAGCTATCCACTCACCAATGAAGTCACATATTGATTCAATTGTGTCATTAGCACTTCTTCTGATGCCATCAAAGATTGTAAATAGTTCACCTAGCAATTCACCAAGCATAGGTTCTTCCCTCAATGTTACGAGACTCTGGACATTCACTGTATGGGAGAAGTCAAATTGGTACTTAAGAAAAACAAGAATACAGTTTACATGTTTGTTAAAACTTATAAGCTGTAAATTGTAGTTTTTAGCTTAAAATAAACAGTTGTGACATGTTTGTTTAAATTTATTGAAACTTATTTAAGCTAAAAACAACTTTAAAAAATTATAATCTATAAGCTAGGAAAGAGTTACTCTTGAGATTATAGCTTATAGTATGTTTTAAATAACTTTTAGTTTGGACACTCATGCTAATAATATGTAGATCTATTTTTTTACTATTATATACCAAAACATAGCAAGCATCTTTTGATCTCCTCATTTTTTTTATTATTACAAATAATATTTTATCAAAAAAATTATTTTATAATTCCATTTGTTGCTCAATTATTAAAAAAATTTATGTAATATTTGAAAAATATTGTAGTGAATTGGAACTTCCATTTATGTATGTTAATTTTCTTTTAAATATTTGTAAAATTGATTTTCTAAATAAATACCAACTTAATTTATTGAACATAAATCAATTTTTCACTTTCACAACTTAAAGGGGTACTTTTTACAATTACACAACAAAAAGTCGTTTTACAATTTATTCTAACAAATATCCATTGCTACATATTTCTTGCTTTTAAAAAATTACAACAAAACATGTCTATTACTTATTAGAAAAGTTTAAATCTATAATCTATAAGAAAGTAATTCCCTTATCTCCCGTTTGGGGTGGAACATAAGCATGGAATAGAGAAGAATACAAGAGAATAGCAAAAAAAAGTTGCTTGTTTTGTTAGAATAAACCTTGATAGCTATGTCTGGATAAGTTAGGATAAGGCCTGATAATTATTTTCTGAAAAAGCTAGAATTGTTTATCAGGGTTTATCTATACCAATGAATAAAAATACATTTCTCTGTCATTTTAAAAAACTTATCTAACCTAACACTCTCTGTACACATTTCAAAAATTGTCACATCTATCATATCACACACATCTCCCATACTTATTCTCAAACATAAATAATTATGCAGGGGTATAATTGTCATAAAAACCATAAACTCTTATCCATCTTTTATCTACCACTTATCATTGCTTTATCCAAAGTGAATCAAACAACAAAAAGATCAATTTTATGTTTCCAATAAGAATAATAGAAAAGACAACCAAACAAAAATTTACATATTCAACATAGATTGATATCTATCCCAGTATAATTATCAAGGGCAAATAACCCTATGTGACACCCCAAACGGGGGGGTAGTAAATTAAAAGTCATGTGTCAAAGAATGATAAAATAGGGAATTGAATAATTATACATTATACAAGCAAATATTAGTACAACCATCAATAGTGAAGGAAGATTATAGTTAAATCATCGCAAAATCTGAATGATGACAAAGAGGAGAGACCAGCTTTTGGGAGGTTCAGATAATGCGAAATCTGAATGATGACGAAGTAGACAGTTACTTAGATCTGCTAGAGTTGTTGCAGGAGATTCGGTGGACTACTTGAGGTAGGCAGTCTGGCTACCAAAACCATTGGAGGGCTTTTCAGTTCAAAGCTGCTACACATGGTTGAGGAGGGCGAGACCAATTACTACAGTGACGGCGAGGAAGCATAAGGAGGTATGAGGATGCCATATCCCTCTCAAGGTAAAAGCGTTCATGTGGACGATGTTATTGAAAAAAGTATTAAGAAAATCGTATGTAGCGATATAGGCTCCAAAAACGGATAGACAGTGTGTGATGTGCAGAGAAGAGGATGAACTAGTTGTGCATTTAATTGTTACTTGCCCTATGGTCAGGAGGGCCTGGAGGTGGTTGCATGTCGCAATAGGGATGGATTGTCGTTTCTCTTCTCTTGAGGAACTATGGGCGGATAGAAAGATGAGGGGGGCTTGAGATAGGAATATTTGCATAGTTTAAAAACATGTGCGGACCCCATATGCAGTGGGGTCCACATACAGTACATTGTACGTGCGGCCGCACATTGTATATTTTCTGTTTTTTTTTAAATTAGTATATGGGCGTTCGAACCCTGTTCGAACGGGATTTGAACGCCTAAAGAGCCATTAGAATCCCGTCCGAACTGGGTTCGAATGCCTAAAGGGTCGTTTGAACCCCATTCCAACTGGGTTTGAATGTATGAAAGGCCGTTTGAACCCGTTCGAACGCATGAAGGGCATTTAAACCCCGTTCGAACTAGGTTCAAACGCCTTAAGGACCGTTTGATTCCCGTTCGAAGTAGGTTCGAATGCCTAACACATGCCACACATGCACATGACCGCACTACTGCATGAGGGTGCAAATGTGCATCGAAGGGCGGACATCTACATGTGCGGCCGCACATACTGGCACGTGGGGCCACACTTTGAAATATGAATATTCGGGCGAAGATTTCCCAATCGTTCGTCCCTACAGTGGTTTGGTCTATTTGGTTGACCAGAAACCATGCAGTTAGAGGAGGCACCCTGTACATGGAAAATATTTGGGAGTCAACGACCAGGTACATTCAGGAATGGGGAAGATGGTGTGAGGGGGCAAATTCATAGTGCTCGTGGGAAGTCGTCTTATAGGAGTAGTTGGTGGTTTTGGTTGGATGGATCCTACAGTAGAGTCCTCTACTGAGAGCCATCAAACTTTTTTGTCCAATCTTTTTCCCTTTATTTGCATTTCCCTTAATTATGTAGTTCTCTTCCTATTTATAGTATGAAGGCAAATGCCTACCATTTTATTCAAAAGAAAAAGGTGATGATTGGGTTGGGGGGGGGGGGGACACTACTTGGCTAAGATCATGGGTGCCATAAGAAAGAATTAAGTAATGAACATTGAGATGCCAGGACATCCAAGTTGGAGTAAATGCCATCAAACTCTTTTTGTCCAGTCTTTTTTCCTTTTTTTGCATTTCCCTTAATTATGTAGTTCTCTTCCTATTTATAGTATGAAGGCAAATGCCTACCATTTTATTCAAAAGAAAAAAAGGTGATGATTGGGGGGGGAGAGGGGACACTACTTGGCTAAGATCATGGGTCATAAGAAAGAATTAAGTAATGAACGTTGAGATGTCAGGACATCCAAGTTGGAGTAACAAAATCCAGTGCTGGTGTACTAGGCATGAACTGATAAGGCTGCACAGATGAGTATTCTCAATGATAAGTTTAGGAAAGCTGGAGTTACAAAGTTTGGCAACATGGCATCCATACACGGAAGAGGAGTCGAATCTAAGAACTGCTGATGACAAGTCTTCCAGGTGCTTTTGAACACAAGCAAATGCTGAATAGATGATCACAAAGAGGTCTCCATAATGAGCCAAAGCCAGTGACCCTGTAGAGGTAACGAACTCCTCCATAGAATGCTTGAAGAACTGACTCATGCTTTCATACTAGAATTACAGTCATACTGCAAAGACAATCCCATGATTCCCATCCCCTAATGGTAGTGATTCCATAAGCTGAATAAATGTCTGGCTGCACTGACAGGGAGATACTGCCCCATGCTTGACAATCAGTAGTATCCCACTGGATGATAGTGGTCTTCTCAATGATCAAAGTTATAAGGGATCTTAATCATACAATCAATTCGGCATCAGAGATAGAGGGCAAGATGAAGATGGAATGCCAATTTCACATCGAGAAGACAAGAACTTAATCGGATTCAGAAAAGCCTGGAGAGGCCCTATTGTACCATAGAAGAAAAATTTGTGGCTGTCTATACTGACAATGCAAGCTCTTAACACCGACTAATGACACTAAATAGGAGGTTAGTACCAACCTGGGATCAAGAACTATGAGAAGACCCACAGAGATACTCAACTGAGATGAGTTTATCGAGAATTACCAAAAATGGGTCATGAACAAGGTCCACCAAGAGAAACTAACCCCAAATATGGATCCTCATCAATCAATTCTATGCAGTCAATAAGCACCTTGCTAGGATGTCATACTTTGAAACATGAATAACGCGAAAATTACCAATGGATAAGATATTTGTATAAAACACATGCAGATGACACCATTTACTTGATCATGTGTTGAAGAGTTTTAATAAAATAAATACATGCAGGAGTCATCATTTGGCATCCTAGTTCTTGTCTCAATCTAATTGTTGATAAATATGAGATACTCACAATGGAATATAAGTGCACACTGCAAAAAGTAGCTTTAGTAGACCGATCTTAGATTTTAAATCACGCAGAAATATCAGAAAATTCAACCAGAGTCAACAACATCACATAATAATAACACCAAACCAACCAAGATAAGCTGCAGATTTTTAGACATATATCACCTAGGACAACACCAGCTGCAATAGCTAATATATTTGACAATGAAAACTTACTCAAACAGAATTTGATTCTTGGATGGACCAGCATCCACCGTTTTCTAACTGAGTCTTGTAATGCATCGATTTGGCCTTGAATGTACTGGATAAAAACAGCCAACATTTAACACAAATATTAAGCAAACTGTTTTTGAAATTACAAAGAGATATCATGAGAAGTTGTCGATTAAAGTACTACTCTTCGAAAATAAAAATTTCTTTAAAATGTTAACTAACTTATATTATGGTAATGGTGTAAGGCTTCTTCTTGTTTTAAACTAATGTGTAACCTTGGAGTTTCATAAACATAATACAAAAGAAAGAAATGAGAACAGAATTTCTTATGGAAAAAAAAATGAGCTGGTTTGTCAGAGGTTAGAATATTGTATTCGGGATTGAGAACATGAATCATGTCATTAAAAGCAACTTCAGCTACATATGTTCCTATATGAGCATAAGCATGCTACTGCACACATGTATATGTTGAGCAGGACACAGAAAGAATTTTTATGAAAAAGACAAATAAATCAAACAAGATATACCGTAAAAGAGGTTAATATTTTACGCACAATAGTCTATTTCGTTGTCCAACAAACCACTATAATCAACATTAGCTCTTGAGGAAAAACAAAACTCACATGAAGGGTGTTAAGTCTAACACAGAGTTTGAATGCTGTCAACTCCCTCAACTGATCGGCCACTTTTGCTTCAAGAGATGCACATTCAGTAAATCTTTTCTTGACAAAAACATTCCTTGTCTCCTTGTAACGAGTCAAAGTAGGAGTACCGGGGTACAACTTGTCCTTGGAAACTGCTCATTTCAGATTGGAGGAGTTAAATATTGTACATAACATAACCTTACTTGAAGTAACTATCCAGTTCAAATACATTGGCAAACAGTAAAGTACTTACAGGAACATCTTAAAATGTTGAGGGTTTGTGGGCTAAGGTTTGATCAAGTTTCCAAGAAACCGGTAGCAAAAAGGGCCCTTCAGAGCCTCACTGCTAGTGCAAGAACATTCCCTGAGGGCAGGTGACACTGGAGTGTCAACAATGTGACTAAATGACCTCTCTCTCTCTCTCCTCTCTGTGGGGGTTTCAGGTCCATTATAAGAATCTTTAAGGCGTTCACATCTAAAAACGTATCGTGGTTTGATGGCGGAGACCTTAAGCGCATGGATGTGGCTATGGATGAACGGATTGTCATCCCATCTAAGTTATGGTTAAACTTGGGTTGGCCCATTATCAGGTTCATGTTGCTACTTGCTAAGCAAGCGACAGGGTCCTTCTGAGCGGAAATTGCTCAGCCACAGGGAGGGATCAAGACAAAAGAATGATGGACTATCAAGTTGAAGGAGACTTCAGTAGTTCATTGAGTAACTCCGAGGAGATGTATGTTAATGTCAAGAATTTAATTGCTGGTTTTCAATTTCTAACAAGAGAGACATTAAGAAGGCAAACTCTTGCATGTGTATGATTGGCAAATTTGACACACAGCATATCATACCTAGCTGTCCACCAGCACGCAACAAGTAAACTTCAAGGCTCTTGACAATACCAGAGAGCAAAGACTGCAATTGCGTGATATCCACAGGAAGGTTCATATCAAAGAACTGATCAATGGCCTGAAGGTTGTCATAAAATCACATCAATAACTATGATAGGGAGGAAGTCAGAAAGTGGAATACAAAAATCAATCATATCAAGTATGTAAATAATTAATAGCATGACTACTTTCGGATAGCATCCAGTCCAATATAAAATTATTGAAATATTAATGTGAACATCTTTATTATTGAAAGAAAGTGGGTGATCATTACTCTGTTGTGGTTTGTCACAATATGATCCTAATCAAGTTTTAGATCTATCTTCAAACTGGATGTCCATGTTCATAGGCCACAATGGGCTCTTGGAAATTGGACCAGATATGGCATTGTAAAAATGAGAGACCAATGCTATGTTAATTGAAAGAACATCCATATTCTGAAATCTGCAACAGAGTGATTATAACTTATAAGAAGGCCACTTCCTGAACTCCCTGAATTAAATGTCAAAGTTCCAGCAGTGGAAAGCATTCAGCGAATATTACAGTATAATTATCTAGGATGTCCATGTTCATAGGCCACAATGGGCTCTTGGAAATTGGACCAGACATGGCATTGAAAAAATGAGAGATCAACGCTATGTTAATTGAAAGAACATCCATATTCCAAAATCTGCAACAGAGTGATTATAAGGCGGCCACTCCCTGAACTCCCTGAATTAAATGTCAAAGTTCCAGCAGTGGAAAGCATTCAGTGAATATTATGGTATAATTATCTAGCAACTATTTTTCTCTTCTCTCGCATCACACATGATTACATGATTTTTCTCTTAATCAAAGGATCAAATTGTGTTAAACTTAGAGTGGACTGTTGTATATAAAACTGTGTTTGCAAGTGTATAGTATATTTGCTGAATTTCATACATTCAGGTTTATAGACATGTTTTAATTATGAGAAAAAATATATATTAAATTTATTATATACAAAATTATTTACATCACCAATTCCTCTTCTCTAGTTCTCAAGAACATCTGAACTACAAGTTATCTGAGGTAGCAGCAGTAAGTCCAATAGTTTGAAGAATACCAGAAGAACTCAGAGGTTTAAGTTTCCCATAGCCTCAACTCTAAACAGAAATAATTCTATGTTGCACTACCTTCTGAATAAAGAGAATCATAAATGCAGACAAAATTAGTCAAAGATTTTTATTTCTTAGGACATAAAAACACCAAGCATTAAAGTATTAACAAAGATCCTGTGAAACCTTTGTTTTCATTAAAATGATATGGAACATAATTATCTTGCACAATGAATATTACATGTATTGTGGAGTCTGACCTGCAGTGGCTTGTATCATGCAAAACAGTGCAAGACATTAATATGTTGGAATACATTCAGTCACTATTGAATCATTAAAATGAATGGAACTCGTTAATTCTTAATTTTTCATTCATTTCATCCCGAACACCCTCGTTTGCAACAAACTCATCCAGATCCTCTAAAATCATAAAAAAAGGGACCAAAAGAAACTAGTCTAGAAATAAAGGACAATCAGATTTCAAGAGCCGCTTCAGTGTAAGAAATATAAATATATAATATTTATATTGCTACATTTATAAAATGAGTCAGAGCTACTCCAGGAGTTCATTCAAAATGTGATATAGAGGTACATCAATAAAATAACACGGCCAAGTTCCACTCCAAGATTTGTATGTTTCTTAGAACAGCTAAATAACACATACATAATCTAAATGCTAAACGAAGGTTTTCAGGTTAATTATGAAAAAAGAATGAAAAGCCGAATAACTGGGGGCCAATCTAGATCCAATCAAAGTTTTTTTTTCCTAAATATGCTGTACAGCCTATTATCTCTATCAATGTTATGGATCTGATGCCTGAACTAAAAGTTATAACTCAAATTTAAGTATTTCCTTTCTGAAAAGACAGGTCTGATAAATATAAATACTTCATTTGGTGTTTTGGCCGAAGTTGGAAAAGTGTTCAAATCAAAGGATTCATCATAACAAACACAAGAATCACAAGGTTCACTTTTCCCCTGTTTGTTGGCCACATAAGTGGTAGGGCAAGGAATAAAAATGAAGTTTATTCTTACAAAGTTGTTTAGTGAGACAGGATTAGCTAAAATTTAGTACTTCCAGCATAATCAGAATTACAGGATAAAAAGGTTTGGATAAAGTTATCCAGCTTAGGTATGTTAATTTTATTAGTCCACCCCAATGAAATTATAAAGGGTCCCTTCCCATTCCCATTCAATTGGCCAACTAATTGGGACATTGAATCAATGTTTGGATTTTAAGTTTACCAGAGGAAGGGCAAGAGATCTAATATTATCCCCATGCAGATATGTTAGATTAGTTGCTAGGCCATTTTTTTTAATAATAAATTGTAATAGGACAAGTGATCAATGGCTTAGATTAGGTCTTCAGTCTTTTTTAAAAGAAAAAAATTATTGTAATCCCTGGATTGGTGAATAGGTTGTTGTAGAATTTAATCTGATCGATTGATTAAATCACTTATTCTATAATATTCTATAATGAAAGGTGTACTCTCTACAGAGAACTTTTTTGAGATTTCCTGCGTGAGGATGCGAAACCCTAATCTTTTCCTTTTTTTTTTCAGACTCCGCCTCCCAAACCCACCTAATCCTGCTGTCCAGCCCCTGTAGCTGTTATCTGGACTCATTTTGATGCTGTCCAAACCCTGTAAACTGCTTTCCAGCCCCTGTAGCTGCTCAGGCCCCATTTGCCGTTGCTCAGACCCTTGTTTTTGTTGTCCAACCCCTTCTTCTGCTTCCCATGACTCTCCAGTCCCCCTGTTGCTGCTGCTAAGGATTTCGTGAAGATTCAGTTGCTGCGGAGAACTCTCAAACCCCTTGTATTTGCTTCCATGGATGCACCACAGCCCTCCCAACTTTATTCTCTTATCCCTGAGTAATTCTAATTTGAGTCCCTGCGTCCACCTTTGGTGAGATCTTTGAGGATATAGTGGTTAAATATGCCCTGAGTGGTTAAATATGCATGTTCAAGAGCCCTAGTGGTTAAATATGCCCCGACTCAAGGTAAGGATGAGGATGATTAGCATCATAAAACCATTTTCCACATTTATGCTATGTGCAGAGATAAGAATTGCATAGTCATCATTGATAGTGGGAGTTGCAAAAATGCTCTCCTTGTTAAAGTGTTAAATTACATGTGTATTATATTATTGTGTTACACGTGTAACATTATCATATACTATTATATAAGGGTTTGAGTCCCTCTCTAATAGAATTAAGGGTTTCATTATTATTTCTCTCTCTTATTCTAACATGGTATCAGAGTCACCTCAAAAATCCTATATCCACAAAAATTTCTCTCTCTCTTTCCCGTCCTGATTGAGGAGTCTTTAATCAACACGGGAGAGGATTTTTCATTCCCATATTATTCTTCTTCTTTACGCTTCCTGCCCCAAGGGCCCTCCACGCCATCCATGCATTGTTGCTGCCGCCCCTCCCTGTGTGTGCCCTCCCTACCTACCCATGAGGGCTTATGCATGTGATACATGGATGTCCACGTGATTAATTAATGTGGGGTTATAAAGGGTCCTTATTAGGGCATCATCTTCACATCAAATGGACGACCAAAAAGAAAAAAGGGTTTCGATAGTTCTGTTCGGACACACATCCGTGCACCACCATCACTGCCGCCACTATCATTATCGCACCACCGTCTGTCTCTATTCTCTGTGCTCTATCTTTGCGCGCCTCTACTTCTGTGCTCTGCCTCCATGCACTACCTCCATGCACCGCTTCCACCATTACTGCCACACATATTTTAGGTACTTTCTTTTCCCGACCTCTATGGGCTCATCCGGATTCCAAATACATCCATCTCAATACTCATTTTGCACAGTTTTTCGTTCGCTGTGCATTTGTATGCTTCTTTTCTTCATCCAAGACCTCTAGTTTTCTGTTTTCTTGAATTTTTATGTTTTCTATGTCGATATTTCTGCCACCATCTTCCTCAGTCACCAATCTATAGGTCTTTTGTGGCCCTCATTCGCCTAGTGGCATCTCTTTATACAGCACTGCTACCTCTGCACACGTCTTCCTTTATGTGTGCTCTTTCTCTTTCCACAGCATTGCTGCCTCTGCACATGTCTTCCTTTATGTGCGCTCTCTCTTTTCGCAATATTGCTGCCTCCGCACACGTATTCCTTTATGTGTGCTCTTTGTTCTCTCTTTGTCCTCTGCATTGCCTCCAACTCAACGATGATGTCACACCTTTCCATGATTTGATATTTCCCCTTCACGGACTTTCTTCCTTGCTTCATGCATTCACTATGTCCCTTTGTTTGACGCTATCGCACATCCTTCCTTGTGCTTCCTTCGGTGCCTCTTCCTAGCCCTCTCGTCTATCATAACATTTCTACTCTCACTCTCTCTTTGATCTCTCTCCTTCATATTTATTCCCTTTAGTTCACACTCCACTATCTTTTTCTTTTAATTGGTTTTGTGTTCCTACGCATCCATCGTATTCCCTCTTTGACGGAATCTGTTTTGGTTGGTTATTCGTGACGATGTCAACACCACCACTTGATGCTCTTCGCCATCAGCGTTTACAGTTTGCAGAAAGGTTTCGATATGCTTCACCATCAGCATTTGCAGTTTGCATAAAGACTTCAATACACTTCGCCATCAGCGTTTACAGTAAAGCTTCATTTACAGATGATTGAAGTGTCTATTGGGATGTTGGGATTTTAGTTTATCATTTTCGTGCAAACTCTAAGGTACTATCCTTTAGAGTTTGAGAGGGGGTGTTAAAATGTTAGATTACATGTGTATTATATTATTGTATTACACGTGTAACACTATACAGCACTATTATATAAAGGGCTTGAGTCCCTCTCTAATAGAATTAAGGGTTTATTTCTCTCTCTTATTCTAACACTCCTCAAGCATGGTTTCCTGTCTTGGTTTCACATTTGTTGCCTACCCTCAACCCTATAGAGTCGCATGGTCAACATGTCACCAATCCTTGTTTCACAGAAGTGTCTTGTGTCAATACAGTTTGTCTCATACAAAAACTCTTTATTGTGCGACATAGTACCCACGAATGTTGGTCACATCATCCTGGGTAGGCTTGGTTATTTAACCGTGACTTTACATTGTTTGTCAGGTCAAACATGTGTTCTTTTATTCACTAGAGTAAGAGAATTAAGCAAAATCTGCATACACCCAAGACTGCTACCCTAGAAAAGAAAGGATAAAATAAGGGCGAGTTAAGCAAGAATGATTTTAAGGTCATTAAAATCTCCAGCCCAACAGATTTTGAGACTGAAGAGGAGTCCCTCACCCATGCCCTTGTTGTAAAGAAGTCACAATTGGGTCTCCAATTGAAATTCCACATGACATACTCCTTCATTTGGTGAGTTCGAAGATTTCATAGTTGGGCAGCCAAAGACTATTCAACGACACGATTCCATATTTGTGGTTGTGGATCATTCTTCTAAAAGGGCCCACTTCATTCTTGTGCCAAGACTTTATACTCTTCCAAAGTAGATTTGTTTTTTTTTATGATATTGTCAGATTGTGTGTAGCCTTCCAAAGACAATAGTTTCTTACTAGGGTATTCGTTTCATGAGCTACTTCTGGAAAAACTTATGGCAATTAGCACATTATGGGGACCAGTTTTCTTCCACATACCACCCATGGTCCAACACACATGATCAAAATGAAGTCATCAATAGGAGTTTGGGTAACTTCTTACGGTGGCTCGTCAGTGATCACATCCAAGATACGGACCTAGTTTTACATGTACTGAGATTGCATTCATTATCTTTATTAATAGATCCATAGGCATGAGTCCATTTGAGGTTGTGCATGGTTATAAACCTAGGAAGCCTATAGATCTCATTCCCAGATTTTCATAACAAAATTTAGATGATAAACATCACACAAGCATATAGGAAGGAGCATCAATCACCCATGATCTCCAAAGCATTGGAGGAGGAATGATGGCTAGGATTGGAAAAAAGGATGAGAAGGATGTCAACATGTGCATTGAGATATGCACGAGGAAGGAGTGCCGATTAGAATTTTAGAAGAAAAACAATGTGAATGGTTTAAAAAGGGTTTGTTTGAGTGAATGAGGGTGGCACCCACATTATGAAACTAGAATAGTGAAGGGTAAATGCATTTACCCAACTTTCATCACAGAAGGATTTTGATGAACATTACTCAATAAGAGAAAGGTGTGTGTGCCACACACACAGAGGGGAAGAGAGATCACTTAACATGGTAGCTCTGCCAATAAACAGGAACAACTCTCTACCTCTACGAAATATAATCGCTTATTCATCATCTAAAATTTCTTTAAACATCCAAGATAAGGAAAAAAAGCACAAAAATGGTTCTACCCTTTTTCAAGACACTACACCCCCCATTTGGATAGAGAATTAAGTTATTATGAGGTTTATGACTATTCTAGTATAAATAAGGATAAAGTGATTTTATGTTTGGTTGTGTTTTGAATTATTCTCATTGGAAAACATAATAATAACGTGTTTGTTGTTTGGGTAAAATGTGAATAAAGTATGCATAAAGATTTATAAAAAGTGAAAAAAATGATTATATAATTGATTTGACAGTTGATTTATAAGAGGTGGTGACAGTTGATTTGGCAGTGGGCACACATATTCTTTTGGATTGAATAACCTAGAATAACTTAATTCCAGGGGTTGGCTGAAATCCGTATACCAGTTTATTCTGGCATAAAGATTCTCATTTATTCCAGCCTTACTCCACATTATATCCATTTGTCCTTCCTTCTATTCCCAATCCAAACATGGGCTACATGATTAGGAAGTCATAAGATTGTGTTTTACTTTAGCAGGGGTGGAGAGACGTGTAGCTCAATGCTCTAACTTTCAACTTTGAAGAATTCAAAAAGATGCTCAAGCGATTATTGGAAAAAAATTCAACAATAAACAAACCTCCTCAAAGATCCGAAATATTTCAATTATAGATGGTGCTTGTCTCTGTTGAGATGATAAAGGCTCCCAAACCTATATAAAACACAGAACAAAACTTAAATCACCATAATAATAAAATATAACCCAAACAAAAACTAGTTGAAACTTGGGACATTTATGAACATGAAGCATATTTAAAATCCTCATTTTATTAATTTTTGGATACTTTTATGTATGTTATTATGTGATGAACAACATATCATTACTTAATACTGTTGTAATTTTTTAAGATAAATGTAAAATACTCTAATTTATGATGAATTTAACAATGAATGCTACCCATGCAGACCATCCACAATGAGGGGGGTAATTTTTTGAAGCCAAGATTGGTGCTTCATATTAAGTAATGTCACCCTCGGACAAAACAGAGACGAGGTTCCTCCAAGTAGAAATACAAAAGGAAAACAAAAGAAAGAAGGAAAAAGAAAGGAACCCTTTATGAAATTCTCTACAGCCCTTTCCACTTGTCCCCCATAATTAACGAATTCATGTACCTTTCCAAGTAAAATGGATACCTGCACAAAGAAGCCCCATGATTGTCGCCCAAATTTTTTTAATATAAATACTTCTCCTTTAGAATATGCATTTGTTATGTGCTAATCATACTTTTTTCTTTTTCTTTTCTACCTCTTTTTTTCTCTCTCCTTGTTTATAATTGTGTTTGACCAATTATTGGGATTTGGTAGACACTGATCTTTACCCAAGAATAACAAATATTTTTCATATACTTCGGAAGCGCATATAACCCATGATTCATTTTCAATTCCCACTCTAGGTCAAAAGGCTCAAAGCTTTTTTGTGGACGGTGTACATGGGGAAGATCTTGACAAAAGCCTGTAGAGCTAGATGGGCACCGGACAAGGATTTGTTGTGTGCACTATGCAAAACATAGATTGAGACCATGGATCCCAATGGTCAGACAAATCGGGGTGGCTTGGAGAGGCAACAGATATGGGAGTGGATTTCTCATCATTGAGGGGATGTAGGAGGGGGGGAAAAAGTTGAAAACCAAGGGGGATAGAAGCAAAAATGAGAAGATATCCCAATCTTTTGTCCCCATGTTGATGAGGTCCATTTGGCTCGCCATACACCAGGCCCAATTCAAAGTTGTCCCCCCTATACGGAAAACATTTGGGAAGTGACGGTCAGCTGTATCCAAGATTGGGGGAGATTTTGTATTAGGGAAAGCACAGTGATGGTAGTGTGGCAAATGATTCAAGAGTAGTCTCTAGCTTTTGGCCTGGATGCCTCCACAGTAGAGCTCTCCTCTGTTGGGAAGCTTTGTCCAAGATTGCTTACTTTATTTTGCTTGTATTTCCTTTTCATGTATTTGGGCATTGTCTTCTATTTAATACAACGATGCCGGATGCCTAACATTTTTCTTTCAAAAAAAAACAAAGATATAGCTTTAACAACCAGATCCATCTCCAACTAAGATAGGGCATCAGAGTAGGACTCCTTCCATCGCTCTAACCTTAATACCCTAAAGCTTGGCTAGATCACCTCGATAGCCGCTTCAACATTCACCCTCCCAGCCTACCCACTTTATTTACCACCACACACACTGCTTCAAAAAATCCATCTCTTTTCAATCCATTCATTTCAGTCAAACAACAGGAAATGGGACACCACTGAGGATCCCTACAAGCCTCCTCCTCAAAGGAAGGGCAGCCACCACTTCAATGCCTAGTCCCCTTACAAAGCATACACACCAATCCTTGCATTTGGAAATCCAATAATCTTATTGGTTGACAATATATGTGTATCTCTTCGCATCTTGTATTTGAATATGACTTAGAATCCCCTTGTGTCAAGGAGGCAATAGGAGTCCAGGGAATTTGGTTGTTGAATGATGGATTGAGAAATTACAAGACCTCTTTTATCCTCTGATTATAGGACAAAAAAAACACACGGTAATTTTTTCCCTAGCACCATTTTTTTTTGAAAGGTGAAACTTCTACGAGCATAGTCAAACACCCCCCTACACTGCTACCTCTGTGTCACAACCTCCACTCGCTCACTCTTCCTCCCCCAAGGCAGAAGAGGAAACGAAGGTTCTCTGTAGGGAAATGGAAAAGACGGGAGGTCATCCTCCCAAAAATGGGTCTCTCCTTCAGGCTCATTTGTTTAATCAAGAATTACATTTATAAAAAGCAAATATCAGATATAACATAAAAAAGCAGTAAACTATACAATCAAAGGAAATCTGGCTCCGTAGAAACAAACCTCAATACTGATAGCACGTTCTGTCCATTCCAAAAATATTTGATGCTGAGCATTCACCCACTCAAGAAGAACTGGTCCAGCAACCTCTCCTACCTGAGTGCAAAAAAGATATACTTTCTTCAGTTGTTCCATCAATCAATATTCAATGAACTAAAGAATTAGACATCTCAAAAAAGACATATTTGTCCCGAAATGAGCATAGAGATAATTTCCAACATCTCCAAACAAGTTCAGAGAAGTCATTGATAGTGTGTAATTCAAGGGATATAGATGATCATCACCGTGGAAGAAAAGCAATGGGATACAAATAAAAATTTGATAGACGGGCTTTCTTGAAAAATCAGCAAAGGACATGTTTCTGTTCATTTAAGGGATCTACACTTGCCCCATGTAGAAACCCAAATTTATTTGTTCGCACTAGGTTCATGGGGCACACCAAAACCAGAATGGATGCATATGCAGAAACTGTAACATCCTTAAATCCATGAACCACGATTCCTAGATAGCATATATAATATAACTCCGCCAAAGTTCCTTTTCTAATATTGCTTTAGTGATGCATCAAGGATATGGCATGTCTGAAAAATTTTCCATGACAGCTTCCTTTGTCAATGACATGGACACGGGATAGACATCCATATCAATCTCGACAACAAGAGGCGTGTATGAATGGGCATTAATTTAAAATATATTCATTAGATCTCTATTGACTCTAGTAAACGTTTCTCTACTTTTGTGGAAATAATCTATTCAAGTGAGAGAGGACCAGATTCTAAAAGAATCATGCATATGGAAACAAAATGCCAGTTGTTACTTTGAAAATAGAATGGCCCCCATCACATATTCATGATTATGATGATTTTAAAATGATGGATTGGGTTTACAGTGAAGAAGAGGTTATAGTGAGACAATGAGCACAATGGCCTTTTCTCGCTTTCTCTAGACACATGGTCAAATGATAATATTTTCTCTCTCTATCCACAAGGTGGTTCTAGTTTGTGTGTGATGTCAATGGGAACATTAAAGAATTTACAAGACTTTCTATATCTAGGCTGTTGGTTTCTCACTTGTGGATACTAATTATCATTTGAGTTTAACATCCAAAGCAAATTAGATTCCTAACTGAACAGATAGGGATGTGTATCCTAAACTCGATCAAAAAATGCGCGCTCTTAAGGTAAAAAACATGTTGCTTATGAAAGCAGAGATGCAGAAGTATGTGAACTTATCAAGCATCAGAAATGCATCAGCACCATTCTAGCTAGGACTTTATTAAACTGTAACTATAGCCAACATCTCTAATGCACAATTGCATGCAATATTGTTTTATGATAGCACTTCATAGAATTTACAGCTCAAAAAATTCAAAAATGTAAGGAGTGAAGTTAATTTGGTATATAGATATGCAATACATAATATGGAAAAGGGAAGATATAGAAAGAATTATATAGACAGCTCAAATAAGCATTACGAATGTAGTTGAAAATAAGAATGGTCTTAAGTCGAATTATATAGACAGCTCAAATAAGCATTACGAATGTAGTTGAAAATAAGAATGGTCTTAAGTCTTGACAATCCCCCAAACCTGGTATGGATGCAAATCTTTGATGATGGGCATATTTGAAAGATCTTCCCCAGAAGCAAAAAATATCATGTGAATCAGATTGTGTTCTAATGAATCAGCTGCTGGAAGCACAGTGCGGACATCTTCTGAAAGGTGCAGTACTCCATCCAGGAATGGTTTCTATGAATCAATGGAACATTGAAATGAAACTCAAAATGAAAAAAAAAAATGGATTGTTATTCTATCCATACTCAATATAAGTGAGTCAGCCAAACTGAAGATGAAAAATAAGTAAGAATAAACTCATCAATGAAATGATCACACACCAGATATGCTCCATATAATTGGTGTATGATCACAGCAGAAAGGGTTCCTGCTTCAGGGCACCATTCACGTAACACAGGACTGAAGACAGTGTGTTCCTTATCAGATATTAACTTCAATTCCTCTGCAAGTACAGCCAATGGATGTTTCATTTCTTCCTTTGACCTGGTCTTCAAAGAATCTATGACCTATGAAACCAAATATATCAAAACTGACTTCACTTTTATGTATGAATTCAAACATATCAGATGAAGTAACCAATCATACACCTCACCCGTTTAAATGCAGCTCGAATGGACTTTTCAACAAAATGTTTCAAACGCTCAGAAGTTACTTCAATCCCATCTAAATTTTGATTGAACTGCAAACATGGGTAAAAACATATCATTAGTTTAACTAGAGCACACAAGATAACACTGCTGTTATGAAAAGAGAGAAAGAAAGAGCTGTTCCCTGAAAATAATTGGAAACATTCTCCAACCTCAACCAGAATGTGTTGATAAGGGCCAGAAATGAATAAAAGTACGGTATACTAATGCAAACAATTGAAGACCCCTTGGCATTAATGTCCATGATGCCTAGAGTTACACCACTGTGGACTGTAAGTTGCTCCCCCAAACTTGGAATTTCTTCAGCCGAGATTGTGATAGAACCCGGGACCAATTACCACAGTTGAAAGCGGAATAGGACATTAAGTTGAGGTTACGGGAGAGAGATGATTGGATTTGAAGGGGAAAATACACAGAGAAGAGACACCACCAGTACTAAATTCCAAGCAGAACCTAATGGTTGAGCAAATTCAGTTCAATATATAGGAATAGAAGCAAATTTCAGCAGAAATTTGGCAGTGGCATGTTTATTTTGATAGGAGGCATTTACTCCCACCCCTCATCTCATTCACCCCACCCCATTAGAATATTCATTTTTTTAGGTGGGGAGAAGAAAGAAGAGAGAGGACGATAAGTGACATTGTGGGCAGAGGGTGGCAACAGTCGGCGGAGGATAGCGGCAGGAGGAGGGGGAGGGCAGCGATGGTGGATGAAGGAGGGCGACGGTGGGTCAAGGAGGGTATCTGACCTCTCCCTCTCTAGCCGATACCCCACCGCTGCCCTCCCCCGGCCTTCTCCACCTGCCCTCCCCCGACCTCCTCCATCTGCCCTCCCCCGGCACCCATCAGCGCCAACCGCCACCCTTCCCCTCCCCGGCCTCTGTCTTTGCCTCTCTTTCTCTTTCTCTCTCTCTCTTTCCCTCTCCCAATCCTCCACCAACCGCCCTCCACCCATCGCCACCCTCACCATCCTCTCTCTTTCTTCGTCTCTTTTCCCCCAGTTATTCACCCACCTCAAAAAAAAAATTCTGGGTGGGGCTCAATTTGATATTGGAGGTTTAGTGCCCTGAACATTGTAGTCTTTCCTTGATAGGCTTTCGCTTTACTAGAAGTGTTTAAAAAAAAAGGATTTTTTTAGATTTTACATAAGGTGTAAAGGGGTTCCAAAAACCCAGTCTCAATTACTAAGATTTGAAATGTTGGGGTCCAACGACTCTTTGGGTAGCCGTTGGGCCACATTTAAAAAACAAAATGGGTCAAATCAGCAATTTAACAATATGTCAGCAATATATCGAGACATCTCCAATATAGTGATGACATCAGCATGTCGTCATCACTATTTTGACAAACCACTAAAAGGACTGATAAACGGTCCTATTTTAGCAGTAACCCCCTAAAACAAATATATCAGTCAAAAATTGTTCGGACTTTATTTTTTTCTCTGTCATTCTGCCACATGAAATCCCACTACTTTGTCAAATGTGAGAGAGAATGCATATTCTTTTGATACACACCAAGCCCCTGCTTGGCATTTAGATGCAAGAGCAATTTGTTTGAAATTCTTAAACCTCCAAAACTCTTATTTCCTTCCTTACAGATACTCCACATGATAATTGCAGGCATGCACTTCCATACACCCAATGCTTTTGAACAGTGCATAATTCCAAGTACACCAGCAAATCAGCCATAATCTCACAATTCAAGCAAAATATTCAATCCCATTAGGAATATACATGTTATCCTACTCGGTAAGTTCACAGAAGATGTAAATAAGATACGCTGGATTTTCAGAATCTGTCTCTCACTCTCTTAAGGCATCCACATGCTATTAGAAAAACCATTATCTGCAATCTGTCCAAAGCCAAAAATTTATATCTTTTGCTAACGAACAAAAGGACTAAATTCTCTGTGGAATGATAGAATATTGAATGCTCAAGTGATCGGCAAAAACCTGGTTTACTGAAAACAATGTAAGACAGAGAGACTTAACCTGACTCTGTGTGATCCTATCTTAATTTCTCATAGTAATATAAACTTGAATCACCTTTTTTAATAGAGCAGATAAAGATGAAATTCAGTCACTTTTGAATTTCTATCCAAATTCAGCCCAATTTCCCTGTTTATTTTTTTAAAACGACCACATACACGACCACAGGCTTGTAATTGAGTAGTGAGAAAGGTGCATATCATTAAGGACACTTCCCTGATCAGTAGATCCCTGGTTTACTGATCCATTTATTTTGTTTTGATTTGATTTTCCTTTGTACTGACTTTTCACCCCAATTCATCCATTTTCACAAAAAAAAGGCACAGCCTTATCTTTTTTATGACCACAAATTCATTGGTGTTGAACCGAAAATAAGTTAGCAGATTCTAGAATATTGCAGCATTTATAAAACTAAAATACAAAAAACAACAATTTTAGCATACAGCTAGTGAAGATGAACTAACTAGGAGCCTACCTTAATTTCACCACATTCAATGTCTGTTCCAACAACAACCGCTACCCTCATGACTATTTTGAAGTCCACAGACTTTTTCTGCAGAGAAAATGAGGCCTGTTTATTTACTTTGAGGAATGATTTCATTAAAACAGATGCTGATGATAAATGTCATTATTCCCTACCAAGAGGTAATTTGTCGCATCAAGATCAGTAGTGTGCTTGATTTTCATAAAGACTATTACAGCTTCAAAATTAAGATCACATGTGAAAGTAGTTTTTCTTCTCAGGTAAGCAAAAAGATGGAACAAATATCTGATAATTTACTATCATGTGGACAAGCAGTTAAGGTAGAATAATAACAATAAATACACAGACAACTATATGTGGTTGTGTGGCAGATCAGGATTCACTAAATCAATGCAAAATGTTGTGGCAAAAGATACAATGTCAATGGTGATTCATGTAGTAAGCCAGATACAGTGCAATAGGTACGTACAATTCACACATCGTTATGAGTCAATGATCCTAAAAAAGAGATCACAGATATCTGCATGGGCCCAATTAGTCAGAAGAAATAGCAACATTTTGAGCTAAGCCCAGTCCATCTGATTAATTTTTATGAGTAAACCAAGAGAAAAACTATGATGAAACACTTTAATCTAGATGTTGAACCTGAAAAAACTGGGATTTTATATTCCAATGACTCAGAGATATTAATTAGCAATTTAGCATGATCCAAAAAGAATTGTGAAAAGTGAAATAGCCTAGGATACTTGACAATGAATATGGTAATTTAAGACTTTATCTTTTTCCCAGAGCAACTATGTTAGTACAAAATTTCTATAGACAAAAAGAAAACACAAGGAAAAAGTAGCTAGGAGAAAAAGTGATGGCAACCATCCATGTGAGCCCTCGAATATGTGCACAAGACTCATTCAAATTGCACCTGACTAAAATGTAGATGATAATCTTCAAGCTGCCGATTACACCACGAGTTGACAGACAAGAATACAGCATGTATCAAACTCAAGCATCCTTCATAGTCATTGTCTCCGATTGAACAGATAAGACTATTCATATATGCTGCTTCATTTCCATCATCAACTTTGCTGCACACAACTTTCTGCATTTCATTGACCGCATATTCTAGCAGCACTGCTTCACCTGTCTTCAAAAACTTTATAAAAGATATATATACTTAGATGATGATTTCTGAATTTATCTTACCCATCAAACAAATTAATACACAGAAAGTGGAGTAGATGGCAAATGATTCAATGATTTACACAAAAATCGGGGAAAGTAACAGAAATTCAAGGAAATGTACCTTGTGACAAAAGATAAGCCTAAACACATAATCTACACATTTATATGCATTCTGATCTTCAGCTATATTTCATCAAATTTTGCAGTCCTTAATCTACAAACATATATACCTATCAATCTACAACAAATCAATACACTTAGTCAAGAGAAGTTTTAACATGTAAACATATGCACTAACATTTCAACAGACATAGCCAGAAAAGTGCTAATAAGAAAAGGACCCCCATCTTGAATGTCACCTAATGAAAAAAATTGGGTAGCAATCTCCAGACCACATGGAAAATAGGGAGTAAAGGAATTTATTTACAGGATGATGGGAAATAAAGAGTTTTGGATTAGATAAACGAATCATGAGGTTCTGGACTTCTGGTAGGACTAATCTAAGCCTAAGTATTAGCGTCTGAGCATGCAATTCCACCAGATCCCCTGCCCACCCAGATGGACTCAGGGCAGATGGAGTTAAATACCAGTTTAAGTGGCCAGAATAAGTGCATTCCAGTTTCAGGAGGCTTCATAAGATGATTAATTTATGAAATTAATTAAATGGTTACTTATGGCATACCTGTGAGGCTATGACCTATAAGATGAAGGGAGTGCCCAATCTTACAAAAAGAATATCTAACTGCTATATCTATCTCTATGCTGGTATTGTATAACAAGTTGTCATAAAGATAAATGCAAAATCGAATTTTTATAAGATGACACTTGTCACCAAATACACTTTTCTCACTTGTACATTCTATGAAACTAAGAAAGATTTTTTATTTCAACACATGATATGATTTTTAGCCCATCCTATTTACAAAAGTGAGTTTCAGCCGACGCAATTATTTTTCATGAAGCCTGAACAGTACAAAACAAAGAACCCTGATTAATGCTTACATAATTTCCTTTCCAAGATCTCCACTTATTGACTATTCTAAAGCAACTAAGACTGCTTCCCTCTCCACGTTATACATTTCGTAAGCGGTTAAGCCCCACAACAGAAATAAGTTAATAACTAAAAGTAACCTACCAGTTTATTCCAACTACCATATCAATTAATTCACAAGGCGTACCTGTTGAAATAGCACCCATCCATATAATGCATCATGCAATGTCTGATTAATTCCTAAAGTAGTCCAGGTCAACTTAAGAAGTCTGAGAACTTCATCAGCCTCCTATTTAGCATTTTAAAAATAAATAAATAAATAAAAAGTCGGAAAATTTAAAAGGCAAGCATCATGTATCATTTGGATGTCACATACCTCTATAATCTGACACTCCTCGAGAATGTCAAAGATGCAACAGAGCAATCTCTTGTATAACTTTATATTGAGATGATAACCACTTGTCCAATAATAGGTTTCCCCCAAAATGCCGAATTTGCCAGGCATAACAGACAACCTTGAAGCAAATCTCCTTATAATTAACAAAGTCTCCACGTATTTCAAGTGGTTTATTTCTGCTGAGAAATCCTACAACCATCATTCAACCAAGCAATGACATTACAATAAAAAATTCACTGAAGATATCCAATTCTGAAATGTATTTCAAGACAATAGTTCCTTGCTTAAGTGATGTGTAGTTTCCACACGTTGGTTTTTTTTTTTTTTTTTTTTTTTGTGTTCATGGAGAGGCCTTGATTTCCACATCATATTAGTTGGTATTCTATTCAACTCTTTAAACCTATATTGACCCTTTGTGGAGTCAACGATTCAAATGAAATATAAAACCCAGAATCAAAAATAAAAATGCAGAGGGTGATTAATTTCTTTCCCGCCGATACTCAACCTAACCCAGAACTGTTTAGAACTGAATCAAACTTTCAGCAATATTAGGGTACCAAGTACAGGTGGAAATACCTTTATATTTTTGAGCTTCAACAAAGAGGATTTGACTTCTGTTGCTCATCCATTGAGAGGATAGAAGTGCAACAGAGGAGTTCTTCAAGAATATTTGCCTGCCAACAAGATATTGTGACATGGGAACATGATATGTTTTTTTTTTGGAAATTTATGGGAACATGATATGTTAGAATCCCCACAATCAAACTTGTCAAGCATAAAATGGTGATAGTATCACCTGCCTTTTCTGCCATTGTAATATGATTTTTCACTAAGAAAATCAGACCTTCCAATGCTACCCATTAGCTCCAAAGATATACTAGGGATATCAAGCTGATTCTGCAATATTCTTCCATGGATCTCACACAAGCTTTGCTTCGTGCACGCATCCATTACTTCTGATATCTGGTAGATGATAAATACATTACTCATATCCATTATGACCGCAATAGAAGAAAGGCACAACAAGCAGTTAAGAAACACGAATGAGATACTCTCCAGTGTTATGGGCTGAAATTGAAACATCTAAATGAGTTCCATGTCATTATTTTTGAAAGTCACGGATAATGTTTATATTCCATGGTAAAGAAAGGGACTACATATTGATGGGAAAAAAAGGTCAAATTCCAGGTACAGGTTTGATGTGGTGGTGGAAAAGATGATATTAGATTAGATGACACAGGAACAGATTCAGCAGTCATATGGCAACTACAAGAGATTAGTTGGAAATCTACAGAGGGAGTCAGCAATTAGGGATAAGAACCCAACAGTTTGATGTTCACAGATGAGGATAGATCAGGCAGAGGTTGGCCATATATCATCGACCTAGCTTGTTCATCCTCATATTGTGAACCCAACTGCATCAATTGTAAGGCTTATAGTTATATAATTTACTGTAGTTTATTTTAAGGTACTACAAAAGAATTTAATTATTTTTCAGAACCTGCTTCTAAAAAAAACAACACATTTCCTATGTGTGATTGTCGTAAGTGACTGTATGAAAGGTCTTGTCTGGTTTATACAACTACAGCCATAACTTTTTAGGTACTTTCACAAACTCATATGTGACTATGTCTAGAAATTTTACAATATTTGAATTGTTGCAACTTTTAGGACAATTACTGACTCGTGCATGTAAAAATATAGAAAATCTATTCCTTTCAAGGGAAATCACATTCAGTAACTATGTACATTTTTAATGTGTGTTTCTTAAGCATATGGAGAACATTCACAGCATATTCTTCTTCTATCAGTAAGAAACATTCTGGTAGCCTCTGGAGAAATCTTGCAAGTGCATAAATATATGGAACAGCAATTACTAGTTCAATTCAATATGCTTCCCAAAGAAACAGTTCCAAAACCAGCAGAAATAACACAGCACCAAATAAGAAAACCATTTACTTTCATGACCACATATTGCCCCATACTAACAGTTTTATGATGAACAAACTAATTAGTTGCAGCCTTTACACCCATCAATACAATAGTCATCCATATAATTCTAAGATAAAATTAATCTACTATTTAAAATCTTGCCTCCATTTGGACACGTATTATATCCAACAGCTCAGAGTGGCTGACTATAAACTGGGCATGTGAGACACCTCCACCTCTTTTTGCTCTCCGACCAGTCAAAAACATGGATTTCCTATCCTTCTTTTTATCTTCCAGGGGATGTATTTGAATCATACTGTCATATGAAAGGCAGGGAAAGAGAGGGATGAGCAGTAGAAGTGCAAAATTTGATCAAATTAAAGAGACAGAAACAGGGAGATGGAAATCTAACCCAGAGAATACAACACAGGCAAGCAACACCTCATAGGCTGTTTCTCGAATATCATCATTAGACAAATCTGCCATCATCATAAAGCTACAAATTGGGTAAGTCTTTTAAAAAAGGTAAAGATAAAGCAGACATGCATCAAAGAGCAAAGCAAGAGAGAATAAAAGAAAATAAGAACAAAAAGAAGTTCCAATCTAGTTTCTTGGTCAAGAATTGTTACACATGGCTGAGAAGAAACATAGTTTCATATCCAAGCACAGCCCCTGAGCCCCCAAGCATAAAGAAATTAAGGGTCACAAGATCTCGATCAAAGTTCAAGGTTTCAAGTGACTACTCCACAAAGAATTATTATTAACGAAAGTATATAAAGCCACATGGATTAGTGATGATTCAACAGGGTGTCCTCTATGTAACCTGGAAAATGAATCTGCCCACCGTCTTTCTCTGTCCATGCCCCTTTTCCAGACAAGTTTGGGTCCTCTAAATCAGGCAAACATAAACTTTATATACTCGGCCCAGCTGTGGGAGACCGGGAAGAAAGAAAAGGGACAGAAGCACCCATGCAACGATCACCCAACCATTCATACCAGCAGTTTGTTAGACTATTTGGAGGACTACAAATTAAGTGATATTTTAGAAAAGCCCAATGTATGTAAAACGCATGTGTGATTGTGTCACGGGGCTGATTAGAGCTTGGGGAATTCACTACTCAGGAGCAAAGAGGATTTTCTTTGAGGAGAACAATCCGGTGATAGAGACGTAGCCTCTCAATCTTTGTTCTGTTTTGTACCCTGGTCAGTACACCCCTCACCTACTAATTTTTAATATTATTTGGTGGTAGAATCCCTACCATTTTCTAAATAAACAAAAGAATCAGTGACAGTCTACATGCAACCAACTAATAACAACAGAGATATATATAGCCTCATCATCACCTGTTTTCAGAGGAGGTAAACCCAATGAAGGCACATATTCATCTGTTGCACCTTGAGGACTTGTAGATGGACCACATCCACTGATTTGCTGTGACCCTCCAAAACTCGCAAAAGGGTCCACCTCTTTAAATTCGGACGAAAAATGACTAGAACTCATTTCCTTGACCGGGACCGAAGGTGGAACACGTTGAGGTGTTGAACCAGACGATTCCGGTCGTGAAATTAGAAAATACGAATTCCTGGGCAAGGAATTCATCTGCACAAGATAAAAAAAAAGTAACAGTTATTAAACTAAAACTGCATAAAAAAATCTACCAAGTATACAAAACAATTAACAGTACCATAATTGGGAAATCGTATTCATCAAAGTATTGTTTGGTGGCTTCCGAGAGGTCCAAGGCTCCTCCTGAAACAGTGAAACCAACACAACAGTCTTGAAACGCGAGGCAAAACAACTCACTCATCCGCCCAACAGAGGACGAAAGAGTTTACCGGATTTGACGCGGTCGACGATGTAATCGACGCTGAGGGTGTCCAGATCGACGTCGCGTGGAGGAGGCCGTACATCCCCGGCAAGGCCGGAGGAGAAGATGAAATCGAGGAGGTTGCGACGGTCACGGCGGTATCGTTGGAGCAACAAATGGTTTTCCATGGGAGGAACTCAAGTTGAAGGCATGGAAGAAAGTGAAAACCTAAAAGGAAATGAATTAGATGCTGGAGACTGTTTTTTAGATGGAAAACTGTTTTGGATGCTGCACTGAGTTGGGCGGGGGCGCGTATCCAGGGAACTCCGGTCGGTCCCTTTTTCGAAATATTATTAGGGAAAAATCCATATAACCCCCTGACTTTTCATAATGTTCATATGACCCTAAAAACACATATGTAAATCCAAATAGTCTCCTGACACAAATTAAGATTATTCTGCGAATATTCTATCCAATTAACCCTAGTTGAAAATATATTATAGAAAAAAAACTTCTTACAATGTGTTAAAATAAGAAAAATTATCTATAAATGACGATTTTAACACTCTCGATAGGGTTTTATAATTTATTCAAATGGATAAATCATCATTTACAAAGGATTTTCGTATTTTTAACAAATTGTAAAGGTTTTTTTTTTATATTGTGTTTTCAAATAGGGCTAACGAAATGGAATATTCATATATGCATCATCTGTCAATGAAATCATAACTGAGAGGGTTATTTAGATTTGCATGAGTGTTTTTCAAAGGGTTATATGAGCTTTAAAAAAGGTTAGGGGTTATATGGATTTCAGACAATTTACAGGGGGTTATTTGAATTTTTCTAATTATATTAATAATTATTTAGTGTAATAGTGTAATAAAATGGCGTGAGACCAATCAAAAAACTTTATACAAATCCTCTTGAACATAAAAAAAATTCATGTGAGTCTTGAATCTTTTCTTTCCAATTAGATCCCCTCCACTTAATGTGGATAGCTCTTCAATGTATAGTGTATCTATCCAATTCGGAACTATTTCTTTCATGTTCAATCGCTTCGTTTGACTCCACAAAACTCTGATCTACAAAGAGGAAAGAGAAGAAGAGTCATCACAAGCCTCTATCTGTATCTTTTTTTTATTAATCGACAAGTCCGCAGATCTAATATGGCTACATTCTCTAGTAATTCTTATGGGTGCCGCCCACATCAGATTTTGGATTATTTTTTTATGAATTTTACTCATGATATAGCATTTTCTTGCTCAGGACTGGCTTTGAAATTGACAAAATGAAATGGAACCCTAAGCATGATTTGTAAAGGGGCCCCCTAAATTCACTTTTTTTTCTTTCTAATTTTTATTATTAAAATAATTTATTTTTTAAAAATTTAATTTATATTTTTTAAAACAATTAAGCCTAATAAAATAGAACAAACAAAACTAACATGATATATAGATAAGTTTTAAAAAATTAAATAAAATAATTCAAAAATAACAAATCAAAACACAAAATCCCAATTAGTAGGGATAAAAAAACAGAAATTAAAAAAGAAGATAAAAAAAAATGAAAAAAATTGACAAACAAACCGAAAAAAATGTGTGAACTGAGTTTCTTCACTGCAAATCAAATAACAAATAAATAAATCCCAATAAATTAGGAATAACTATAAAATATGAAAAGAATTTAAAATAAAATAAAAATTAAATACAAAATAAAATAAAATCCCAATAAAATATGGATGAATAACATTTTTTAGATTTTGGGGCCCTCGAAAAGTGGGGGACCTAGGCGATTGCCTTGGTTGCCTATGCTGAGGGCCAGCCCTGTTCTTGCTGATAAAGATTATTTTTCAAAAAAAGTAATTGTTCTTATCTAATGTTTATGTTGAGGAAAAAGAATAATTTGATATATCATATGTTATTAAGCAAGTGCATTCACATCCTTGACATTTATTAATTAAGTTTTTTTTTTATTGCAGATTATGGATATTTTAAAATTGGTTGGACAAAGACTAAGAGGTGAAACCACCATATCAGCTTAATCAATTGTTATGCATGGAAATCAATCTGAAAAAAAAATTTATCATTCTCATTGTGTTAGGGCACTGAGAGAATTGCAACAAGAGGAGAAGACTGATGAATGCATTGTTGACTTCTACAAAATAAAACTTTTGGAACATAATTTCTCAGGTATATGTCACGTCTCCTTTAATGATAGCTTTTGACTCCGTCCTGCATTATCCATGTATGGAATCCCAAAAAATTAAAGTGTCATGTGAGAAGAATAAGTTCTTAGGGAATCTTATTCTTGTTTCAATATTTGAGAAATGATAAATCCAGTATTAAAAATAGTCTCATTTTTAGCTACCCAATTAGTGTACCCAATCAGTATTAAAAAAAAAGGATAATTAGCACTTTTAACCCCGAAAAAATGAATATTCACAAAAATAGCCCCACCCCTCGAATATTAGCAAAAACTAGCACCGGTGAGAGATTACACTGGAGACGGATTATATATAATCAGTCTCCAGTGGTAAATTTTTTTAAACAAACGAGACCCGTGCAGCGAGAAAACACACAAGTGACGGCATGCCGTTACTCTGGAAACGGGCACGGGATAAATACATCCCGTGCCCTCTTTCATCCCCCAAAGAACCCCATTTTCACCCCTTTTTTTCCCTCTTTCATCCACCCACTCCCTCCCAAGCCCGAAAATTCAGTTTTTCATTTGAAAAAATTTTAATTCAAAGGTAAACATCAAAAACCCTAAATGTTATTAAATTTATTTATTTATTTATCAATTGTTTTTATTTTATTGATAAATTTTTTGTTTTTTTATCAAAACCCTAAATGTTGAATGTTGAATATATTTATTATTGGCATGGGTAATGTATGATGTTTTGTTAAGTTAAATGTAAATTTTTTTTGTTTTTAATTTATTTAAAATTTCCTACTTGTGAAAAAAAAAACTTTTATATCTTAAAAAATTTGATTGTCATATAAAAACTTTTTAAAAAATTTAGGGGCCTTCGGAAAAAATAAGATGGCCGCTTAGAAAACATTTTAAATAATTCGAAGGCCATTTAGGAAATATACTTTGTATGTGTTGCATGAATGTTATAGTGGCATGGATGTAGGGGTTGGATGAATTTTTTTATCAGTTTAGAAATATATTTACTAAGTTGAATAGTTTATGGTATAGATGGTGAAGAAATCCGATATTCCGTTGATGTACTCTTTTAACTGGAGGATTGTTCAACGTGAAGATACTTCATTTTATGAATGTGGTACCAGAAAAACTACTATCATAAATAAGAGAATCTCTTATGTCGATTTACTCCAAATGATGTACCATTTGACGGAGACCGATCCAAGTCGTTACAAATTGTCCATGACTGCTGTGCATCCCACTCATGATGGAAAGAGTTTAGGTGCCCCTCTCAAAGATGATATGGGTGTGAAAGTGATGATAATGTTGTATCCTAAACACGTGCATGTCATTCAAATATGGTTAGAGAAGGAAGAGATCATACAAAGAGGTCATGGTGCGATGAATTATGATGCAGAAGATTCATATCCCTCCATTATTCGTGATCCATATCAACCTTCAGGGTCGTCGTTCGTTCCGTGTACCCAAGAAGATTTGATTGATGCAACACCGACCAATGCCCATGGGAGTGTCAATATACCACATGTGTAAGTATTGTGTATTTATAGAATGTTTTTGGTGGGGGTATTCATATGTGTAAGTATAGTCTATTTGTATTTATAGGTCCCTATTTCATGACATGGGTTGGAATGATATTCCTGAGGGAATTCAAGTAAACTATGAAACACATCAAGAAGTTCAAGAAGGAGGAGGAGAAGAAGATCCTGAAGGAGGGGATACTGAAGAAGGAGAAGAGGATCGTGGAGATTATTGGGTTGAAGGACCTGATACTGAGGATGACCATGATGTGGAGACAGTTGCCATCCATGAATATAGTGTTCCTCAAATGTATCCTACACATTTCCTTATGGAGCAAGCGGTGGCAGAAAATGTCCATCTACACATTTATGAAATCGGATCTTCTTCGTGTAATGAACTTCATGGAGAAGAGGATCGTGGAGATTATGCCAACGATTCGTCATAATTTGAGAATCAGTCCTACTGAGATAATGGACATGATACGTGCTGATCATCACTACACAATTTCATATTCAAAGGCACACCATGCCAAATGGAAGGCTATGGAGAGGATATTTGGAAATTGGGAGGAGTCATATGCTGAGTTGCCTCTATATGTTGATGCACTGAGGAGGTCTAATCAAGGAACATGTGTGTTCTTCGAAGGCCCTGTCGTACAAGAGAATGACATGGGTAGACCAATCCGACAGTTTCAACGTGTTTTTTGGGCATTCGGACCAGCCTTAGAGGCTTTCAAACATTGTTGTCCATTGGTTTGCATCGATGGAACACATCTCTATGGAAAATACAAAGGAAATCTCCTCATAGCTACTGCTTGCGATGCAGAAAATGGTTTGCTTCCGATAGCATTTGCTATAGTTGAATATGAGAACAGAAGCAGTTGGACCTTCTTCCTATGGAACTTGTTCTTTTCTGTTGGTTGTATAAATAATATGTGTGTCATATCTGATCGGCATTTGGGCATCATAGCCGGCATGAAAGATATTGAGGCAACCAATAATGTGACATGGCACCATCGTTTTGTATGAGACACATGATAGACAACTTCACAAAAATGTTAAATCAAAGGAGTTGAGTGACCAGGTGTGGAGGGTGCCACTTTGAAGTGCCCAAACCAATTTGCTGATGAAATGTGAAAGATTCTTAGTGCCTCCCCGCAAGCTGCACATGGCTTGATCAAGTCCCTCCACAAACATGGGCCCTTTGTTATGACAATGGTCGTCGTCATGGCACGATGACCACCAACAGAGCAGAAAGCATGAACAGTGTATTGAAAGGTGTAAGAGGATTGTCAGTCACTGTCATATTACAACAGACATTCATACGGTTGTCAGAGTACTTTTATACGAGGCGTGAGTCGGTCGAGGGCATGTCGGGAGAACATGTGCCATCTATGCACCAACATTTGGAGAGGACTGCACATGATGCAAGGGCAATGCTAGTAAGAAGGCTTGATAGGTCATAATTCAATATCCAAGACAAGAATGCGGTTATGTACACTGTCTTCTTGTATTCTGACCATGCAGATTGTCAATATCATGTTCCGAGATTGTTTCACTATCCATGTGCACATGTCATAGCGGCTTGTGGGTATGCACGTATCAGTCCTGGGAGATATGTGTCACATTGGCTTTTCTCAGAGTCATATAGACACACTTATGAACCCCGATTCCACTCAGTTGATGATAAAAGTCGGTGGCCGATTCCTACAAAAAACGATCTAATTTTCATCCCACCGAATGTTAGGAGACAAGCGGGGCGCCCCGTGTCAACTCGTCGACGTATGCACATGGACTCTAGGGATCCTAGCCTAAGATACACATGTTCAATATGTCACCAGAAAGGCCACAGAAAAAATAAATGTCCAACCAGAAATACAATGCTGGTAAAAATGATTAATATGATTGTGATATGATATGATAAATGTTTAGTTATTTGAGTATACATCTAATTTGTGTTCTCATTACAGTTGATGGACATACGTGAGTGGCATGGACCCATGGTTGATGATTTGTTGTATTTTCAGGGATCCCATAGGTGTCGTCATGGATTTCAGGATAAGGTATGAAAATTGGTCAGTTTTTCGCTTGTTCAATTATTCATATATGAATTTTATTATTTAATTAAAAATTAAACTCCTCATACAGACCGACACCTCGAAGTTCACACGATCCACATGGTGACATTGTGTCACTGGGTCATGGATCCACACATCGAGCCATACGTGAGGGCGTTAGGGTTGTACTATTTGATACAGATGGGATATACCAGATCAGATCATCATCTTCTGCAAGCATTGACTGAGAGACGGAGACCAGAAACCAACACATTTCATCTGCGACATGGCGAGATGACTATCACACTTCAGGATGTTGCTGTTTTGACAGGACTTCCCATTGATGGCAAGCCCGTGACCGGTATCACTGATTGCGACGATTGGGCGGGCATTTGTGAGGAGCTGTTAGGTGTTGGGCCCCCTGCAGATAAGATCAAGGGTGGAAGAATTTATCTCTCCTGGCTTAAAGAAATCTTCAGCATCGTACCAGATGTTGATTTGGATGACGATATCCTCCAACAGTATGCACGTGCATACCTCTTATTTGTGCTTGGATCGACCATTTTCGCTGATGGCACAGGAAATAAGATACATGCGTGCTACCTTTATTTGCTTGGAGATCTTGAGGATGTTGGCCGATATTCCTGGGGTGCAGCTGCTTTGGCCCACTTGTATAGAGCGTTGTATAGGGGTAGTGTGCTTGGAGAGAAGATATCGGCAGGATCTCATGGTTTTTATTCTTTGCTACAAGTAAGATTAAATCTCCTAATTTTCTTTCATTCTATTACTTAGCTTTTTAACTATCACACTTATGATTTTTTTCCAACGCAGTTATGGTCGTGAGAGAGATTACACGTGGAACGACCGGATTTACATAATCCAGATTTTGCTCTTGGAGATCGACCATTGGGAGCAAGGTAATGTTTTTATTTTTATCTTCTTTCATCAGTTCACAAAAAATAAGATGTTACACTTATTTGGATTTGGATTTCAGGTGGAAGGTGACTCAGAGGTTCAATGAAAATGCACGTGTTCTCATATACTACAGGGCACAACTCGACTATCAGCTAGGGTTGCAAGTGAGTATACAATTATATTTATATTTCACACATCATATAGAAACATGTTAATTGTGACACTAATCACAAACTTTCCATTTTTGGTAGGTTATATGGCAACCTTATGCTTCCACATATGAGGCGCTACCACCTGCATGTATGGATCATATGGAGTTGTGGACGGCTAGGGTGCCACTCATATGCTATGATATTGCAGAGATGCACGTGCCAGATCGAGTCGCACGTCAATTTGGATGGCATCAGGACATTCCAGCTGATGTGGAGGCCATCGACCGGGTAAACAGGAGACCGGGTAAACAGGAGAGGTAGACAGGATGTTAATTGGATGGTTTTTCACAAGACTTATATCGAGCGTTGGGACCAACGCTTGGATCACATCCACCAGTTCTCTGCCACCCGGAGTTCGAGAAGATATATGGAGTGGTACTGGGAGAGAGCAGTCAGACACATCACACCTCCACCACCCCCACAGTACCATCCAGGCCATGTCGCACCTCACTCAGTAAGAATTTTATATGTGTGTTAAATTTTTAGAAAGTGATAAATGAATTTATAACAACTGTTAATATATTTAACCTTTAGTTAACAGGGGGTTATGCAGAACATCAGTGAGGTGCTCGCAAGGGGGTTGGTGTTATACCCCAACTGCGATGAGTGGGGTCGTATCATTGTTGTGGCACGTGACTATGCGGAGGGGATGATGGGAGACAGGGAACAACATTCGAATACCTCCAATGCCACTGCAGATGCTGATGATGCTGAGGATGTGGTGGATTATAGTTTCGCTTACACTGAAATCATAATTGATGAGTTCTTCAGTGATGTACGACTCGAGGCAGAAATCGATGAGCAGCCACAACAATCAGCCCCAGTTTCAGATCAAGCTCCACAAATGACACTCTAGACATATATTCGTGGACCACGCAGGGTTTGATGTTCTTCTACTACTGCTGGTCGGGGATCGGGCGAATAATTTACCACTCCGACACAATCAGGTGTGTCATCCACAGCAACTGACGTATCATCTTCATCAGCACCTCCTGCTCCAAGAAAAGCTAAAAAGAAAGGATTTATGAAAATATTTGGATGATTGTATTTATGGAACGACATACATGTTTGGAATATTTAGTGATGTACAAATTTGTGTTTATATTTATGCATTTTCATTTATGTTTTGAAATTAGTTATTAATTGTAATGAAACTTTTTGTTCAAGCAAGATTTCATGCAGGTGAACCAACAAAAAAAACAGGCACTGTAAAGGCCTGAAAACTGGTGACGGCATGTATACATGCCGTCACCTGTGTGTTTTCTCGCTGCACAGGTCTCGTTTGTTTAAAAAAATTTACCACTCGTCTCCAGTGTAATCTCTCACCAGGGCTAGTTTTTGCTAATATTCGAGGGGTGGGGCTATTTTGCGAATATTCATTTTTTCAGGGTTAAAAGTGTTAATTACCCAAAAAAAATCTATCATGTGAAACTAAGGGATCAAATTTCCTAAATAAGTGAAATGTTCTCTACAGCTATTTTTAAAGTGTAAGCTCAGAATGGAAAGAACCTCCATAGGTGGTACTTCCAATGAAACTTTTAGTTTCAGGAATACAAATTAATGGACACCCCCCTCCTCTCAACATTTGTCTTCATTTACTCTTATGCAAAAACCACCATAAAAGAGATGAGGAGGATAAGAAACACTTACAACTTGTGAAGATAATATTGTTTAAGTGATCTAATGACCTCTTCTTCAACTTTTTTTTGATGGGTTTTTTGTTCTCGAGTCGCGAAAATGAAATAGCCCCTCTCCCTCATTCATAAAATAAATAATATTGGAATGTGATGAATGACAAGGAAAAGAGAGTAAGGGGAAAAAATACGAAGAAAGAAAGAAAGATAAACCCTGATTTTTTTAAATATTTATAAAAATAGACCCGCTTAGTGACAATTATAAAAAAATGGCCCCCATACTCTTTTTTTGTTTTTCTATAAAGAAGACGATATACTGTGCCTCCACCATATATACATGTAATTGGGTGTGCCCAACAATACAGTGGGTTAAAAAAATTTAAAACTAAAGGTATGGCTCACCCCTCTAGTTTTAAAAAATTGAGAAGAATTTTGACTAGCAACTTTTAATTTCATATTGGCGACTGAACAAAAAGAAGAAAATTTAGTGTTTGCATTGGCCGCTTTTAATCTCTCTCCACTCTGTTCCTCTTTTCACATCTCTTCTTCTTTTCAAGTCATATAAAAATATCAAAGAAAGTCCGGCCAACGTTCGTAAATTGCATATGCTTTGAATAACAAGAAGATCCAACATATCAAAATAATACTAGTATAATGTACGTGCAAATGCACGTAAATAAAAAAAAACTAATTGATGTAAATTCTAGAAAACATGTTCAAGAATAAAAGTATTCATATAGTTGTCTTTCAATATTAAAAACCTACAATCAATAATAGAAAATAAATATTCAATTCTTTATTGTTTCTCTCAGCTTATCCACCATTCATTTTTCTCTTTCTCTCATTCAACACATTCAGCAAGACACTATAATTTTTTTATTATTTTCTTACCTGTAAACTGTTTTCCTTACTTATTTTCATCTCACTCAATCATAAGAATAAAAAAATTAATATTATCTGCCGCAAAGGAAACACAAGAAAAACTCTTCTATCAATGGTAGACATAAGCAAATACATACAAATTAAAGAAACAATTAAACATTACAATATAATAGTGGTGACAAATATACAACCACTACAGAAGGTTTACATATCATGCTAAATTCATTAAGCGCACAAATTTCCAACATCAATGTAATTGAAAGCCAATTTAAATTTTTTTAAAAACATTGCACTTGTGCTTGTTTCATGACCAAATGCGGAAAAGAAAAACAAAAAAAAACATTGATCAAGTCTTGGTGTTAGTTTTTTGCGAATATTGGAATGAAATAGCTATTATTGTCAATATTCAAATGAGATGGCTATTTTTGTAAATTGCCCAAAGATAAATGAACTTCAAAGTACGGTAATGGGTGAGTAGTCAACGGCTGAGAGAAGTGGAAGGAGGGCGAGAGAGGGAGGTCAAGAATGGAGAGAGCAGTGCTAGGGTAAGAGAAAAACACTTATTTTGCTAAAGAATAAAAAAAGCCCCAATGAGAGACCATAGACCAACCCACAATGTAATGTTCAAGCTTACACATGCAATATTGTCGTTTAATCCATGGGCACACGATTTTAAAATGTGTTACATGTGTAAGATCTATTCTCCTAAAGGAGGTGGAAAGCTAGCTTCCATCCAACCATTAAAAGGATAAAGTATCCATTACTTCACACATGCAACATAAAATAGCACCTATAAGCAGCCATCACCATATAAAAGGAGATTGTTTAATAAAAGATTTGATTTTTCAAAGTATACCCTGAAAACCCAAGTGCAGGTATATTTTTATGTTACAGACATTGAAAGGTACAAATACACACACACACACACTACATTTGATGTCAATGGATGACCCCCCACCCAGCAACTGTATATGGATTCATCCCCTTCAATGAACAGCTGCACAGCAAATGAAACCACCCTCAATCGCACAGACAGGATCGCATTTCGATACACGTACACACCGTGGGAAAATATAACACGATAGAAGATTTCAAATTAGAATAAGCTGATAACGCGGTGCCTACAAATCCAGTACAACAGAGACAGAGAGAGAATTGGCCATTGGATTATTATACGTCTTCTCTACCCAGGCTGCTGCTGCTCTTTAAAATGTTGAACTTGCAGAGAGGGCAAGTAGCATTGATGTGCAACCACTTATCAATGCAGGAACAGTGGAAATGGTGGTTGCAGGGAAGCTCACGCAGTTCAGCCCCATCATCATAGGCGGAAAGGCAGATGCAGCACTCCTGTGGAGCATGGAAAGCTTCAATATCAATTGCATACGAGCACGGCAAAGGCGCAATAATGAAAACAAAAATATATATGGTTGTGTGTGTGTGTGTGTTCAACAACCAGTGAATGTTCAACAACCATAAAAAATGTTGAAATAACTTTGTTTTGGGCATTTAGATTTTTGTAGTTTTGGATGCGTTTGGGACAGTGTCCAACACTTCTAACGCATGTCTTGCAGTGTCCCATGTCTGATACATGTCAAACACGGTCATGACATATCCACTGGAGTGAATGTGCTTCCTAAACGGTCACTTCATTTCATTCTTTTGTTTTGGGCAGACAAGAGGTGGAAGGTTTTTTTTTCAAAAAGGAAAGGGGTAAATATTAAAGTAAAAGAGTTGCAAGACAACAGGAAATTAAGTTATCTATAAATCACATAAGTGCCAGAAAATTGAATGCTGAAGGGGTGAATTTGAGGGCTTACAGCATCTTCTGGTGACAGGGCATGCTCCCTGGGTGTTTCAGCGCCACACTCGGTCATGATTCCACTGGAGGGCCCAGATATCTCACCACTAAGCTTATCAAAGCTACCAACCCTCCTAAATTTGTACTTCGTAAGCTGTCGGATGTCTTCGTCAGTCGCTCCTTCCTGCTTTCACAACAAAGGTAACAAATGCAAGATGAGATTGAGTACACCATTACAAGACTCACAAAATTTTCACATATTCCAACAGGTTGCAGATCATATAAAAAGAGTAGCATGGCAATTGAATTTTTTTTCTCCACGAGGCACATAACAGTTATGTGTGACATCAATATATCATGTCGCCAAAAAAAAGTCACAAAAAGGTTTTCCCTAATACCACTAACATATCAGGGTTTTAAGGAGAAGGATATCCAAAATTCTGTATGTCACATAAGCTATGGAGCAGTGAAATCCAATATTCTTACAGAAGTTTATAGCTTGGACAAATTACTGACTAAATTCTGCATCAAGAGAAGTTAGCCTTACCTAAAACAGTGTGGTAGAAATTGCACTATTTTGTCATTCCTCTCAACAGATAATCAAGATAACACAAGAATGACCTCACCATATAATACGATTCATTAAGCCAACCCCTAACCATTGAGAAAAATGCTAGCCTAGAACCTCTGGGAAAGAAACTTCTGTTTAACAAAAAAAATTTTTTATCAACATTTCTAAACACTGGACCACCTTCCTATGAAGCCATTTTCAACTTCTCAAAAAATATATTTCCTTAAAGTGGGTATTTGTACAATAATATGTACAACTAACTTTAGATGATCTGAATAAGCAAATGAAACATTACTGTTACTTCAGTAGGGCAAGCAAACGTAGTAGACCCAGCATCAGGATGCTTAAATTAAGATTACTTATGAATTGGTGTCCAACAGAAAGAATTTGGCTTGTTGTTGATGAACTGATGAGGGTCACAAGATGAGAACAGATGCTGAACTGCTGAGCAGATCTCTAATGAGTGTGTCGTGAGGATTAAATTTTGAAATGCTATTACATGATAGATTACTTTAAAATGTGTGTATCAATACCAGTTGCGATTTGAAGTAGGGGATGGCCAATGAAAAGATTTGATACTAAAAAATACAATACACAATAATGTCCAAGTTGGCTGCAAGACTGCTTGTCTTGCCTTGTCATCACATTTCCTCTTCATCTTCCCCTTCCCCCACCCTCCAACCCCCAATGTAATCTGACCTGTCACCAAAATTTAAGCAAAAAAAAGGCCTTTGCCTGTTCGTGTAACCACTAACCAAGCTCGTCCAATCTTGCCAACAAAAAATAGGGCCTGCCCAATCTTCAACATTGGAGGATTGTGTGTTCATGTAACATTTTTCCCTACTGAAGGTACTTTCACACACTTTTTTTCTACAAATCTCCACTCCTTGTTTCTTCTGGTTTCTATTCCCCAGCAAAAAGAGAATTCAAACAAAAAAAAATTGCTGAAAGGAGTTTTGATATATATAATATTGTATATATCATATTATATATTCCACGATCCCTTTTTTTTGGTCAGCAAGTTAGGAACATGAACAAGAAAAGCTTTCCTTTTTGTCCTAAATTTTGATTACAGTCAAATGACGTGGGGTGGAGGGGAACCAGGAGGAAGATGTGGAGACAAGGCAAGATCAGCAGCCTTGCATATGAGTTGGGCATTATTGAGTGTTGTTTAATTTTAGTATTAAATATTTTCATTTGCGATCTCACACTTCCAATCACAAGACCAGTAGCTTTGTATTCCCTCGTCCAACCCTTCAGTAGAGCCCTCCTCTACTGGGGATCCTACTTGGAAATTTTATCTTTGATTGTACCTTTGGTATGGTTTGTATTACTTTTGCTTGGGCATTCTCTCTAATTCTGATCAAATGAGGGCATATGCCTATCGTTTCCTTTTTCACAAAAAAAAAAGTAAAAGAAAAAACCACCCAAAAAAAGAGGCAGCATGCATTCTCAAGAAAATTCCCTTGTGAAGAATATTCTGCGCAGATTGTAGTAAGCGGTTGTGCTTCTTCCCTGTGGATTCTTTTGTCTTGTACATGATGCCCACACAGAGAAAAGTCACACCCGATCTGGTCCAAATAGAACATGTTGGCACTTGACAGATTCTACAATTTCACACTTTCCTGGGCTACTAACTTTTTTTGGGAAATTAAAGACAATTAACAAAGAATAAACAAAGCTCCTCCAACTCAAACAACCAAATGGACTAAGAATAAATCTCTTTGCTATCCAAACTAGTCCCTTCGCATTTTCGTGGAAGGAGTCTCCACATCTAGATTCCATAGGACCCAAGTTATTAAAAAAAAAGGATAAAATCGTTGCCCATGTATTCTCCATGTAAATCCTCTTGTGTTGGAACTAGGGGTGGCCATGGGCCGGGCTCTTTTGGGGCAGCCTCCACCAGGCCTAAGGGGCTTCAAGCCCGACCTGGGCTGAGCCTGAAGTCCAAAATCAGGCCCGGGCCCGCTCGTAGGCCAGGCCCGAACGGGCCAAGTCCCAGACCGGGCCGGGCATTGTGGCCCAGACCATTTTTTTCTATGTTTTTTGTTTTTGTTTTTTTTTTTAATTTAATTTAAATTAAAACATACAATAAAGTAAATGGAAAAGTTGAATAACTTGAATTGCAAAACTTTGAACAATAAAATTATTTGAATTAAATATTGATGTATCTTCACAATAATTGCATACAATTTACAAGTTTACAAGTGTTTGAACATTAATTGAATAAGCTATTATAAATTCATAGTAAAAATATTAGAATTGAACATTACAATGATTGAATATTAGCTTATGGGTGATGACTACATCAATAATAAAATGAGTGCATCCCAACTAGGTTGGCACCTATCCATTATTTGTACAACTTTACCCAAAATCATCCTTCAAGACATTACAAGTAAATTTTCATTTTTCAATTTGCAATTTCGATTTCGAATTTGATGTTTTGATTAGAATTTATTGAGAATCCTATTATATTTGTTGGAGAATATTAAAAAAAAAATTTAATTTAATTTTCAAACTTGAATTTGATGTTCTGATTGGAATTTATTGGGAATATCTCAATATAGTTGTTGGTCGAATCCACCAAATGTCATATATATAATATATATATAAAAAGAGCTACTGGGGACTTGGGATTTACTTGGGGTTTCAAAAAACCCTTAAGGCCATGGTGGGCTTGGGGTTTTTCCCCAAAGCCCAAGCCCGACCCTATGGGGGGTCCAAGCCCGGGCCAAATCCGAGCTCATGGGCCGTTTGGCCACCCCTATGAATCAACCAAATACTTCAATACATTGCATGAGGAATACGCCATTGGAATTATGCGGGATTGATTCACTCACTTTTTTTACGTCTTTTGCATAACCATCTACGTGCCTTCAAGGTTCCTAAAAGAGCGATTAAACCCTAATGCCCTTGCGTCACTTTCCCAAATTTAAACACTAAAATGGCATTCAAAGAATATATGATCCCTAGTTTCCTCCTCCCTCCTACAAAGAACACTAGCCAAAAATTGCCCATTTCAATCCATTAGCTTTGGTAAAGGCCTTGTCAAGAGAGAGGGTCCACATAAAGCTTTTGATCTTCAATGGAACAAGAGAGCTTCAAATTAGACATTCATATCTAATTGTGGGATGTCTTGAGGAGGATATTTGTTGAGCTTTTTGTAGAAAGTCTTGACAGAGAAACTGTTCCGCTAAGACAATTTCCAATTAACATTATCCTCTTCTTCCAAATTCAATTCAACCTCTTCTAATGCTGCAAGGAGAGAAGCAAGCTCCTCCAATTTCACATCATTGAGGTTATGAGTTGAACATGTAGGGTCCAAATGACAGTATTTTCACCGCAAATGAATAAGTTGCATATAAGATCATTCTTGTCCGTGGCCACCCTAAAAAAAGTTGGTGAAGAGAATAGCCGAAGAATCCTCGTGAAGCCATTCATCTTTCCAAATACGGGTATCCACCCCACTCCCAAGGTGAAATTGAATTTCCTCTTGAAGCTCTATAGACAAATCAAGAATATGCATCCACAAAATTGAGAGAGACGCTTTAGAATGAGGTTCCAAAGAGCATATAGTGCTCTCCGAATAGTTTTTCTCTCTAATTACTCTAGCGCAAAGGGTACCTAGATCTGCTAGAAGTCTCCATAGCCATTTCCCCAATAATGTCTTGTTCATATTGCGAAGGTTAAGAACCCCCATTCTAGAGTGTCTCCCACTTTAACTAAATGTGGCTCACTCCCATTTTCTTGTTTAAAGGCCAAAGGAATCTTATTCTAAATTTCTCAATTTTGTCAAGGACACACAAGGAACTTTAAAGAGGGGAAAACTCATGAGAACCGCCTTAAGAAACACAAGATGACCTCCAAATCTAAAAAGTCTACCTCTCCATCCTTCTAGTTTCTTGTCAAATCTAATAGACAATAGATTCTGATCCCTCTTTCAAAGACTATTCGTGTGCAATTGACGCCCAAGACACACTCAAAGCATTGCAATTCATCATTGAAGCTTGGGCAGGAAACACCTCAAGAGAGATATTGTCCTCTCCTCCCCCATTAACCAGGACTACTACCTTAGAGGTTCACTAATGAAAACCATTCACGAAATGACATAACTATAGCTTCTATTCACATGGCACACCGGCCATGGTCATCTAACATTCAGAGAGACTACTAGAACAAATAAAAGAATTGGAATTTCTGGCATAATGAAATTAGAATTTTCTGGAAAGTAAACATTGTCCAGGATGGACATAATTTCTACTCTTACTAGATGGCAGGTGTGTTAGGAAACCACCATGTTTTTGCAAATTAACCTCAAAACCAAAAGTAGACAAACAAGTTTATCATGTATAAAGTATGCATCTACACAGTTTTTAATGATAGAAAAACTATTTATTTGAAGGATGTTAATCACATATACAGACTTTTAGATCCGTTCTGCTCAGTAACCAGAAGATGGAAATACAAGGGAGAATTTTCTTACCTGTGCTTGGGCCTTGGGGTAAATATGACTCACTTAAAAATGCTCAGCAGATTTGGGAGTGGTTTAGAGTATTTATAGAAAACAGTAAGAGAAAGCAATCTTGAAAGTTTAAAACAACTCCTCCCTAGTAGGGCCATTTGGTCAATTAAAAATGAGAAGATTTTTCATCATGAAATAATCTACAAAGAGAAATGTGGAATGGTTTCCCTGTCACAAGAAACTTAAAGAAATACTGTAAACTAAATCTTGGGGATGAATTGATGAAACCATAAGCCTGGACAATTGGGGTGTTTTTTTCTAAATATGCAGGGATGGGATGGTGCTTGTAGCCAACTTTGGTTTTCGTTGCCCTTTCTTTTTGAAAAAGAAATGGTTGCCTTTTGTTATTGCAGTTCTATTGGAGATACGTCATCTCCTCTTTTTCCTTTGGAGATAAGGCCACAATAGCCCCCTTCATGTGGGAGTTTATATCTGTTTTAGTAAATTGCAGATAGTGAGATCCCACCTATGATTAAAAGGGGCAGTTTTTTTCCCCTAAGAAAAAAACGTATTGTAAAATAGGTGCCCATTGCATTTCCTTCAGAAAAGGTCAATATATAAAGAACATTTTCAATCACACAGTACTTTTGTTGTTTCTCGAATTTTTATTAGTTGAAATAGGTAAGGAAAAGGAAAGGTACCTGCTACATTTTTTTTTTTTGATGAAATGGTAACTGCTACATTAAAATATATATAAAGATCCAAAGCACATGGTCCATTAAAAGAATGATTCTAAATCACTATGGAAAAATTAAAGGAAATTCAGCTTATTAAGATACCTGATCTGCCACTGCATACAGGATTGCAATGATACATGGCAAACAACAGCAAACAGCAATGCCAATGATACATGCCAGTGCAACACAGAATACAACAAAGAACACATCAAACGCCAGAAAGATTATGCAAAGCCTGCAATGCAATAAAACAAAGTATTGTACATAAGAGAAAACCTCTGTCATGTAAATCATGTTAAACATCAAATCACAAAGCGTAAATTAACACAAACCAGTATAGTTGGGGAGCATCATGGGTCAAATTTTCACCGCCAGCGGACACCCAGTAGAATCCAATTATCCACCATACGAATGAAAACATTGTATTTGCAGACTCCAGATGCTTTGCCACACTGCAAGTAAAATAAATATGATGGGAGCTGAAGGTATAAATTCAGAGAAGCATAATAATGTGGTGATGCTTATCCAACTCATTAAGAGATCGCAAGACAATGCAGAAAATAAGCATACTAAAAAGAATTAGTGGTGTTTTCAGTAGGATTTACAATATTAAGAACCAAATTCATATATGACATCTACATATCAACAGTGGAACACTTGAACACATCTGGAGTCCAACGTTTGCCTACTTGATAGACATGAAAGAATATTTAGATAATTACATGAATTAACTACTGTTCTGAAAAAAATTATATTAACTGATTCTGAGTGTCTTTTTTTTGGGCAAACAAAGGTATCCCAAACCCTTCAAGACAAGGACTAATCATTCGGATGTCCGCATTGATCCACTCAGAAGTTTCCCTATGAACACCTGGGTAAGTCAAGGATGGGAGTCAAACATGCACCTATGGGGAGCACACCTATGGTTCTAACCAACTCACCAAGACGGGTATAATTGATTCTGAGTTGAGGAATGGTAATCTATTAAATGGGTGACCCACATGAATGCAACATTCTAAGGATCAAATTGATTCATAATATTCCATGTGACATCTTGCTATTGAAGCTAAATAATCTCCATAAAATATCAAGAAGTTTCAAGTGATATCACAATCGTAATATTGGATATTAACACGTGCAAGTAACTAAGTACATGCCTAATAAATATATGTAAGTTATTGAATCTTACGTGACCTTTTTTCCTTCCATTTGGCATCTGTCATTTTTCGATGGTCTTTTTACTCAACCTCAACGAAGGCATGTAGAAAACTTGGGGCATTACATAGCTTCATCCCAAGCTCTGAAAAATGAGATCCTGCATTTTTAGGAGAGGGTATGATGTAGCGTACGAATACGCTCTTCTACGGATTCGATCAAAGGAACGAAATCGGTAGGCTCCAACGGCACTGTTGATTCTTCAAGAAGAATACCAGGGGCGTTGGGTTTCAATAATCTGTTGATTTCTTTAGAAATACCAGATGATTGAAAATTCTATGTGGATGTTAATCCTTCTAGAATAACGACCTCCTAGAAAACAAAATACAGTAGAGAAAATAAACAAATTCTAATAATCAATAATCTTTTTAATCAATTGGTTTACAGGATTATTTATAGAATAAACAATCCTTAACAAATTAAAATCTCAACTAATTATCTAAATCTGTAACCTATGATCCTAACAGATTAACTAAATCTGCAAAATAACAAATATATCTTTATTTAATCCTAACTAATATTCAAATTTGAATTTAAATTCAAATTTCAAATTCAAATCCTAACTAAAATTTTAAAAAATCATATCTGAATGATATCTGAATATTAACTAATCCTAATTATCTAGAAAAGATATGATAAATCTAACAAGTAAACTAAAATACTGATAAGTACAAATCATCCATAATCCTCCATATGGTAGTCCTCAACATTGATTTGATTGAATGATCCATGATCGTACTGCATCAAGGTATGTACACACGCAAAGAAATGCAAACCCCTCTTGTCTTTAATAGATTTATATACAGTCTACACAATTTCAAAAGATAAACTGCACAAAAGCAGCATGATATTGTTAGTAGTTCATCATGTGATCATAACAGCATCATACATGGCATCTTGACCATGTGCCTAGATTTTGCAACTCCATATAAAAAAGACAATGTACAAATGGGATACAATTGGGTTGGAACATTGCTCAATTGTTGATAATAGAAATTGGCAACTTCCCGCCATGAGGTCTTGGCTCCAGACAAGCTTTTAAATTTTAATCGCGTAGGAAGACTACGCCTGTTGGATTTGGAAAAAAGACCTAACTCCCACAACTTGCAAATAAAAAAAGCGTAATACAATGGAAATCCTCACCGCATTCTACACTATACTACTGCATAATACATCTAGTATCAGTTCTTGTATTCACCACCTCTGTTGTCATACTTGCTTTTCAATTGCATATTAGGTCTTCTTTTTTTCTGATGTAAATTACATATGGGGCCTTAGGAGGCCTTTATTTATAAAGGGGGAAGCTCGCTACCTGTAATAGATAATTGTTGGAAGCTCTACTAGAGGGAGCATAAAGGCTTAATCTTGAAAATGGGGGAGACAAGATGTCTCTAAAAAAAAAGAAAAAAAAGACAAGAGTACACCAAATCTCCATACACATAGTACAAAGAGAGAGAGGATTACAATATCAGCCCAAGACTATTCCACACTAACCCCCCTCCCCCCCCCCCCCCCCTCCCCTCCAAAAAAAAAATCCAAACAAAGCACCCGATCCCTGCTCACTCAAATCATAGTCAGCCCAGGTTTGAACTTTTGAATCCCTTGGGTTATTCAAGATACCTACAGAAGGGGGATCACAGGATGTTGTGCTCCACATATCGTATATTGTATGAGCAAATACTATTCTTGATAAAAAAAAATTAACAATCACTGCTTTTCACCACTTTGTTAGGCTACATGGAACATGCACCTACAAATCAAGCTCTCTTTTGAGTGTTTTCTATGCAAAACATCACCCATATATGAACAGTATAATTCATAGATGTGTAAGAAATGCAATTTCTAATTAGTGTTAGCAAATCAGGATGACTAATAAGGGTCCAGAACTGAAGTGTTACAAATCCAATCCACATGGTGGTTTAATATTGGTTTTTAGGCATAGGACCCATATTCACTAACGATGGATTGAGATATTACACACTGGACCAATAGCTACATGGGTTTGGTTTTGGTTTTGCAGCCAACCTCAACCAAACCGACCCTAATCAACATGATGTTAACCAATGAAAAGCTGATTAAACCTAAGCATTCGGCCCCTTCTCAATGTTTGCTTATTTTACATTATCTTGTAGCTTTGAGAGATTAGTTCATTACTACCCTTTCTTCCTATAATCTAACATGTGTTATAACATGTTCTCCACCCAAAGAATAGGTTGGCATGGCCTTAGGGTATACTTGTGCATTTAGAGACCTATATGACAAGTGGAGATGGTTTCATAGCGCCAGCATAGTGATTGAAGTAATTTTGCGAAATTCCAAAGTCTAGTTCCTCATGCGGTATGTTGAAACATTCGGTTGGCAAGCGACAAATTTATTTTCCAATACAAGTGAATCTATGTAGAGAACAATTGGGCGGTCATTTCCTCCAATGTTAGATGGGTTCATTCAACCTTAGGCGCTGATACGCCTTCTAGCATAATGGGTATTGGGTGATGCGTGGTTCACATAGGTTGTCAAGGATTGAAAAGCTTTAGAGGAGCCTTCTTTGTTTTCCTTCTTTTTCTTCCTTTTCTGTAATTTTTCATGGAGATTCCTCATCTCCTATGTCCAGTGAGATCGCTCCAACACTTCTTTCAAAAAAAAATCCGCACATGCTCAAACTGAATGAGCTAAGTCTTGATTTTGTCATGATGACATTTCTTTGGCATTTTTTTCAAATTAATCACCTCTAATCACAAAATTACCAAACTAATCACTCTTTTTAATTATTTACTAAACTAGTCACGAGACTCGATCAAAGCCACCACGTAAGCATTTTTATTTATTTTTAATTGTCCCCGCTTAAAACGCGAATGGAGGTGGCGTTTTAACACTCGTGAATTTCTTTTTTATAAAACGCCATTGGGGTTGGCGTTTTACGATAAAAAATAGTTGACCCAGTGGCGTGTATTTTTTCCTCTTAAAAACGCCACTGGGGTTGGCGTTTTTAATGAAAAATGCACATAAACGTCACTGGGGTTGGCGTTTTTAATGAAAAACGCACATAAACGCCACTGGAGTTAGCCTTTTTAATGAAAAATGCACATAAAACGCCACTGGGGTTGGCGTCATATGCTGCTGCAACAAAAAAAAGACTAATTTCATTTCCAAAATGTGTAGAATCACAGATGGAGTATAAATAATAGAATAAATAAATAAATTATGTGCATATACATAACGAATATAAAATATTTAATGTAGTATATACAACATCTAAAGAGGTATATACAACAACATACAACATCTCCTATAATTTGTGTGCATTTTATGCCATATTCTAATAAAATGTCAACCCCAGTGACGTTTTATGTGCATTTTTCATTAAAAACGACAACCCCAGTGACATTTTATATGCATTTTCATTAAAAATGCCAACCCCAGTGGCGTTTTTAGGAGGAAAAAATACACGCCACTGGGGTCAACTATTTTTTGTCGTAAAACGCCAACCTCGGTGGCGTTTTATAAAAAAAATTCACAAGCGTTAAAATGCTACCTCTGTTGGCGTTTTAAGCGGGGACAATTAAAAAAAATAAAAATGCTTACGTGGCGGCTTTGACCGGGTCTCATGACTAGTTTGGTAAATAATTAAAAAGGGTGATTAGTTTGGTAATTTAGGTTTTAGGGGTGATTAATTTGAAAAAAATGCCCATTTCTTTCATCTTGTGATCTACAAGAATTTACTTCAATGATCGTAAAAGAACAGGCTGCTCCTCAAGGACCTCAACTGAGCTTCAATGGATAAAGATTAGATTATGAGACATTGTAGTATATGCTGTTCTACGTCTGAAAATTGGGTGATTGAGGCAAACTTTGTATCCCACAAAACTCCAACATTTACTATAATGTACAATCAGGAATCATGAACATTTAACACACTTGGAGCCTAGAAATCAGCACATATCTTCTTATGTAAGTACTGGACAAGTTGGGCAAAGATAATTCAGGTTTGCTCCTATGCCTATGGATGCAATGAAGCCAATAACCACTCCATTATTATTATTAACATGAGTTAATAGCATAATGCAACTGAAGACCCATTTCTGATTGTTGTTAGCAGGTATTTGATAATGATGTTTGTTCAGACCAAATCTCTGCATGGACAATATAGGATCGGTTTGAGAAGAAAAGTTTGACACATCAAGATATGAATATTATAGGAATGTCCCACATACAACCATCCAAAAGGAAAATCCACATCCATGAAGCACTTTAATAATTGTGTGTCTGTAAAGAAAACAATCTCACGATCCAATAGTTAACGTTGTGTGATGATTCGACATATGCACAAAAAAGTGTCAGGGATCACTTCCTAATTAAATTAACCTCAGAGAACAGAATTTTCCAGCTAAAGATATCCACATTCGGAGCTCTATATCTCAAGAAAAGTAAATGAAAGTTGTAACACTACTGACGCTCAAATAATAAAGAACTGATCCGATATTGCAACCAAACCATTCAAAAACAAAATCAAAGAATCAAAAAAAAAAAAACCCACCTTGTCTGCTCCTCCTCGTCTTCCTCCTGAGCCTCCTCTCCATCATATCCGCCGACCCCCTCCTCTATATCTTCCACCAACCCGAGCCTTCCACGCCCGTCACTCCCCTCATCACCCTCCGATCCGAGCCACTGCTGGGGGTGCCGCCGCCGGTACTCAACACAAACACACACCATGTGGAGCACGCACTGGAGCCCGTACCCGACGATCCACAGCCGCAGAGGCATCACCGGCGCCTCATACCTGCTCAGCACGAGAACCGCCGCCGCGGCCGCCACGAACGCGAGGTTCCACAGAAGGTCCATGATCACGACGGGCCTCGAGTAGGCCCAGTCGCTCTGCCTCTCCTCCAGCTGCTCCGCCGCGGCCTCCCTCACCAGCATCGACGGCTCCCTCATCATCCTCCGGCTGCTCGCCCTCCGGAGGAACCGCGCCGCCCCGCGCAGCCCCGTCCGCCTACCGCCTCCACCGGAGTTCCGGCGGCCGTCCGCGCGGGTCGGTGACGGCGTTCTTCCACCGGTAGAGGCGAGGAGCGGCGCCGGATCTATCGAGGTGTCGTCTTGGGGGGCCGGATTGGTCTGAGTCTCCATTTTTTTTTACCCCCTTTGGTTTGGGAGAAAGAAGGGTAGGGATTTCTATGAATTGTGATGTGGATTTCTATATTTCGGAAGGTTTGGATTGGGAGATCGAATGAGATTGTGAAGGTTTTGGGGGTTACGGAAATACGAAGAGAAAAGGAAATGACGATGCGGGATTTGGAAATAGATAGAAACGGAAAGCGTGGCAGTCAGGAAGGAAACACGCGAGAATGTGTATATTTGGGCCGCGTCAAGGACAGGATCCGAATATCATTTGGCCTGGGTTTAGACGCCGTCATTTTTACTGTTCAAAATTCCGACCACGCATGTTTTTATTTTTAAAAAAATACATATAACCCCTTTGAATCTAACTAAAATTCATATGACCCCCTGACTTCTCTAAAAACACATATAACCCCTTGAAAACATCTAGTAATCCAAATAACACCTTGAATAAAATTTTCTTTAATAGATGATGAATACTTTACAAATATTTCATTTAGTTAACCTTGACTGAGATATTCATTATCTGTAAACGTAAATTTTATTCAAGGGGTTATTTAGTTTTATTAGGTATTTTCAGGGGGTTATATAGATTTTAAGAGAAGTCAGGGGGTTACATGGATTTCAGTAAGTTTACAGGAGGTTATATGAGTTTTCCCTTTTACTTTTTTTTAAATAATAAATATCATTTAGTGAGATATATGTTTTGATAAAATTGTATATCACTCCATTTTAAGTTGAATGAATTCATTTTGAACAAGTGTAAGAAAATATATAGAAAAAAAATCAATATAAACCCCTATAATCTGCGTGATATGCACATAATCCCCTGTAATCTCTCTGATATACACATAACCCCCCGAGTTTTCCATGTATCCATATAACCCCCTATAAACACACTTATAAATACAAAAAACCCTTTGTCTTTCAACCTAACCATCAATTAACTTCGCATGCAAAATATCAATTTTACCACGTGTAAACATTAAACCCTTCCTCCCCCACTCCCTATTCACATATTTTTGTTTGTGAACAAACAAAACAGTCCAAGTGACACTGAAAGACAATCTAATCTTTATAAACCCTTTGCTGCATTACCTAGCTCAGACACCAGATATGAACGCGCTTATTCTGCGATGAGGACTGTTGTAGCGTCTGTTGATCTCTGTATTAAAATTGCAAAATAAATTGTGAAATTGCATTAATCTTGTATGAAGTGATGGCGGATAGAGCGGAGGACGAAAGGGGGTTGAGGAGGGTGTGGACTAAGTGTGGGGGGGGGGGGGGGTGGAGAATGTCAAGGTAGGTGGGGGAGGCTAGGAGTCCACAGTTGGAGGGAGGTTCTGGGAAACATCAAGAGCTAGCAGGGGCGGGCCTAGGATTTAAAACAAGGGGGGGCCAGGACCAAACAATATACTTGAAATAAAAAAAATTATAACAAAATATAAATACAAAGACAATAATTTAAGACAAAAATATCAAAATTGTAATTCATTCATTGATAAGTCAATGCACCAATGAAAATTTCATGGATATTTTTTTATAATAGTCACAAAAATAAACAAAAATATTACATATCTTTTATTTTAGTTGCGCCCGACGATTTTTTACTACATAAAATTCATCTACAATCATGTCATTGTCAAACTTTTCAGCTATTTCCCTCTCAATATATAAAATCAAACAATTTGCAAGAAATTCATCATCCATCTTATTACGAAGTCTTGTTTTAACAAGCTTCATAGCTGAAAATGCTCGTTCAGTAGTTGTTGTTGAAACTGGAAGAATCAAAACAAGACGAATCAATCTATCAATGAGATAAAATGTTTTTGACTTTTCTGTTTCCATGAGTGCTTGATATAGTTCAGATATTCTGGACAAATTTTTTAATCTTTCATGAGAAAGAACATCAAGCTCATAATGTCGTAGCTAATATCTTAACATTGTAATCTCTTCCTCTATAAAATCTTCAAGATAGAATGTTTTAGCAAGGGTGCATATATCACCAATATTGAATGACTTATAACCATCTCTCGGATCCAAAGCCAAACTGAGACGAAGAAGTTCAACAAATTCCTCATTAAATCGGTCACTTAACTCTTGCAATACACAGTCAACCGTGCTATTAAAAATGTCCACTCGATAATGATGCTCTAGAGTAATATTATCACATGGAGTCAGAGAGCGTCTATCGCAATATGGGACATTCATATCAGGAACTTTAACTTCATTTTGTTTATAAAATATGATCAAATTATGAAGAAAGTTATCCCAACCATTTTCTCTCAATTTTTGAATGAGAACCTTTGTAGTCGACACTAAATTCATAGCATTCAAAATGTCTTGAGATTGATGTTGCAAATGTTGACAAAGAACATCAGTAGTTCCTAGAATTTCTTTCATCAAATGTAAGATATATATAAACTCAAATTTTCTCATCTTTTTAAAAGCAGCTTCACCATCACCATGTTAAACAAATGTAGATGCATGATCGCTATTCTCAATTAAAACAGAGCAAGTTGCAGTATACATCTTTATAATACTGCAAACAGAAGAAAAATGAGATGACCATCGAGTATCTCTAGGCCGTTGTAAGGTAGAAATTTGATTCGCTCCTTTGCCAGTCTCAATTTCATCAAGATCAATAATGTGTTGGATATATACTTTTTGAGCATCATGTAACTGATCATTGCATTTGACAGAAGCACCAATGGTATTAATAATGTAAATCAATTCATTGAAGAAATTATGTACTGACCTCACTTCTTTGGATGCTGCAACTAGAGCTAGTTGGAGTTTATGTGCAAAACAATGCACATAATATGCATATGGGCATTCACTACGAAATAAAGCTTTTAGTCCTTTCCATTCACTACGCATATTACTTGCCATCATATCATTGGCCTCACATATTTTGAATACTGACATTATGTCAAGAGAGAACGATAAAGATCTCATTCTTTAGGGTGAGTACACTCGTATCTTTAACATGAATAAGATCTAGAAAACGTTCTCGCACGAACCCATTGATGTCAACAAATTTTATCACTATTGCCATTTGCTCCCTTTTAGATTCATCTCTAGATTCACCAACTATAATACAATAATTTGCATCTCCAATTTATTTACCAATCGCATTTTGCGCCATACTTGAGAAAATAGACAAAAGCTCTTTCTGAAGTCTAGGGGATATGTACTTAGCATTTTCAGGAGCATTTTATAAAAACAACTCCATCCACTTTTTTGTTATATTGTGCAAGAAGTTTTATCATTTCAATGAAATTACCACGATTGATCGAGTCTGGGCATTCATTGTGACCTCGAAAGGCGATTGCTTGAAATGCACAATATTGTAAAGAATCAATTGATGTCATAAGCCGCAACTGATTAGCCACAATTTGATGTGAAGTTTGCCTCTCCATAACTTTATCTATATGTCCAGATTGCGCCATCAAATCCTTACAATTTCTTACAGCAATGTTGTATGGAGAACAATGATACTTCCCTACATGAGTTAGGAATGTACAATTTTTTCCATTGGCTTTCTTCCACTTGCGAAATCCATCTATTGTGAATGTAGCTAACCCAAAACGTCCATTAGGTGGCTTATTAAAAACAAAACATGGTAAGCAAAATGCTGCATCCTTTGTAGGAGAATACTCTAACCATGAAGGGAATTTTTCAAACCAAGAATACTGAAACTTGCGCTTATGATCACCTGATGTTGGATAGTCCAAAAGCTTATGTTGATAAGGTCCGGCCCTAAGATATGCTCGATGAGTTTCTTCTTGTTGATTTACTGGATATTCCCAGATTTGACAACGCAATCCTGGATCACGTTCTATAATTGGAAGAGGAGCACCGGTTACATCTTCAGTTCTCAGACGTTTAGGTGAAGGACTTTCAATAATTGGAGGCGGATTAATATCAGAGGAAGGAAGTGGATTGGCTTTCAGGTTGGAACAATTTTCTTTAAAGAATGAGTCAATTGTTTTAAACTTGCTCATGATTTACCTGAAAGTTCAATTAAAAATTATTAAAATAAAAAAATAACGAGAGAGGGGGTTGGAGAGCCTTTCAACATGTGATTTTCATATACAAGTGACGATGACGGCACACAGTGGGATATTGGGGATATTAATTTGTCATTAGGGTATTATATTTTATTGGGTTGGTGGGTCCCACTTGAATTTTTTGGGAAGGCTTGAATGAAAGGTTTTGGAGGCATTAATTGATTTGGAGCTGTTTTTTTCAATTGATTTGGGTATACCCGAATATGAAAAACATTGGGCCACTAGCCCACTATATAAAATTTTCAAATGTTTGGGGGGGGGGGGGGGGGCTCGAGGCCCAGCATGCCCCCCTATGTTCGCCCCTGAGAGCTAGAGATGAGAGGGTCAATCACGGGTGGAGAGCAATAAGAGGAGCAATGAATTAAGGAAAAAGATAGTATCATTAAAGAGGTAAAATTGTAATTCATAGGAGGTTATTTTTGGATTTTTTTCAAGTATACAGGGACTTATTAATATTATGTCACATTGCATATGTTAATGTAACATAATATTCTATAAATATTTTAATTCTTTCTGGGGTTAGTTAACTCAAGAGGCTAATTTGGATTTGATTGGGTTTCTTGGGGGTTATTTGGATTTTCAAAAAAGATAAGGGGTTGTTCGGATTTTTATAAGATTGTTTGGGGGCTGGGGGGAGGTTACATGAATTTTTCCAGCACCCTTTGAGCTTTGAAACGCTCGGTCCTTTTTTTTACACACTAATTTAATTCTATGTGCCTTGTTAAATCATGTACTCACATTTTAAAAAAAATTGTCTTGTACTTGTATTATCGAAATATATACAATGTTAGAAATTTTCCACAATGTCTAAATAATTCATTGAAGTATATATTTTATTTTTAGAAAAACATGTTTAAATAATTCATTGAAGTATATATTTTATTTTTAGAAAAACATGTAGCTCATTAGATGGAATATATTTATTTTTTTAAAAATACATGTGTAGACTGAAATTGAGGTTGAAAAATGAACTATGTGTAATATTTCTCATCGTGTTTTTTTAGAAAATAGCGTTATGACATAGTCCAGTTTACAACGTCGCCTCTAGTTTGGTAGTACCTCAATAGCTGTCTAGTGAAGTAATTTAATGAGATATATACTAAGTATGCACTTTATTTTTCAAACAATTTATTAAAAAATCAAAACGTGTCAAGACTATAAGTAGGTTGTTAATGAGGTTCAGCTTTTCCTACCTAATTCCTATAGTCATTTTTGTATAGTCCCTTAACACATTTTGAACTTAGCTAAATCATGAGTACTCATTATCACTGTCACAAGGTTAAAAGAATGTACTCAAATTATTTAAATGCATACATACTTACATACATATATATATATATTATTAAAAATTTCATACATGGAATTTTTTAGATGTAGTAGTTCATTCATATCTAATAAAATCGAGTCACAAATGAGCCGAATGATGGAAAAATAGAAAACAGAAAAGCAATAGGGGAAGAGAACAATAAAGCGGGAAAAAAACATCAATCGATTGAGGATCCAAAGTGAGAAACTCATGCCGGGCAAATAGCACAAAATGCAAAAGGTTGACTCCCCACCATACATGAGTTGTGCCTCAGCAAACAGTCGTCAAGATCTCCAAGCACATACTGCACCCATCTTGTCTTGATCCGAAACACACCCCCGAACTCCAACACGAGTCTCGCGTCGAACATAAACCTCCCCCAATCCTTCAACAAGAAGAGAGCGTCTTGCCATAGATTATCCATATAAAAAGAGTGTCTTTTGAAAATCAAATCATTCTGAATGCACCATAATGCCCACAGCCCCACTAGAATAATTATGTGATGAAAGTGACTCTAGATACACTTGTCCCCTTGATTGAGGTGTACATCCATGACCTCCCAAAGTTCCTCCAGGTTTTGAAAGTGGCACATGAACCCCACAGCAGCCCCAAGCCTACTCTAAAACCTAACTGAGGTGTAAATGCTCGATCGTCACTAGTTGAACCCCACAAAATGTGCGGTTGGTGGACTCCTTTGGTCACCGTACATAATGTTAGAACCATGTGACATTGTGAAATGCTTAAATATATGTTAGTGTCATTTTACAGTCCAAAACACAAACTACACATGTTTTTATTTTTTTAAGTAAAAATCTCATCTAATGAGATATCTACCTTTATAAAATGTGAATTATCTATACTATCTATAAAAGCACGGATCCTAAAAAAATTCACTTGACCATTTTATCCCTATCAAATTCTGAAATTCTATCCCTATCCCAAATGAAAATAGTACACCGATTTATCCCATTCAATGGAAGCGCTTTTTCATCTTCTCACCGCCTTTTCATCTTCTCACCGTTTCCCAAACCACCTCATTCCTTTTCTTACATGCATGGATGGAATTTGCTTTTATCCCCTTTTAATCATCTTTCTATCTCTCTACAAGTATTTATATCATGCAATTTGTATTACAAATTTAGTGACCAAAAATGCATATCATAATGCCTATTGAGCCGTTTAGACAATTACAAATGCATGAGTTCCAAATTACAGTTCACTAACAGTTGTGCCTGTTCATACGTTATTGCATTACATGGGAAGTCAATGCATATGAACGTTTTTTGGTATGATGTGAAATAGTTGCAATTAATAAAATGACAATAAAGTCTTCATGCATGCAATTCATCTCTTCATCCTATATATATTCTATTCTTTTCACCAGAGATTCGGTGTGTGCGTACTTTAAAAACTCACAAATCCAAAGCATCCATTCCATATGATTCCATGCATGATTCATTCTCATGCCACAATTATAATTTATAATTATATATATTTCTAATGAATGGTTTCGTTAATCCAAATTGTATCATTTTTTATAACATAACAAAGACATACATTTTATGATCTGAATTGTTTTTAACATTGACAAATGATTTTCATTAGATGATTTCTTATCGTCATAAATTATATTTCCCCTTTAGTGGTGCAATGTAATAGGTCATTGATTTTCTACTATTGCCTCTTTTGAAATCCATGTTTATGCAGAACATTTATCTACACAAAATATCATTTGTGTTATCTTGTAATACAGGTCATGAAGTTTCTAAAATTGTCTTTATTTTCTTCCAGAGAAGGAGATTTTCAGCGACATCCAACCTTGTCATCAAGGGCGCAATTTATGTGTGCCAAGGAATTATTTCTTAACGTGCTCGTTTCTTATATTGTGCAAATATGCCACTACAACCAGAGAATCCAGGTGTCTTGAATTATTTCAACTAATGATCTTTCCATTTCTTTCTTGCAGTCTTGCAAAGTGGCCCTATTAATCGGGGATAATTGTTGTCAGCATAAAAGAATTATTTTGTACCATGGATCTCTAATGAAACTTAGAATTTCGAGTCCACATTGACTAAAAAAACCACCAAGATTTTGATCCAGTTTGTGAATGATGTGTTGAGTGAATCCTCCTATGCACTTTCTATATGCCAATTTCATCTTCCTTTTTATGACTTTCACTGTTGTGAATGCAAATCATGATTATCATGATTTATTTCTTGAATTAGTGGAGGAATCCCACATTGCTTATCGCAAATTGGATTGGGCCCTCTCTAGCAGGTCTGTTGTCTCTTATTGATCTTTGTTTTAGTGACTAATTATTACCACTGAGTTACTAGCCCAAAAAACCCAGGAGCTGATTCTCATAACCTTGCTTTTATATACATCCAAAGAGTTTGCCCTTTGTAAACCCATCAATACTTGTAGTTCCATTGATATTAGGGAGATGGGATCTGCTACTCAATTGTTAGTCCCCCATACACTTTGAAAATTAAGTAAATCAGACTTTTTCATAAGATTTGTGCATTTTATATCTTAAGTGTGTTATAAGTTATTGATTAGTGTTATTAGATGTTCATTTCTTCTACAAACCATGATTACTTCAATTACATGAGATAATTTTCTATCAATTCTATTCATCTATCACAATTATAATTTATGAATTTCTAACATAGTGTTTCATTTTTTTACTATCTTATATCTTTGTAAGCTTGCTATTTATATTTATATATAAAAACTATAAAATTGTATCATACAAAAAATGTTTTCAACCTTTAATTTAATAGAAATCTATTATTCCAACTACTATTCTTCAATTACATTTTAACAAACTAATTAATGTGCAACGCACATGTGCGTCAACTAGTATACTTAAATGAATTGATTGATATCATTTATAAAAAAAATAAAAATTTATATCGAGATATATATTTCGTACAATGAGTGAACGGAGCTAACAAAACATACTCTACTGAATTTGTACCTGTAAAAATGCCTATGTATCAAACCACCTCTTAAATTCTTAGATAGTGTTACATCAAATCTTTTTTCCAGCATCAATTCCAGTTTACATGTGTTGATTTTTTAAAAAATAATATACATCATCTAATGAAACATATACTTTTATAAAAAATGAAATGTATATTCTAATGCATTGTTTGAATGCATGTATAGAAAAGGTAAAAAATTTATATCAAAATATAAACTTCGTTAATGTGCATATATATTATGTTGATTTTTTTATTTAGGGTGCGTTTGGTTGCGCGATTGCGCTGCGATTGCGATTACAGGAAGCTGCGTTTGCAATCGCGCAACCAAACAGTTTTGTAATCGCAGTTTTAAACCCAGCGATTGCAGGCAAATAGTGCCCAAAAGCTGCGATTTTAAAAAGCTGAGAAAGTGAGCTTCCTGCAGAATCAGGTTTGCAATCGCAGATTCCTACAGAATCAATTTTGCAATCGCGCAACCAAACGCACCCTTAGACATATAAGATTGGAATTGTGTCCGAAAAAAAAAAACTAATGTGTAACACCACTCTTTCTTGGTCCGCGATTCGGGCATTCAGCCCAGCCCAATCCATATCTGATTGGCGATCCAACCCAGACCCATCACTGGTGGGGCAAAATAAACCCTCCCCCTTCGTCTTTCCCTCCATTTCCGTCTCTTCCCTCTCTCTCTCTACTTCCATGGCTTCCTCGTCGTCGCCTCCCCCACCGATCCCCTCCTCATCAACCTCCCCTTACGAGATGCCGTGGGTGGAGAAGTACAGGCCGACCAAAGTTTCCGACGTGGTCGGCAACGAAGACGCCGTCTCCAGGCTCCAAGTCATCGCCCGCGACGGCAACATGCCCAATCTCATCCTCTCTGTAAGTCCCTCCCCCTTTCTCTACCGTCTGATCCTCGTATTCTCGCCAATTGATCGTCTGTTCTGTCGTTTTAGGGTCCACCGGGAACCGGCAAGACCACGAGCATCCTCGCCCTAGCTCACGAGCTCCTCGGTCCCAATTTCAAGGAGGCTGTTCTGGAGCTCAACGCGTCCGATGACAGGTGTTTCGATTTTTTGTTGGAAAATGTGGGGGACAGTCGTTTATGCTGTCACTTTTGCTGTCTCAAAATGTTTTGAATTTTTTTGGGGGATTTATATTATCTACTGAAGTACACTTTTTTATATTAAGAATGAAGTATATATTCGAATGAATTGAATGCATACACTTTTGCATTTTTCCTAATCGAGTGTATGCTATTCTAGGTAAGTATATACTCAGTTAGACAAATCATATACCCTACTGCGATCACAGGAATGACTGCAAGAATGAATTAATTTATCAGTACTTTTTAAAAAAAGATTTAGCAGCAATCTTGTAAATAAATGATGCTGTACCAAATGTTAAAAAGAAGATAAGGAGATTAAAAGATGGAAGGAAAAAAAACTCTTCAGAGAGGGGAGCCCTCTTTGAATATTACCCCCATAGATTGGACATAATGGGTAGATGGAGTGTCCACTCCTAATATCATAATGACCCAAAATGTATCAGTGCACTATTTTGTCATATTCAATTCAGTGAGCCTTATCGTTCAGGGGAATCGATGTGGTGCGGAACAAGATCAAAATGTTTGCTCAGAAGAAAGTCACGCTGTCTCCTGGTCGGCATAAGATGATCATCCTTGATGAGGCTGATAGGTGATTCAGGCTTTTTTGTGTTTTTTTTTGTTGATTTATGTTTTTTTTTTCTGAGCTGTTTATATTGGGAATGTAGCATGACCTCGGGGGCGCAACAAGCGTTGAGACGAACGATGGAGATATATTCGAACTCCACGAGGTTCGCATTGGCATGCAATACATCTGCCAAGATCATTGAGCCGATACAGAGCAGGTGTGCACTCGTCCGCTTCTCGAGATTGTCTGACCAAGAGATCCTTGGCCGGCTCATGGTTGTTGTGGATGCTGAGAAGGTACAGGGTTCTTCATTAATTCTGTTTGAAATGCTATTTTGCGTATTGGACATTGACATAGTGGGGTTTTCTCAGACAATAATCTGAACGGGATTGCTCAGTCTTTATTACAACCTTATTGGGATGAGGAAATATTTGATCCTGTGATTTCAACTCTAATCCTAGATCTCCTCTACTTTTTGATGTAACTACATGAGGTGGCACGTGGTTTTTGGTCCTAGACCATTTTGTTTTGTTTCGCTACTTTGGGTTTTCATTCTCCTATTAATAATATGGGTGTGAAAGCCTACCATTTCCCTAAAGAAAAAAAAACTCTATCCTAGATATGAAACCGCTACGTACAAGTCCTTTTAATAGTACAGGATACTATATATATTATAATTGCTGTAGCATTTCATTCTGGACCAACTTTACCATTTTTACTCGACTTGGAGAGAGATTATGGCGTGGATGTCAGGCAGTTCTGTGATTTCACACGAGTTTATCTTACATTCAACTGGAGTCTTCCTAGTTCCATTCTGTAATTTGAATGACACTACCATTTGTGGCTGGAAAGCTTCAATCTTGCCCCAGATCTCAGAGTGTGGGGGTTATACAATGAAAGCCTCCTCTCTGGTCATCACATAGCTCGTTTAGAATCTGTTAAACAACATTGTGATTGTGTGACCTTGTCAGCATCATTAACAAGGGAACCATACAAGAATTTGAAATGCTTGTTTTGCTGTCATGGAATTTTTAACCCACCTTTAATGGTCAAAGGGACATTCAGCAGTTGCGCTGCATCATCGGTAGACATCTATTGCCAATAAGTTAGTCTCCTTCAGTTTGAATTCACAGGTACAATAATGGCCTTGATGTATTCTATATGATTTAATGAGGCTCAACAAACAATAAAATCCAGCTCCTGTATGCTTAATTAGACAGAAAAATCGATCTTTTTCTTTGATGATACTCATAATTATTACAAGATGTTCCAAGGCAATGAACTGTCCCTAATGCTGGATGTTTAACAATTTATAGTTCATTCAATTTCATACGGATATCAAAAGGGGTTGGATAATTGTGATATCACCGATGCTTATTGCATTTTGTGACATGCTTGAGGTTGCTCCAACAAAAGTAAATCTTGCTGGCCAGGGCAATTGGCGGTCAATGTAGACCAATGCTTATAATGTGTTAGGCTTCCCAAGAGTTTTTCCATCATTTGTCGATGATGATGATGGTCTTTATGACATGCATCTGTATTTCTGCATTTGACATATATGAAGGCATGGAATCTAACACATGGAGATTTCTTATTGGCAGCATTTGTGCTGAAGATTTTGATTTTATGGTCATGGTGTAGGGGATTCCAGCAATCATTTAGCTTTAGATGATCTTTATAGAATCACCAATCATTCTCCTTTCTTTTGCCTTCCAAGACATTTAAAATGATTAAAATACTTACACAAACACACAAGACAACATCTCCACATATTTTAGAATAAGCTTCCTATTGTTTGAAATGTTAGATTACCTTTTTTAAAAAGATGAACCCTTCCCTTCTCCCTGTCATGATTTTGAGAATTTCGCATTCCTGATCTTGCCTCTGATATAGCCTTTGAATTGTAAAATATTACCTGCAACAAAAAAGTGAATTATCTGAAATTTAACTATACCATCGGGTAAAAGATATATTGGCAATTGATATTTATATCCATGCAAATATGTTGTATCCTGTAAAGATCTGCCACTAGTATGAGAGCAGGAGAGAGGCTAGACGAAAACTACAGGACCAAACCTAAACATGAGTAGGAGGGATTATATAAGCTATAGTCCAAGTATCCAACTTTAAGTAGGTACCCAACCCCAACTCAACATCCTTAATTCATAATTTTCTAAAAATAGTAAAAGTCCCATACCTACTAAATATATAAACAAACTATACATTAGTTATCTATTTGGCTGATTGATTGCCTCTTTGTGTGATTGATGGTCTAAGAAAATGAATGCATTTTTACTTCCTCGACTAGGTGCTTTAAGTGTGTCTTTTCTGTTGTATAAGCTTAAAGTGGGTAATAATTAAGGTAGGATGTACTTCCCTACAACTGATATTGGCTTTCATGGAAAATCCTTCTCTTGGCCATCAGCTGCAGCCTAGGAATCTGGCTTCGTCTATAGTTGGGTTAGTTTTAGGTAGATCATCAATTGCAATACCATGTCAATTTTTTTGGTGTAGATATACCATGTCAATCATGCTGTGGAGCCTTTTTATATTTCTTGGAGAAATCTCATAATGATCCCATTTTAATGGGAGATAAGATTATGTTTCATTTCCCTTGTCAATAAAATAGTACAATCAGTGCAAAAATCTTTTTTCAACCTTAGCAACCTTGCATTGATTGGTACAGAAAAAGATCCAAAGAACTAGTTTGACTTTGCTACATAGAAGCTTTGGTCCTAGGATATGGACGCATCTTGGTTGTTTTGATAGAAATCATGTATAATAGACCTTAGAGATACTATTTATGTTAAGCTTGTTGAGACATTCAAAATGAGTACTTGTACAGAAATATGGGGAAAATGGATATGGAAATATGGCCATTTGAAGTGCAAATCAGCACATCTCTCTTTATGCTCTTCTTGACCCTCTAACCAGTAGACCCACATCATCATCCCTGCGTGAGGAAAAACTTGCTCTGGAGTTGGTACCTTCCCCATCTGGAGAGACGCTTACATATTGATTATGTGATTTATTTTGAACATTTGGGATGTCTTCATATAATTCGCCGGCTTCAATTGGTGAGCATTTTCATTCATTTTCTTCAGAGTTCCACTTTGCATTGTCTTCCTGAAACTCAACTTGTTGCAATTGCTCCCTGGGAACTTCTACTTGGTCAATATGAATGCACATCAGCAACATATGCTTTTCCCTCCCTCTCCCTGGGAGCCTCTGCGGTCTATAAAAAAAAAAAGATTTTTTTTTTTTTTTTTGAAAATTATAGGAGAATCTTATTCCAAGAAACCCCCGAAAATTAGGAGACGAGGGATCTCCTTACATTTTAATTAAAGAAAATGAAAATACAGTAATCTTAAGGATATCCGAAAAGACAATCAACCTCTCCCCCATTTAACCCCCATTAAGGAATTTGGCGAAGACTCCTGTAGAATGAATTTGACCCACTCGTGAAGCATAGAGGAAAGGGCAATCCAAGTGTTCTCCCAATACACTCTTTTCTTCAAGAAAACACGTTCATTTCGTGATAGCCAAATGGACCAACAAGTAGCATGAGGAACCAACCATTGGAATTTAGCATGATTACTCCGATCGCCTTTCTTTCGACGATCCTGGAACTAACTCCACATGCCATCCATCTCCAAAAAAGAACATGAGGACCCAAGAGCCTCCCCAACCATCTTCCATATTCGAGAACTAAACGTGCAAGTGAAGAAAAGATGATCTCGTGATTCTTCCTCAACTCCACACAAACCGCATAATGTATCGCCGTCATTGGACCATTTCGCCCGATTCATCTTGGTTAAGATTTTGTTGTTAGTAAGAAGCCACATAAAACCTCTGATCTTCAATGGAGAAAGCACTTCCCAAATCAAAGAAGCAAACTTGGATGAGAGGAGGTTTGGGAGTGTACTTTTATGTAGTTGCCGATATAATGAACTAACGGAAAAACCATTACGGGGGGACAGCCTCCATACAACCGAATCCTCCTCCTCTAAATTAAGAGATACTTTTTGGAGGCACTCAAGAAAAGAAGAGAGCTCTACCATCTCCACATCATTTAGATCACGACGGAGTCTTGGCAACCATACTATAGAATTTGCATCACAAGAGAAAGAATCACTAATGAGATCTTCCTTATCAAGTGCCACGCGAAATAGATTAGGAAAGAGATTAGCCGGTGAGGAACCATCAAGCCATTCATCGATCCAAAACTGGATTGCCGCACCGTTTCCAGGAATGAGTTGTATAGCCTCCTTCATTACTGCCGCCCCTTCCAAAATGTTCCTCCAAACACAAGAGATTGATACTCTTTGCCGAGGAAGAAATGATAATCTCGTGCAATCCGAGTAGTATTTCTCACGAATTACTCTACTCCATAAGGCCTCCGGATCTGCTATCAATCTCCATAGCCATTTCCCCAATAGAGCCCTGTTCATGTTGCGAAGATCAAGAACCCCCATACCGCCATCTTCCTTAGTACGACAAACAATCTCCCATTTAGCAAGATGGGGCTTCCTACTTCCCTCTGTGGTACCAGTCCATAGAAATCTCCGACGAATTTTTTCCATCTTACCAAGGATCCCACAAGGAACCTTGAAAATAGAAAAGAAATATAGTGGCAGACTCGTGAGCACCGCTTTGAGAAGCACTAGCCGCCCTCCCAAACTAAAGAGACGACCCTTCCAACCTTCAAGTTTCTTATCAAATCTATGGATTAGAGTCTCCCAATCTGAATTCCGCAATGTTCTAGTGTGGAGAGGAAGGCCTAAATATTTGATTGGAAACTTTGAAGCATCGCATCCCATCGTTGATGCCAAAGCAGTCACCTCTTCAAAAGGAATGTTAATTCCCAACAAATTGCTTTTATTAAGGTTGACTCTCAACCCAGAAATCATTTCAAAGCATTTGATTATAAATTTGAAGCCTTCCAGATTTCTTTCTCTTGCATCGCAAAGAAGGATTGTATCGTCAGCATATTGGATATGAGATATGAGAGATCCACCGTTTCTGACTTCAAGTCCATGGATCCAACCACCAGCCACTCCCTTATGAACCATTCTACTTAATACGTTTGCCACGAGAATAAATAGAAATGGGGAGAGAGGGTCCCCTTGGCGAAGGCCCTTTCCCGTGTCAAAATATCCTACTGCCTTTCCATTAACCAAGATAGACATACGAACAGTAGCAATGCATTCCTTCAGCCACCACCGCCATTTGGATGAGAATCCATATTCCTCCAGAAGCTTCCAAAGGAAATCCCAACGTACTGAATCGTAAGCTTAAAAAAAAAAAAAAAAAAAAAAAGAATTTTACATATATAAGATCTAATAAAATTCGATCACCGCCTCTTCCCTCTCTCCTCATCGGCGATCACAACAAGAGAAAAAACATCGCGATTTTTTCGTCCTCTCACTTGTTCTTCTTCAGTGTTGATCTATGTGTTCCCCGCTTCTGGCGACGGTGAACCCATAAGCAGGCGACGGTGAACTAGGGCACGATCTTGTGCCGATCCCGGTGCGATGGAGCCGCCGGACCCACCGGCCGACTCTACCAAACCTCCAAGAGGCCCCCCTCCCCCTAAGGGAGGAACTATTGACAGCGTTTTGAAAGCTCTCTGGCAAATCCTCTTCTTCTGGGGAAAAATCACAAGCTTTGGCGGTCTCAACCGACGGCAAAGTAGGAGATACTGAGGTGGCTGCTCACCCTCAACCCAAGCCGTCCCCTCTTGCAAGCACTTCCGGTGCTCCCATCCTGGCGTCCGACAAGGGCAAAGGCATTCCCCGCAGAAGCTCCTCTCAGCCCACACAACCTCCCCGACCTGGCAACGGCACAATGGGAAGACATCCAGGTGTGCGTCCTCCGCCTCCCCCAACCAGGCTGGCTTCGGAAAGTCGCAGCTGGGCTCAGCTCTTCCCCACCCAGGTAAAAACCCCAACTTTAAATGACCTTTGTTTTATAGAGCCAGTTATGGAAGATGGTGGGCCTGTAGTCCCAAGCGAAGCAGAAGATCTCGTTGAGATGGATGAACACTGGCAGAACTCCCTGATAGGGTATGTTATTGGCAAGAAACCATTCTATAAACCTTTCATTGAGTTCCTCAACCGTGTATGGCGTCCAAAGGGTCATCTCGAAATTCTAATGCGAGGAGGAGGGTTTTTTGTGGCTCGATTTGCAAATGAAGAAGACCTGAAAGCTGTCATTGAAAATGGACTAGGGGAATGAAAATGGAAGTAGAACGACTGGAAACGATCCCTATTTGGATCCGTCTACCGTATCTTCCCCTCCACTTATGGGGTAAACGAATGCTAAGCAAGCTGGCTAGTGTGATAGGGACACCTCTCTACATGGACTCCTCCACAGCAACTCGCTCGCATTTGTGTAGAAATCTCAGCACACTCCCCCCTGCCGGACTCTCTACGTCTAAAGGAGGATGGAGTCTTCAAGGACATTTAAGTCCAATATGAATGGAAACCTTCACCTTGCAGGTCTTGCAATACTTTTGGCCACTCAGACTCTCCGTGCCCATTATCCAATGGGAATCCCCTTTCCAATCTCCCAATGAGCAGAGCAGGACCTTCAGCACCATCTTCATCCATCCCCTCTGGAAAAAGAAGGGAGGAATGGATTCCAGTCAAGAAGACTGGACATAATCCTGCCCCTACCCCCTCCATCACTACTTCTCTGATAGTACCACAGAACAACTCCTTCACCATTCTTTCGGAGGAGGAAGCACCATTAGATGTCCTGACGACGTGGGAGGCATTAGAACAGTCCACCAGTGTAAAAGCATCAGGAAGGGATACTCTTAACCAGACTGAGGCAACCTTAGAAAAGAATCCTACAGACTGTACTCCTAAGAAGGTTGCAGAGCTGCCTGCCAAGAAGGAAATTTCAGAACAGGATTCTCGGGCAGCTAATCCCAAGCAAGCTGCCGAGCAAGCTCAAGCTCCACCATTGATCACTCCAATTGCACATTGCACCCATCAAACAGGAACAAACTCTCAGGCTCGAGATGAAGTGGTAGAGCCAATACAAGAAGGTCATGCACATTCAGATTTAGACACCATTGTTGATCTATCTGACTCTCCCTCATCCCAAGATCCACATAGAAAAGACCCTACTCCTCCTAAACAAACCAAGGCTACAAACTCAGGTCGCCCTGATCCTGGAGGTATAGACACGTCTGTAAACAAGAAATATAAGAGAGGTAAGCATCACAAGCCCATTGATACCGAACCTCATGCAAAGCAATCATTGAGAAGCTCCTCCTCCAAAGGAGTAAAGCCCTCTGACTGAATCATTTTGACCCCCTCTCGTGGGAGATTGTATAAGGTTACTATTACATATTTTGTTTCCAATGACCTGTGTCTTTTGGAATATTAGAGGGGTGAAAGGGTCAAATAAGCACACTGACTTGAAGACCTTCATAAGCAATCACAGACCTCATCTGCTGAGTCTTTTTGAAACTAAACTTGACGAGCAATCTCTTCGCTCCTTGAAAAGGAAGTTGGGAGTTTACCCATCTTCGTACTTGGCTCCGGAAGCCCGTATTCTTTTATTATGGCACCCAGATCAGCTGGCCCTACAGGTGCTATCGGTCACTCGACAACATATCCACTGCTCTATTCTTTACAAAGCCACAAATACCCGTATTTTGGTTACCTCAGTTTATGCCTCAAATAGCAGTACAGAACGCTCTGATCTCTGGAATGACTTGAAACTCATCTCTGCAAATGTTGGTCCTTTAGGCTGGATCGTTGGGGGGGATTTCAATGAAGTCAGATTCAGTAGTGAGAAAGTGGGAGGTCATCCAGTTCATCCTCGTCACCTTCGGAAATTCAATTCTTCTCTTCTATACGTTGGCCTTGATGATCTGAAATCTGTTGGTCACTCTTTATCCTGGAGTAATCGTCTGACAAACCTCATATCATGTCGTCTAGACAGAGTTCTGGGGAATCAAATGTTCATCTCAGCCTTTCCCCACTCCTTGGTAGAGTATCATCCTCCTGGAATATCGGATCACTCCCCTATGAAGGTAATATTTGAGCCTCCTTTTCCATCGGGTCCCAAACCTTTTAAGTACTTTGAAGCTTGGGAAGAGCATCCCTCATTCTTCGCAACAGTTCAGTCGGCATGGAACTTGGACGTAAGTGGCAACCCGCTGTTCCGTTTCATTTCAAAACTCTCTAACCTCAAACGGATATTGAAGATCTGGAATAGAAATATATATGGGCCGATTCAAAATTCCATTGCTAGCAGTAAACAGGCCCTCGAAGAAGCCCAGATTGCTCTCCAACAAAGTCCACTTGATCCTTTGCTTTTATCATATGAGAAGAACCTACGAGACTCATATCAAAGCCTTCTCCATCAGGAAGAGAAGATTGCAAGGCAAAAATCTCGCCAACTCTGGTTGGCAACTAGAGACTCGAACACAAAATTCTTCTACAATTCCATTAAATCCCGCTCAATCAGGAACACCATTTGCTGTCTTAAATCTCCAAATGGCTCCATCTGTTCTAATCCGAAGGAATTAAAGGACCACATTATCCAATTGTATTCTGACTTAATAAATCGTCACTCTATCTCGGACCTGGAACCCCCACCTCCATATGGCACAGTCTCTTCAGAAGACAATACAGCCCTTTGCTCTACAGCCACTGTTGATGAAGTACACACTGCCGTGTTCAGCATGAAAGCATTGAGTTCCCCTGGTCCTGATGGGTTCCCTGCTAGGTTTTTTCAGTCATTTTGGACCACTATCAAGGAGGACCTTCTTCAGGCTATTAACTTCTTCCTCTCAACAGGAAAACTTGTTCGTCAAGTCGGTCATACATTTCTAGCAATTATTCCCAAAGCTCTCAATGCTGACTCGCTGGACAAATATAGGCCTATCTCTTTATGCAATACTCTCTATAAGGTCATTACCAAAATCATGGCTCTACGCCTCCAACCGATTCTTCCGAAGATTGTTAGCAACCACCAATCGGCCTTCATCAAAGGTCGTAATATTCACCACAACATTCTGCTAGCTCATGAACTGATCAAATATCTCAATCAAGGGAAACCCCGAGTATGTATAAAAGTCGATCTCAAGAAAGCCTTCGATAGTGTTGCCTGGCCCTATCTTGAGAAGGTTTTACAAAGGATTGGTCTTAATGCCCACTGGATAGCTTTGTGCATGGAATGTGTAACCACGGCAAAATACTATATTATCGTCAATGGTTCTCCAATCGGCTTCTTTTCTTCTTCCTGTGGAGTCCGGCAAGGAGACCCCCTATCTCCATTGTTGTTTACCCTAGTCATAGACTCCTTCTCCTCAATGCTTAACAATCTGGTTGCAGAGGGTCAGGTTGGACCCTACATCAAAGGAAACCTCAACATCAGTCATCTACTATCTCTGCTTCGCGGATGACCTTCTGGTATTTTCTGACTCAAAGCTCAGCACAGCTATTGCTCTGTCAACATTATTCCATACCTTTGCGCTGGCTTCCGGACTGCACCTCAATCCCAACAAGAGTCAAATCTTTGCATCATGTAGCTCTTCCTCTCCTATATTCTGCAATTTGATGGGCATTCTCCAACACTCTCTCCCGGTGTGGTATTTAGGTCTCCCACTTCTAAGCTGCTCTCTTAAATACTCACATTGTGTTTCTCTGGTTGACAAGATTAGGAAAAAAATTGTCTCTTGGGAGGGTCACTCTCTATTGAGGGCAGGAAGACTAGAACTGATCAAATTAGTTCTATCCTCTTATCAATTATACTGGTCTTCCTCTTATTGCCTACCCCGACGCATCCAAAAAGATGTGGAGCAGACGCTACGCAATTTTCTTTGGCAGGGTCACTCCACAGTTCGACAAATCCATCACATTGCTTGGTCTTCTATTTGCAAGCCTCATCTAGAAGGAGGACTTGGCATTAAAACTATTCAAGACTGGAACACCAGTGCAGTGGGAGTTCGTTTTTGGGAGATAGCTCGCAACCGTCTTCTCTCTGGAATGACTGGATCCACAAAAGATATCTCAAAAACAAGAACATCTGGATGGTCCGCCCCCCTGCAGGAAGTACTAGTTCATGGTTAAAAGCCCGAATGTGGATATCCCCAAAGGTAACTTACATAATCTTTGAGGGGAAATCTATTAATATATGGCATGACCCATGGCTGTACGGTTATGGACTAAAACATTACTTTGGACGAGTATCTTATATCTGGGGTCCTCCCTCCACAGCAACCTTAAACATACTCATCCATAATGGTCAATGGGTCAAACCCCATCTCTGGCCTACTTCTCTGGATAACCTATGGCCAGACATATCTCAATTGGAGTTAGGAGGATGTGGTGAAGATATCCTTATCTGGACCCCTGCAAAATCAGGAGCTTTAAGTCTCTCCACAGCTTGGCAAGCAGTTAGGCAGGCTAGTAGTCCTCCTCACTGGTCTTCTTGGCTCTGGCTCCCAATTCAGACCCCAAAACACTCGCTCTGTGCTTGGCAAGCTCTCCACAACAAGCTTCCCACCAGATCTCGGTTCTATAACAAGCAATTGGTGGCTGACCCAACTTGCATCCTATGCTCTGATGCAGTGGCAGAAGATGCAGACCATCTCTTCCTCACATGCAACTTTTCCAAGTTCATTTGGAACTCCCTTCTTGCTGGTCTTTGCATTAATAGGGCTCCTCCAAGCACCTTGGTTTCACTTACCCATTGGATGGAGCAGGTGGTTTCTATTTCTATTCAAAAACCGATACTGCAGCTCTTCCTCACCTATATAATTTGGCATATCTGGCTAGAAAGAAATTCCAGAATTTTTAGGAGAAAGTATGGAAACGCTCTTGCTGTCCTACAACAAGTTAAAGAAACAGTCTTAATTTGTTCTCGCAAGACCAAGTTCTACTCCCCTCCTACTCCTGAAGTCCAAAGCATTGCTCAATACTTCGACATATCAGTTCTTCAGAAACATGAAACCACTGTAGATGTCCTATGGCAGCCCCCTTGTGAAGGATGGTTTAAAGTTAATACAGATGGTTCACTAACCGATGACAGAGGAGGATATGGCGTGCTTCTTCGCAATAATCTGTCTCAATTTATTCAAGGAATAGCAGGCCGAAATGATTTACCATCTATTAATCTCTTGGAGCTCAAAGCTATCGAAGCTGGGATTCGGATAGCAACCAATGTCAAAGTTTCGAATCTATGGATTGAAACTGACTCTACTACATCCCTAGCATGGGTCAAAGGCAAGGGATGTTGTCCGTGGAGCGCTTTTCGCTGTCTTCGATACATTCATCAAAGCCTACAGAACTTCCAAGAGTGGACAATCTCACACATACACAGGGAAGGCAATGTCCCAGCAGACCTCTTGGCGGCCTACCGCTCGGACAGAGGCGATCTCATTCTATCACCAACTCATATTTGGCATGAGTTACAGGCTGCCTTGGATCGAGATGCCACTGGCTTTCCTTTTGAACGCAAAAGAACTTAGGATCTTAGGATCCTAGCATGCTCTCATTTTGAACGCATGGATTGGTACTCTGAATATTAAGGGATGCAGATTGGTTTCCCCCTTTCTTCCCTCCTTAATATAAAGGTCTCAGCCCTTGAATTTAAACTTTTGTAAAGATGACTCTTTTGTAAAGTTTACCCTTATATAGCAATACAAATTTGATTACCAATCAAAAAAAAAAAAAAATGCTTACATCTATATATACAGTGTCAAATCAAGGGGTGGGGTGAAGTCTGACATATTGGTGTTGAAGTTAATTAGGTCTCTATCCGTGATTCTTAAAAATCATGTTGGAGTGTTTTTAATTTAAATTTAGGGAACAAATAAATTCATTTTACAAAGTTAACACCCAACATTGGTACTTCTGGATTTAGAGAATGTCTTTGGTGCCTTTCTAGTTTCTACCACTGCTCCTTCAGTCTTGTGCTGATCTGAAAGATGCATGGAGTATGATTTGATGCAGATGCACACAGATCTTGATGATTTGTCATATTTGTTTTGAGCAATACTTGACAGAGCTCTATTAGACCCAAAAGAGGCTCTCATCTATATTATTTTGTGCATAGACTAAGATTATAGGAATTTTGAATATTGATCAAGCAAGTATCCATTTTATGTGTGAGTTGTTTCAAATATCTTTTAGTTGCCCCTCCCTTGTTGGTTCTCTTTATCATTCTGTAAATTTTAACTTTATTATTGTTTGATCGATGTGTGTATATACTTGCCAAACCAATGGTCATGAATAGAATAATTAAAGGTGGGAAGTGCGTTAGGATGTTATTTGTTCCACCCAGTTTTAAAGGCTTTCTGCATAGACACTTGGCCTAGCTCGTCCACCTTGATCCAACAGTAAACTAAAATCAATATTCAAAAAAAAAAAAAAAAAAAAAACTAAACTAAAATCATATAGGCCACTTCCCCATGTGTATATGTTTATTAGGATGATATGGAACTATAGTGCTGTCACCATGAACAGAAGCCCATTTCTATATCTGCATGTGAACTTGGTATCATGTTCTTCCTCCAGTTCTAGGTGCTATATGTTTCCACATTCTAGTGTGCGATAGTGATTGAGGTTAGTATAAAATGAGGAGGATTTGAGTAAGTTGGGGGAATATATTGAAGGATAATTAAAGACTCGTAATGCGTCAATACTTGTCACACTCTTAAGCAAACATGCAGCCCGTAATGCGACAATACTTGTCACACTTGAACTAAATTGTCGTTAAGATTTAGTCTTTACCAATAAAATAAATTTATAATTCTCTTACTTCTTTTTGGTAGAAAGTGGGAGTAATAGGTCAATCCCACAAGGAGACTATGGTAGCAAACAAGTAATTGTGAAAGATATCAATTCCCAACAAAAGATTTTAAAATAAAAATTTTGAGGATTGATCGAAGGAAACTACTTTAAAAGCTAAAATAAAATTCTAATTTGAATCAAGATACGGGAAAAAAAAAGCCACTAAGGATTGAAAACCACCCCACAAGTATAATTGATTAAATCTTTCTATTGCACTTATATTTCCCTTACTTCACATGAGTCAAGAGATTTTACTTGTTCATATAGAAAATATAGATTTAAACTCCTCTTTTAAAATTTTATTAGTTGACACACCATTAACTACTAGATTAAGGACGGTTCTTATAGTGAAACCCTCTTCCTTGACAGTTAAGATGTTCAATCAATGAAAACAAAATAATTCAAAGAAAGTAGTTCACTTTTACTCTATTTGAAAATAGGGTTTATAAAGTATCAATCATGTCTCATCTAAGTAAAACGATGAAAGATCTTAAAATACTCATAATCAAGATAAATCTGAGTTAAAGAAACTATATAATCTTTAAGCATAAATCAGAAAAATATAAGGTGCACAAATAAAAGAATTAATCACTCACACTTATGGGGTGGAATTCTCAAGAGGATTCTCTAGCCTATCATAGTTGATGATATTCTAGAATAACAATAAAAAGATTCTATGAAAATCAAATAAAGAAGAACTTTTTACTGACTAAACATAAACAAAATACAATAACATCTGTGTCTAATACCAAAACAATACAGACTGAAAACACAAACTGAAGATAGAATAAAAACTTAAAACAGAAAAGAAAGAACAAGAAAATGGAAAAATAAAATTATGCTCAGCTGGAAATCGATCTGTCCTCTCCTCTCTCTGCAGGCCCCTTTTTATAGAGTTCTAGGGGCTGGATTGGCTGGGGCTTTTAAGGTTGGACAACTGCCTAGGATTTGAAAAATTTGCTGTTTTGGTAGAGTTGTGCATGCTGTCTTGATGAGGATTTGATGGTTTGGTTGAAGCTGATTTTCAGTGATTTTGATGGAGAATTAAGACTGATTTGACAAATCAGATTTGCTGATTTGTGGTTGTCTGCTGGAGCTGATTTGTGAGGGAGATTCTCTCTTCTTTTGACAATTTTGATGACCCATTCTTTCCTTAATTGCTGTAGATTTTTAGGAGCTTGTTCCATCATTGAATATCCACATATTATTTTCCTCCAATAGCACGTAGGCCTGTCAATTGGACGGATACGGATCGGATGGGCCCATATCCGTATCCGAATTAGATATCCAAAAAAATATCTGTATCCGATATTTGACGGATATTCCAAAACACATATTCGTATCCGATCCGAAAATCCGGATACGCATTCGGATAATATCCGAAATATCCGAACCAGATTAAAATATAAAGAATTTATAAAATCTTAAGTCCTAACATATTTAAATAGGTATCCACCAAAGACATAAAAATACAAATCCTAATATAGTTAAACAAGTATCCAACGTGGTTAAATAAGTTTGTGTTTTGTCCTAGATCATGAGCCATTGATTTTCATCTAAGGGTTGAAACTAATTCTAACATATATAAATAAAATAATAGTTCGGATACGGATATTGTTCGGATCGGATATAGCCCATATCCTATTCGATCCGAAAATTTTCGGATACGGATAATTTGGTTCAGATATCGGATATTTTCTGCATTTTCGGATACGAATTCGGATCGGATACGGATATTTTTTCGGATGATTGACAGGCTTAATAGCATGTGAAAATTTATCTTCATATCCTATGAAATTTAGATTAATATTAGAATCTTCATGACAAATATAATAATGCACATGAAATGTATAAATGTAGTTTATTTGTGCATATTATGCTTTGAAAATAAAATTCCCTAATATGTATGTAGAAAATGATATATTACATAGGGAAATGTCCAAGACAACTCTAAAAAATATATCAGAATATGTACTTATGAACATCTAACAACACTCTTAAGCAAACATGCAGATGAAATTATGCAACGATCCATAGTTGCAATCTTTTATTCTCAAACATTTCATAAACTGGATGATTTACTTTATTGGTGAGCATTAAGAAAATATACATCGTTCTTTCTCATATAATGTTTTGACCTGTAGGAGGATATGACTTTCTTTGTGGTCTTTGTCGTTTACTAGTCAACACGTGTATTCATGCTCGATTAAGCATAGCAATTTATTGTGGTTTTCTGGTCAGATGAGGTTATCCACATTCTCATATGCAATAAGAAAATCTGCAGAGTCCATCTGAGTTGCAAATATTTATGATATCTGTGTATCCAATATGTGCAAAACAGATAGAACACATTTTTTTATTTATTGGTAATATATATATATATATATATATATAGGGATCCGATTACATGCGGTTTACGGTCGGTGCGGTGCGCGATCACGGGCCGTCGATCACGGGTCCATCGCATCGGACGGTCGGGTGCGATTCACGTCGACCGTTGGATGCGATGGACCCGCGATCGAACGGCCCACGTCGTAAACCGCACCGACCGCACACCGCACGTAATCGCGACCATATATATATATATATATATATATATATATATATAGAACACATTGATTATACTCCAGTGATATGTTTGTGACGTGTGTAAATTTAAAGGTCCCATATGTTCCCGAAGGCCTTGAGGCCATCATTTTCACTGCCGATGGCGATATGAGGCAGGCTCTGAACAATCTGCAAGCGACAGTCACTGGTTTTAGGTTTGTCAACCAGGAGAATGTGTTCAAGGTCAGCATAGCCGATTCCATGCTCACCATCATTTTCCAGATTCTGATACATTTTCCTAATCTGTGGCTTGGACATTCTATTGTACGCCTTCTTCATTCAGGTCTGCGATCAGCCTCACCCCTTACATGTGAAGAACATGGTTCACAACATACTGGAGGGAAAGTTTGATGATGCTTGCTCTGGCATGAAGAAACTCTTCGATCTGGGTTATTCTCCCACTGATATAATCACGACTCTCTTTCGTATAATAAAGAACTATGATATGGCGGAGTACTTGAAGTTGGAGTTCATGAAGGTTTGTTAACTCTTGGATGTCCTCTGTTGGCCATCGCTTTGTGCCTGATGCCTATTTCTTTTACATTTGCAGGAAACTGGATTTGCCCACATGAGAATATGTGACGGAGTGGGTTCTTTTCTCCAGCTTTGCGGTCTACTGGCCAAGCTTGCACAAGTTCGAGAAACAGCCAAAGCTGCATAGGTAGGACTGACATTTCTAAACCTTCTGTTATCAGACTTTACTACCTAAAATAATTATTTTGTCATTTGTGAAAAAGGGGAATTGACATCTGTTAGATTTTGGCTATCAACTAAGGTTGGCTGTGTTAGTGTTATGCACTACCAAGCAAAAGAAGTTTTGGGGCCAGTGTGATGCTTAACAGAGAATAGATGGCATGTATCTCTCATTCTCTCTCATTTTGGTCAATTCATGACTTTGATTTTGTCGTCGTGTCATATATTTATTATTTGTTATGGAAACATGTACATTAAATTTATTAGATTGTAAATTTTTTTTTTGTATACATTTTATTAGATGAAATATGTATATACATATACACTGTAAAAAGAGTATAAATAAGACTAACTTTATGAGTGTTGTTACACTCGGTTTTTTTTTTCAGTCTAAAACACAGTTCTATATACTACTTTAGAAATCCAGTGAAGCATATACCTAGTTAGATGTTGTATATACCACATTAAATATTTTCTTACACTTATTAAAAATGAGTTCATTCAATTCGAAATGGAATGATACACACTTTTATCAAAGTATATATTTCATTAGATGATGTTTACTATTTTTTTTTAAATGAAAATATGTGAGGTCTGAGTTTTAGTTGGTGAATATAATTGAGTCTAACATTTTTCCTAACTTTATTCACCCAAATGATTAATAAAAATATATAGGCTCATTTAATAGGGTTGTGACTCCATTGAGCATGTTAATGCATGAGCTTTGATATATTCAGTTCATTTTGTAATTCATTTTGTAGTTTCATACACTATGATAGCACAATATAATTATGATAGAGTTCTATTACAATGTATAGTACAATTTTTTTTTATCACAGTGTATGACGCAAAATAAAATTATCAATTTTTCAACGTGAAAAAAAATACTTTAATGTGTCAGTATATTTCATTTCATATAATATTAAAAACTTCAAGGAAATAATGTAGATTGCAATTGAGGTTGTATAAAATGCTAGACGTATCATTTTCTTTCCATAAATGGTTTAAGATGAACAAAATATGTTTTGGATAGAGTGAATAAATCAATGAAATAAGATTAATAAAAAAAGGTCGCTATTACATTCAGATTCATTTTTAGTTATCGACGCATATGATCATGTTAACAAGACATATATTTTGAAAGATTTTTTTTACATTTTTTATAAATGCATTCATGTATGCTCTGTTTGGGAAGTGGAATAGGTGGATATAAGGGTAATATAAGGGTGGTATAAGAATAAATAAGGAAAATTGTTGTTTCTTTGCAGAGTATAACTTGGTATTACTAAGCCAGTTTAAACGAGTATAAGATAATATAACAATTTTAAGTAACCCTTAGGATAAGCTATACTCATTTTATTTATTCTCATGGGCATATCAAATCAACTTTTTACATCTTATTACATCAAATCACCTATCAACATCTCTTATATATCAAAGTGCCCACATGTCAAATCAACTTTTTTACACTTTATTTATATTTTATTCTTTATCAACCAAACAACTCAACTTTTATTCTTACGTTTTCCAATGAGAATAAAAAAAAAACAACCAAACAGACAATCTCTTATTCATGTAGATTTGTTATCTATACTGGCATAGTTATCTATCCAGAATAACTCAATTCCACTATCCAAACGGGGACGTAATTCATTGGAGTATATGATTCATTTTTTATAAAAGTATGTACCTCATTAGATGATGTATACTATTTAAAAAAATTCAAAATGCATGTACACTGAAATTGAGATTAAAAATGAGACCGGACGTAACATTATCATAAGAAACATGACTTTTAAAATAAAAGGAGATATAATGGAATTGACTTTGTTTGCATTTAAGAGGACACTTTTTTCTGGACCGTAAAATGAGGAAACTGAGCAACACAGTTCCGAGTTGCGCCATCTTCAACGCTTTTACTCTCACTTTTTTAGGCAGACAAAAAAGATGAGTTTGTCTGGGGTGGACTACCTTAAAATATTTCACAATTAGAGAGGAAATATTAAAATTTATAAATATATAGTCCGTTCATTTTAACTTATGAGAAGGTGGTTTAAAATATTTCTAGCATTTGATGCTCGCATAGTCGCATCAGATAGAAATGATGGAGTAATATTTGGTTGGACGCCCAATTGACTGAGTTAGTTAAAATTAAATTTAACTATTTAAATAAAATATATATCATGATATTTTATTAAGTTTTTTTTTGTTGTTTTCGGCTATGTTGTTTTTTTTCTTCTTTAGTCTTGTTGTTTTTTTGGTTTTTTTTTTGCTCTCTTCTCTCATCCCCCTATTTTTCTAAATAAAATAAAGATGCCCAAAAATTTTTCATAAAAAAATAGTTTGTAGATAAGACTAATGGAAACATTTTGTTAAGAGATTTTATATAAATTTTATTTCTGATCTTCTTACTTCATTTCAGACTTGTAATCCTATTTATTACAAGTGATGATAGTAAGATCTATCTTTTATTAAAAGAAAAAAGAGATTTTATATAATATATAGAAATCTAAAAACAATAAAGAAAAATTGAGAATGATATCTAAGAAATGTAAATCCCATCAGAGTTTGAGTCATATGTAAGTAATGTATCTCGATTTTCTCAGTTTTGATCATGTACATGTAGGTCTAAGTTGAACTACATAAAATTAGCATTCCTTGTATTGTGTTATGTTCTTTATCTATTCTCAGGTATATTGAATACTAATATAATATGCACCACATCAAAGACATTTGTTCTGAAGTTTGAACCTAACCTTCTCATTCAAGTTTTAGTACTTTGTACTCATTATCAACTTAAGCTACACCTCTTTCATATAAGTTGGGGAAAATCTAGCAACACAAAAGTATTATTTTCCATCCAGTTCTTTTTCTTCAATTCTTAGTCTTAATATATTTATACACTCGTATTAATGATATACATACATAATTAATTTTTTTTACATTTTTTATAAATGAATTAATGCTATTCATTAGAATATATTATTTATGTTTTTAGAAATTCATATATCTTATTAGACGAAGCTTATTATTAAAAAAAAGTGCCCGACTGGAATTGAGATTGTGAGAAACATTTTCCTTTATATTATGATGTCACATGTTCATATGCTTGGAAGCATTGAATCTAATCATGCTCCAAGTGCAAAATAGGACCAACTAAAGTTGATTTGTCAATACAGCAACATTTATGAGCTAGTCACAATAGTTTAAGTACTTGCTTAAACATGCATTAATCATGTGTTAAAGTACGTCTAGAGCAAAAAATGGTATCATATTTTTGGTTCTTTGTAGAATTGATTGATCTTGAAGGGACCATAAAGAAGGAAAATTTTAAAAAACTAGAGGTGTGTTGTGAATACAGTGGATAACCACCGACCTCTAATCCATAACCTCCCTCACTATTTAATTCCATAACCCCTCTTATTTAACTCCATAACCCATACTATTAATCACCCCACTATCTACCCCATCACCTCTATAGACTTGTAACTCCACACCTTTGAGATTCCTCCATGCACCCTATAAATTGAAAGATTTGTAATGTATCTTATAACCAATAAGTGAAGAATAAGAAATCTCTTTCTACTTCTCTTTCTCTATGTGCTCGTGTACTTTGTTTATGCATTCTTATGTTTATGTATTTTATTTAGGTCATAACATGGTGCAATTTGAAACACTTGAACCAGACTTAACCCGACTTAACCCCGATTCCTGTGCATGTTTGGGTTGAAATTTTTAACATTTGAATTCAAATCCGAATCAGATCCGTGCAACTTGAAGCTGATTCGGGGTGGGCGTGGATTGATGGGTCGGAAAACTCGAACCCACCTCAAATCCAATGTGGTGAGCCAGTTAGTAGTAAATTTAAATATTTTGTTAAAATTTGAACTATTTAATTTATGAGATAAAATTTTAATTGTTCAAATTATTTTTACCATAAAATATATTAAGGTTTTTTTGTATGTATACTATTGAAAATTATGTTATTTATTTTTATATCATTACAAAACGCATATTCATTTTTATACCATTGTAATCTTTATCGATAAAAAAAATGCCACCCTGATACCTTTTATAGTGAAAATTAAATTTAATTAGAGTTAACTTTTAACTAAAAAATTGACAATAACCTTATTATTTCATAATGTAAAGAACAAGTCTTTGCATATATACCCTTCAAAACTTGTTATTTATGTTTATACCATTAAAAATAATATAGGATTTTAATATTTAAATAAAAAATGATAATTAAAGAAAAATATTTTAAAAATAAAATTTAAATATCAAAGATCTATTCAAATATTTAGGATATAATCTTTTATATTCAAAATTAATGCAATTTGATAATCACAAAATAATGGATTTTTTGTATGCCTCGGTAAAATTTAACATTTTTTTGTTTTTTTCCATGGTATAAAAATAAATATAATTTTTTGATGGTATAAAATAAGGGTATTTTAGTCATTTCTCCATGACTTTAGGGTTAGTAAAAAATTTGACGAAATTTAACTAGGATCGTAAAAATGCATAATTTAAAAAAAAATAATGGTATAAAAGTAAATAGACTGTTTATAATATGTTTATGATAGTATAAATATAAATAACATGTTTTTCAATAGTGTATATGCAAAAAAACCCAATATATTAATTTCATTTATTTATTGTCTTTCTACCCTCATTTTTCATATTTATTATCTTTTCCAAGCAAAACATCAACCGTTACTAAAGTCTAAATTGTTTAAATTGACATCATCTTAATTAAAATCCAAAAATTAGTCATGCCTAACCTGAGTCTACCCCAATCCGAAACAAACTTGATGGATTGGGTTAGGTTAGCCTCTTCTGATTTGGGGGTCAGGCCAAATTGGATTTAAATTGACCTGATTCGAGTTTAATTTCAACCCAATCCAAAGGGTTACCAAAACGAAAAAAAGAAAAAAAGAGAGAGAGAAAGAATGAACAGTAAAAGTACAATTTATTCCTGACTACCCTTTTATATTTTATGAAGCCAAAACAATGACATTGACAAGAGTGATTCTCAGCCAAAACCCTTTTATATTTTTTAATCATGTTCTTTCAACTTCTTATGTGTTTGTTGGGGACATCTCCAAAACCAAAACCTTCACCAAACTCCGAAGCAATTTAAAATTCCCAAAATGAAAACACCACATATAAATTGAGACAAAAACCTTGGATCCCTCCAAAACTTACACATTCATCAAAGTTCAACCCCTAAAATCAAAACCTCTCCGAAGCAATCCCAAAATGAAAACACCACATATAAATTGAGACAAAAACCTTGGATCCCTCCAAAACTTACACATTCATCAAAGTTCAACCCCTAAAATCTCGGTCAATGTAGAGTGAATTTTTAACTTACAATATAATAATAAAAAATAGGAGCTCATTATCAAGGACCTACATTACAGATTTACATTACGGCTGCAATTTTCATGCAAAACACTAACATACGATAACAACATCTTAATAGGTTAGCAAAGGTACCTACCTACCTATTCTTGGTTTTGAGTATTTCTCCTGCTTTCCATATTCAAAACTTTCTCCTTCACTGGTCAAACTGACATAATTAGCGGGACCTTTGCTTATAAACTAACGTGTGTGAACAATTTTAAGGGGCCATTTGGGGGAGCTGTTACGTAGCGTTGGTGGTTGCGAATTTCGACAAACGCAGATAGCTAATTAAACAACATTTTTCATTTTTGCGTTCCGTTTCTTCCCCCGACATTTCACGTCTATTTTTTCTCGTGTTCTCGACGCCTCAAAAGAACACTTCTCGCGTTCGACTACGCCGCGTCCCCATGGTCTTTGTCAAATGGACCCTAAGAAAAAATGAAAAGAAGGCAAAAGGCTTTAGATCAAAGGAAAAGTAATAAAAAGTGAAATATATTTATTTTTAACTAATTTTTATAATGTTTAAACATATGATGGAAAATAATAAAATTATTAATAAGAGAAATAAGTGAAAGGAATATAAGAAACTTTTTTTCTCTACTGGTGTAACACAAAAGTTACACCTGTAGATAATCATAATAATAGAAAAACAATTATGAAAGTTGAAATTAAGCTCAATTGGATCCAAATGGCCCTGTTTCATAAACAATTGCCATTCGATTGAGGTTTTGACCAGGTTTGGTCTCAATGTCATGGGAACTTGAGGAAACAAGGACATGGGTGGCAACAAATCTAGCCATCAATGTCACATAGATTTCTAGTCTTTAGAGTATTCAGGGAGATCTAATAGGTTGGTCAAAAGAACCACAAAATTATAATCTTTCTTCTTTTTCATTTTTTTAATAGCTCTGTGAAGATTGGAATCAAATGCTATGTAAGCAACTATTTATCAAAATCTGGGGAGGTGGTTGTGTTTTAAGATCAACCAAATCTCTCTGTCCTTTGCGCCCATGGGAATCGCAAGCGCGTGGGGCCTCAAAAAAAAAAAAAAGCTCTCACATATAATAATGAAAAATATTATACTCCATTTCGCAATCCACAATGTAGACAACATGTGTTTTTATTTTTCTAAAATCATATAATACATTATCTAATGAGATATGTAGTTTTATAAAAGGTGAAATATATATTCTAATGAATTGAATGATATCATTTATAGACAATGAGTAAAAGGAACTGAGGTATATAACACTACATTTGAAATTATAAAAAGGACCGAGTGTAACAGAGCTTATTAAGAAAGTATCAAGTTTTCCTCATAAAAAATAATTGTAATGAACAAGTAAAAAACAAACTGATACACTGCTGTCCTGAGTTATCAAAAAGCAGTCAGGAAAGCACACACTCACCTTCATAGCTTGGCAGTGCTGAGAACAATTCAAAGTGATTAATAATTTTTTGCATAGTATATGTTTGTTATATAGTATATGGTCTGTGGGTATAAATTATTCAACATTTTAATTTCCAACCACTTCTACAGCTATGTCAAGGGAAAAAAAAAAGAAACCCACCATGCATAATAGTATATTTTATGGTGGAACTTTTGTCTATATAAAGCAAACTAAACACATAGCAGTGCATCCCATTTCTTACTACTACTCTTCACCATTTAAGCACAACAAATATATAGAGACCATGTTCTGTGCAGCAATTCTATTCGCTGTAGCTCTGCTGATCATATGTGTAGCTCTTTATACACACAAATGGAGACACCCGAAATGCAGTGGCAGACTCCCCCCTGGCTCCATGGGCTTGCCACTCCTTGGAGAGTCCCTCCATTTCTTCTCTCCAAACACCTCCTCTGACATTTCTCCATTCATCAAAGAGAGGATCAAAAGGTAGTTCTCAATACGATTCGCCCGCCAGAAATTATAGTTCAAACTGTGTACATGAATGTGTTTTCTCTCCATGCATGGCTTAGACATGGACCATTGTTCAAGACAAGCTTGGTGGGTCGCCCGGTTGTGGTCTCCACCGATCCTGAATTCAACCATTACATCTTCCAACAGGAAGGGAAGCTGTTCCAAAGCTGGTATCCAGACACATTCACAGAGATCTTCGGACGACAGAACGTTGGTTCGTTGCATGGTTTCATGTACAAGTACCTCAAAAGTCTGGTTTTGAGACTCTTCGGACCGGAAAACCTCAAAGAGAAGTTACTGTGCGAGATGGAGGAGAAGGCGAGGCGATGTCTAGAGTCATGGTCGAACCAGCCCTCTGTTGATCTAAAGGAAGCCATTGCAACTGTATGTTATATTTCTGTATAAGAACAAAAAAATTAGAATTTTTTGTCCCCAAGTAGAGACTAAGTGTTCAAATTAAATCTATCTGTTGGTATATTCACAGATGATATTTGACCTGACAGCAAAGAAGTTGATCAGTTATGATCCCAACGAGTCATCGGAGAATCTGAGATTGAATTTCGTCGCGTTCATACAAGGCCTAATATCCTTCCCTGTGAACATCCCTGGCACTGCCTACAACAAATGTTTGCAGGTATGTTCAGAACCTCTAAAGGTCTTTTTTGTTCGTACCGTTGTCACATAATACTTTGAACTTTTCGGAATGTTTGGAAAAGTGATCTGATTGGACAACCCCGACCTATAAGCCGAACATATTTTGTTCGTTGACTTGTGTGTTTAGTATATTCAGAATTCAGATACCTATTTTATTTGGATGATTTATCACGTGCTTTATAGTGACGGAAGTTTAATCATTTCTGCAATTTTATCTAATTGAATGGATCAAGCATGATCACTGTGTGAATTATATTTTCTTTCATAGGGAAGAAAGAAGGCAATGAAAATGTTGAAGAGAATGCTAGATGAAAGGCGTGCTTCTGCAGCACGAAAAAATGGTCATAGTGATTTCTTCGACTATGTTGTGGAGGAATTGATGAAAGAAAGGTCTCTAATGACTGAGGCGATCGCGTTGGACTTGATGTTTGTACTTCTGTTTGCAACCTTTGAGACTACTTCTTTGGCTCTGACTATGGCAATCAAGATTCTCACAGACCACCCAGCAGAGCTTAAAGAATTGATGGTCTGTGTTCAAACTAACTCTTACAGTCTTCTATATTTCACATTTTTAAAGAGTACTAACTGTTTCAAATCAATAATCAGGAAGAACACGAGGCGATCATCAGAAACAGAGAGAACCCAAGTTCTGGAATGACATGGAAAGAATACAAGTCAATGACTTACACAAATCAGGTGAAGGACTCAGTTGGGTGCTTCATATGAGAATTTCTTTCATGTCTTACTATTGAACTTTTTGTCAATAACTCCAAATTCACAGGTCATCAATGAAACAGTTAGGCTGGCAAATATCGTGCCTGGAATTTTCAGGAAAGCATTGACAGATATACATGTAAAGGGTAATGCATTTCTTGCAATCAAAGAGTCATTTTTATGATTATAACAATCTGAAGTGGTGGATCAACTTATTATAAGTTTATAATTGTTTTTTTTTAGGATACACAATTCCAGCAGGTTGGGCAGTAATGGTCTGTCCTCCAGCTGTTCACTTGAATCCGGAGATTTACAAAGACCCACTTGCTTTTAAGCCAAGGAGATGGGATGTAAGCTTTCCCCCCTTTTTTTTAATGTCACTCTACAGTTGCATTTCACATCAGTCAAAGTTTCAAAATTGGCAACTTTGATTTTAACAACACATCATTCTTCACATAAGTACCTAATATCATAATCACAGAGTAATCCAAACTTTTGTTTGTAGAATTGTGCGTTTAGTACCTTCAAAACCTGGACGTCTATTTAGTTTGGATGGTTATCACGTTCTTCATAATTTTAAAAACTAGCACTAGTTGTCATCGCCACCTTCAAATTGGATGTATTTTTCGTACTGGCGATAAGAATACATGTAGAAAGTAGTTTAATTGTTCGTGTACTTTTGTCATACTTGTCTCATATCATTGATGAATCGTAATGATTGAAACCTTGCCTAATATCTTTTGTACACAAACTTTGTGATCACACTAATACATGACTTCATTTCCACAGGGAATAGATACAAATGGGGGGTCCAAGAATTTCATGGCATTTGGTGGTGGCATGAGATTTTGTGTGGGAACAGACTTCGCCAAGTTGCAGATGGCAGTCTTCCTCCATTGCCTCCTTACAAAGTATAGGTAATCTATCAATGCTCATTTGCTTACATTCCTGAAAATTTTCAAGGCTAAATTTTTGATGATAAATTTTGGCAGGTGGACTAAAATCAAGGGTGGCAACATAACCAGGACTCCAGGCTTACAATTTCCACAGGGTTATCATGTTCTGCTCTCTCTCAAAAGCCCAAATGTTGGTTCATAACCAGTGGTTCATATAGAACCCCTGCAATGGCTCCTTAAAACACCAAACTTACTGACTGTTCAAAGATGTATAGTCTTTTATAGATCTTAAAATCAAAGGAAAAAGCATTAACACTTGCTGGGTCCCCCCCCCCCCCTCTGAAATTTGGAAAAATCTTTTCTTGATCCTAGTCACAAAATTCGTGATAACAAATGTTCTGTTCGGTAACCATGCATTCATGAATGAGACAGGATAACTATGGTAAAAACACAAAAATAATTAAACTGTTTTTTAAATGTGTTCTAATCATCAATGAAAAATAAACACATATACTTCAATGTCAAGCATGAAGACAGACGATAATCACAGTTAATTTTTAAATGATTAAGAATGTGGTAAAACATTCAAATTACGCGAATACTCTGGATTTTAAATATACTAAATACACAATATGCGTATAAGAAAATAAAGTTTTATTTACCCCCACTCAGTTACTGAGTTTGTTAAAGGTTGTTGTACTGAATGGCTACATCCATTCCAATTTGAATTCACACCCTTTTATAGTTTCAGTTATTCAATGGAAGAATGATTGTTGGTGAATTGCTTCAACGGAAAATAACTATATGTTATTGGGCTGGGATACACCCACCACCTATTTTATTAGGCGCGCACCGCCTTCGTAAGTTCACCACCTCCCTTTTTAAATAAAACTAAGCCCACCATTTTATAAAAACCCCTTTTTAGATACACCAATCTCACCACCCTTCACACATTGTAACACCCTTCTCTCTCTTCTCTCTGCCACTTCTCTCATTCACCCTTCCTGTTCACTCCCGCCGTGAGGATGCTATCGACAAGCCGCTGTGAAGACATCTCTCCCGCCCCCGTGTGGTCTTTCCCGTGCCACTCTTGATGTCATAAACTCTATCTTGAAATAGATTAAAATATCTATTTTTTAAACATATTTTTTAATCAATTATTAATGGTGATCTCATGAGTATTATTGTTTATCTTGGAGGTAAATTAGAGCTTTGATATGACAAGTTAGGGCTTTGATAGAGAAAGCTAGAGTTTTTTTTATATAGAAAGCTAGGTTTTATTTTTTATTTTTATTTTTTTCATAATGAAGTGGGTTAGTGGAATTTCAATAAATTATTCAAAATTAGGGTTGTGAATGAATTTTGGTTTAATTTTCATTAATTTGTATGTTGGTGGTATTGGTTGGAGAGAAAAAAATTCCCCTTAAAGAAGATTATTGTTGGCATGTTGAACATACTCATAAAATGAAATAGTATACTGACAGTGATATAAAATTATACAATGGTTCAATACATATTGTTGAGAACTACATTTAAACAATAATGTAATTCTAATTTATTCATGCTCCAATCAATCTAGTAAAGATAATATAGAGAAAGCTATGCTTTTTTAGAGAAATAAAGTGTGTTGGATGAATTTGAATGGTTTAGGATTGAAAGGTAGGGTTGTGAATGCATTTTAGTGACTCGATGATTTAAATGAGTTATGTGGTTTGAACTTGAATTATATGCATTGAAACAGATGCTTGAATGAATTTGTTTAGGTTTCAATACATTATGTATGTCTGTGATGTGGATGGTATCTGATTGTGATATGATACTTGTTTATTGTGTAGCATACCACGAATGCCGCTCGCCACCTTTACCCAATCATTGAACAAGGACAACTATGGAGGTTGTGCAAAGATTGGCACGAGACGTGATACATTATTTATGTTATATATGTGTCACTTTTTAGCCTATGGGTAACATTTGAGTCATTTCTGACCATTTTCTAATTTTTCATTTTTCGATCGGAGCCGCTAAAATTTTGACTTTTAGCCAACTGCGTGAGCTTGAGTACTCCGATTGGAAATCTGATTGCATATTATGGGTCCTGGTACTATTCTGTACTACCCATAAAAATTTCATCGATTTCCAGTAACGTTTTAAAAATTATGCAGTTCCTAACCTTATCCGGGTTTCGGTCGTTACTGGTTTTGTGGGAGGAATAGTGTTGGGATATTTGGTGTCTATGGTGACCCTGGGTAAACTCACCCCCTCTTGCTTAAGTGTTAAGAAAACCTTGGTTATTTCTTTGTTAGTGGATGAGATTAGATTAAGCTTACCCTCCCCTTTTTCCCTTTCAATTACCCCCCCCCCCACCCCAAAAGTGAGTTTTAACTCTCACTTTCTCTCCTCTCTCTCCCTCCACGTAACCCTCTTTCACCCTCTCTTTAGCTCCCCTTTTTGTGCTGTTTTTGAAGGAAAACAAGGAAGAAGAGGTGTTGAAGGAGCCATAGAAGGTGTGTGTGTATGTATGTTGTTTTCGTTGTTGATTCTTCCTCTCCTTCTCTTCTCTAAAGCTTTTCCCCCCTGTTTTCAGCCATTTAGAAGGCTGAGGAGGAGCTTGAGGGGTTGTGGTGGTGGTGGTGGTGGTTGTGGTGGCCGGTGGTGCACGAGAAGCCCACGAACCTTCCCTTTCTTCCCCCCCTCACTTGGTAAGCTCTTCCCCTTAGGTTTTCTTTGGTTTTCTTGCTTGGAGGGCTGTTGGAGAGGTCATGCATGATAGGTAGTTGGTTTAGAGTGTGTGTGAGGGCTGGGGGGAATTTAGGGGCCTGGGCGCGCGTGTGGATCTGTTTGTGTGCGTGCGCGCGCAGGCACGCGCGCAATCTGCCACGGACAGGGTTCTGGCGGGCGCGCACGCTGTGCGTGTGCACGCGGGCAGCGTTGTCGGTGTGGGAAAAATAAATCCGACGTGGGGCGTGTGTGGGGGTTCTTCGGAGATTCGGATAAGATGCGTGCTCTCGCGGGCTCGGTCGGATCGTCTTCTCGGAAAGGTGGTGTCGTTCCTAGTTGAGGCGCCCGGCAGTGGCTCAAGAGGATTCCAGGGTTTGTGTGATCGCCACCTGCTTTTTCAAAAAGCAGGAAAAGGTTGGGTTGGATTTGATCGCCTATGTGGGGAGTTTGTGGGGTCTCCGCTCTAAGACACGGATATACCGTACACAGAGGTGAAAAACAGGTCATCCTATTCTGCTTCCGGGGCTTGACTAAAGGAGTCTTGGGACAAAGGGGTGCAGGTGGGGTGTGGAAATGGGGTGGCTAATGTGTTTGAGCCGTCGGGTATGGAGCAGCTACTAGGGTTTAGCCGTCTGAGGCCTGGGTTGGTTTGGGCAGAACTTCAGTAGGAAATGAGTTTGGTTTTGAACAGAGGTTAAGCTAGGTTTAACCCGGGTTTCTGGAGGGGGGAATGAGAGGGTGTTTTTGTGTAGGGAATGGATTTTTCTCTCACAAAAGGGACTCTCTTTCTCTCTCTCTAGGGATTTTTAGTAGTGGAAGGGGGGGGGGGTGAACTATTGGTTTTGGAATGAGTGAATTGTCAATTGGAATTCTGGATGTTGTTTAAAGGCTTGGGATCTCCTCTATTTATAGTAAAAAAGAGGCAGGGGAATGTCTAGAGGGTAATAGGATGGCTTGGTTAGTAATGTGTTTGATTAGACCCCTCATTAATTCTCTGGTTCTTCTGTCAGGACCAGGTGAAGGGCGGCTAGTCCTAACTAGCAGCCCAGTATGGGGCGGCTACTTCGTGGTAGCCGCCCCCATCATGACCTGCCAAACGTCCCATCTCTGACAAGCGGTGGCTTGTGTCGGTTACTTTGTTTGGTCCGGCCAAGATGGGGCGGCTAAAGGTCACAACCCGTCGCAATGATCAGCATTTAATGGTGCTTTATGTCCCATCCAGGGAAGCGGTTCAGGGTCGGCTGGGGGGGTGGCTAGTTAGGGTTAGCCGCCCCTTTCTAGGGTTTCTTAGGTTTTAGGTTTTCCGGGGTTTTCTAGGTGGGTTTAGGTTTGGAGCCAGGTTTCTTTAGGTCTTAGGCCAAGGGTTTAGTTTAGGGTTGGGGTTTGGGCCAGGGTTTGGTTTAGGGTTAAGATTTCTGGTTTAGGGTTTAGGCTAGGGTTAGGGTTTAGGGTTTGGGCTAGGGTTTGGCTTAGGGTTAGGGTTTCTGGTTTAGGTTAGGGTTAGGGATTGGTTTAGGGTTAGGGTTTCTGGTTTAGGGTTTAGGTTAGGGTCAGGGTTTGGTTTAGGGTTAGGGTTTCTGGTTTAATTTAGGGTTCCTGGTTTGGGTCAAGGTTTGGGTTAGAGTTTTCGGTTTTCTAAACTTTCGGTTTTCTATTAGATGCCCAAATGTGGGTTATTCCCAGGTGTTACTTGAAGTATTTCTGTCTTTCTGGATGGTCAAAATTGGGATATGTACAATTGTTCCTCATTGGACGGAGTCTTTGCGTGAAGCAGAAAAGACTTCGACCGATGATAAGGAATGAGACCCCTATTTTAGCTGACCCGACCTTCATGAAGTTATGACAACACAGTAGATACCCCAATTTTGACCGTCCAGAAAGACAGAAATACTTCAAGTAACACCCGAAAATATCCCACATTTGGACATCTAGTAGAGAACCAAAGTTCAGGAAACCGGAAACCCTAACCCTAGCCCTAACCTAAACCGGAAACCCTAAACCCTGACCTAAACCTAAGCCCTAACCCTAGCCCCAAACCCTAACCCTAACCCTAAACCTAACCCTAGCCAGACCCTGGCCCAAACCAGAACCCCACCTAAGAAAAACTCTAAAACCCAAAAACAATGAGTCCCTGGCAAGGGGCGGCTAGACCTAACTAGCCGCCCCATACCAGGCGGCTAGTTAGCACTAGCCGTCCCCCTGGCCGACCTTGAACCGCTTCCCTGGATGGGACATAAAGCAGCATTAAATGCTGATCATTGCGGCGGGTTGTGACCTTTAGCCGCCCTATCTTGGCCGGATCAACCCAAGTAATCGACCCAAGCCACCGCTTGTCAGAGATGGGACGTTTGGCAGATCATGATAGGGGCGGCTACCAGGAAGTAGCCGCCCCATCCTGGGCGGCTAGTTAGAACTAGTCCGCCCTTCACCTGGTCCTGACAGAAGAACCAGAGAATTAATGAGGGGTTTAATCACACACACTATTAGCCAAGCCATTCTTTTACCCCCTGGATATTCCCCTGCCTATCTTTTACTATAAATAGAGGAGGTCCCAAGCCTTTAAACATCATCAAAATCCAACATCCACAATCTAACATCCACAATCCACAATTTCACATTCCCAATTCACAATCAAAATTCACTCCCTTTCCCCACTAGAAATCCCGAGAGAGAGAGAGAGAGAGAGAGAGAGAGAGAGAGAGAGAGTCCCTTTTGTGAGAGAAATACCCATTCCCTACATAAAATACCCTCTCATTCCACCCTCCAGAAACCCGGGCTAAGCCTAGCTTAGCCTCTGTCCAAAACCAAACCCATTTCCTACCAAAGTTCTGCCCAAACCAGACCAGGCCCCGGACAGCTAAACCCTAGTAGCCACCCCTCACCAGACGGCTTTGATCCCACTAGCCGCCCTCCTATCCACGCCCCATTTGCACCCCTATGTCCCAAGACTCCTTTAGTCAAGCCCCGGAAGCAGAATAGGATTATCTGTTTTTCACCTCTGTGTACGGTATATCCGTGTCTCAGAGCGGAGACCCCACAAACTCCCCACGTAGGCGATCAAATCCGAATCCCCGAATAACCCCCACACACGCACGCACCCCCCACCGCCGGATCCTTCCCGACACTGACGGAATCCGACGCCGACAAATCTGGCGATCACGGTGGGACCTCCCTCGTGAAAAACAACAAAAGGTAATCCTCTTCTGTCCCCTTTTACAAGCTTGACTAGAACGCTATCAACCCTTTAGGAAGGTTAGAGTTTCCCACCCCTCGAATCAGATCCTCCTCTACTTCGCATCACTGCATCATTTACTGCTTTGTAAGTTGCACACCGCTGCGCAATCCTTTACTGCTTTCTAAGCCGCACACCGCTGCGCAATCCTTTACTGCTTTGTAAGCCGCACACCACTGTGCAATCCTTTACCGCTTTATTTACTCCTTTATATCTGCATTCGTTCCCTTGAACCATTTCACACACGTCATGGAATCCCGCATAGAGGAAGAGATACTAGAGGAAAGAATCCACCAAGAGGGTCAGGCCACGCAATTCCTGACCCATCTAGAGGAAAAGATGGCCAATCTAGGATACCAATCCGTAGAGGACATGTTTCATGACCTCGCCGACTACCGTCAGGTCAAAACCCTGAGACAGGAGGCCCCTATCGAAACCCCTAAAGACATTCCCAAAACCCCGTCCACACCCAGCCACTCAGTCAATCCGAGCCTTTTTTCGTTCACCCCCCTTTCCCCCCGATTCCAATGTTCCCAACCGTTTCCACCCCAGGCCCCTACTAGGCCACCCCAAACCCGGGACCGCTAGGCAACCCTCCCAGGGGAGAAACACTGGATGAAACCATCCGGAGAATCCTCTCCGAGATTGGTCCCTCAGCCCTCAAGCATATGTCTCTACATAACCTGAGACAAATCCCGTCAGTCCACCTACCGGAGGGATTCAAAATCCCCAAATTCTGCCGGTATAACGGTCGTGGAGACCCAGACATCCATTTAACTGCCTTTTATCTAGACGCCCGCCCCTTTCTAGATAATCAACCTCTGCTAGTCTTCCTCTTCCAGAAATCATTGGAAGGAGAAGCACTACAATGGTTCTCCACCCTCCCTGTAGATCACTTGTCGAATTTCTCGGCTGTAAGCGAGAAGTTCTTAGGCCGCTACGGTTACCAGAGGATCAGAACCCCTCTATTTCGGATTTAACCGTAGAGAGAATGAGGCCTAGGGAGGAATTTGAACAATACAAGTCTTGGTGGCGTACACTTGTCCACCGAACCGGCCTGCAACTCACAGAATGTCAAGAAATTGACATGATGTTATAGAGCCTGAGTCCAGAGCTTCGTATGAGCCTTTCATACAGAGACTGTACTACGTATCAGCTTCTAATTGACCGCCACAACAGGATTTTCCGTTGTGCAGCCCTAGTAGTCCAAACCCAGTCCCCACCTATCAGCCATAGGGTTGGACAACCGCCTCGTAAGGCACAAAACCCCACAGTAGAGGGGATTATTACCCAAGTATCAGCACTCTACCCAAATGGAGCACGAGTTCCTGATCGAGGAACGGCTCTGAGACAGTACACGTCCGGTTCATCTGGATATGCGCCGCCTCGGCCAGTCAACCAGAATTTCGCTACTCGATCAATACTCGTCCCCGTGCCGACACAACAAAACCCGATAATCCAAAGTTCCCCGGTCCAAAGCCGGTAATTTCAAGACAAGGCCAGCCTAGGACCCCTTTCTATTTCAGCTTCCTAAGTGTCGGTATCGTCGGGAAGGCCTCCGATGTCGGTGTGTCGGAGCGGATCCCGGCGGGGTGCGCGGTGAGCGCGTGCGTGTGTGGGGGTTCTTCGGGGATTCGGATCGGATGCGTGCCCTGGCTGTCGATGTGGATTTTTGACGATGTTCGTCGTTAATCCGGTTCGTTCGAACTTGGATCCGGTCTGTACGTGACGCACCGGATCGCCGTTCAAAAGACCGTCCAAGTTCACTCGACCGCTCCCAAGGACACTATTGTGATCGCCACTTGCTTTTCCTCAAAAGCAAGAAAAAGGGTTTCTTCTGTTACTCACCTTTGCCGGGAAATGATGGATTCTCTTCACGTTGACGCAGCCGGCCACGCAACGCGGTGAAGCTCAGGTACCTCGCACAAAATGATTAAGATCCGATTAGATATGAACACTAAAACGTATCGCGTTGGTTTGTTTGGGGAGGAGACTAGTAATGATTTTACTAACCCCTCCCCAAAAGATTTACCCCTTTAAATGCAATAAAAAAGATGGGTTGGGTTTGATGCACTAACTAAATGATGTAAATGAGATTAACTAGTAAATGAAAATGAAATCAAATCAAATAAAACAAGTTAACAAAAGATAAAACCCTGTTTTGTTTTGTAACTTCCTCTTCTTCTTCCTGCCTCTCTCACTGTCTCTCTCTCTTTCTTTTGCTTTTTTTTTTTGATATAAACAGCCCGGACACCTCTTTTTTTTTCTTTCTTTCTTTCTTTTCTTTCCTCCCTCTCTTACTGTCTCTCTCTCTCTGTCTCAAACACACACACACCTTTGATGATCCAATCTTTTTTTTCTCTTTTCCCTCCCCCCAACAGCCGAAGCCATCTTCTCTTTTATAACCCCCCAGCCAAACCCTTTTGCCTCCTCACTAAGAAAGCTTAGCCATACCTCCTTGAATCTCTCCCATGCCTTTGAGTGACCATCCGAAATGACCAGCCCACTCATCACTTCCTTACCTTAGCCACTAAGCAAATAATGTGAAAGATCATCCATCCCTCTCAAATCAAATATTTGACTTTTCTCCCCTACGTGGCTTACATCTTTGTGTACTTGTGGAAGTGATGTGTGGGCATGGTGTACGTGAGAGTGGGCATAGGGGTTACTAATGCATGCATGTATATATTTGATTTTGATGTAGATAGTGTAAGTAAGGTGTAAGGTTGGGGTGGGTGATATGCATAGTGGCATGAAAAAGAAAATGTGATGCTTGTATTTATAGATGCATGATATACAGAGTTAAACAGTTGAGAAATCATAGCATACTAGAAAATAATACATTTGGAACAAATATTGAACTGATTCAGATATTGCTAGAGATAAGTAAATTGGATCCAAATCGGTCAAAATGGGGTATCTACACTGGCGGGCTCGATCGGATCGTCTTCTCGGAAGGGTGAGGGGTGTCGTTCCTGGTTGAGGCGCCCGATAGCGGCTCAAGAGGATTCAGGGGTTTGTGTGATCGCCACCTGCTTTTTCTAAAAGCAGGAAAAGGTTGGGTCGGATTTGATCGCCTACGTGGGGGAGTTTGTGGGGTCTCCGCTTGAGACACGGATATACCGTACACAGAGGTGAAAAACAGGTATCCTATTATGCTTCCGGGGCTTGACTAAAGGAGTCTTGGGACAAAGGGGTGTGGATATGGGGCGGCTAGTTGTGTTTAGCCGTCGGCCAGGGGGCGGCTAGCTAGGGTTAGCCGTCCAGGGTCTGGGTTGGTTTGGGCAGAACTTCGGTAGGAAATAGGTTTGGTTTTGGACAGAGGCTAAGCTAGGTTTAGCCCGGGTTTCTGGAGGGTGGGATGAGAGGGTATTTTATGTAGGGAAATGGGTATTTCTCTCACAAAAGGGGCTCTCTCTCTCTCTCTCTTCTTGGGATTTCTAGTGGGGAAAGGGAATGTGAATTGTGGGATGTTGGTGTGGAATGGTTTCTTTGATGGATTGGTGATGTTGTTGATTTTGTATTTGGGCTTGGGACCCCTCTATTTATAGTAAAAGAGGGGCAGAGAAATATCCCGGGGGTAATGGAGTGGTATGGCTTCGATTAGACCCTCATTAATTCTCTGGTTCTTCTGTCAGAGACCAGGTGAAGGGCGGCTAGTGCTAACTAGCCGCCCAGGATGGGGCGGCTACTTCCTGGTAGCCGCCCCAATCATGACCTGCCAAACGTCCCATCTCTGACAAGTGATGGCTTGGGTCGGTTACTTAGTTTGATCCGGCCAAGAGAGGGCGGTTAAAGGTCATGACCCGCCGCAATGATCAGCATTTAATGCTGCTTTATGTCCCATCCAGGGGACTGGTCCAAAGTCGGCTAGAGGGCGGTCAGTGGGGCGGCTAGTGTAAACTAGCCGCATGGTATGGGGCGGCTAGTTAGGGCTAGCCGCCCCTTTCCAGGGACTTGGGGTTCTAGGGTTTTTAGAATTAGGGTTTCCGATTTAGGTTTTCGGTTTAGGTTTAGGTTAGGGTTAGGGTTTAGGGCTAGGTCAAGGCTAGGGTTAGGGTTTAGGGCTTAGGTTTAGGTCAAGGCTAGGGTTAGGGTTTCCGGTTTAGGTTTAGGTCAAGGCTAGGGTTAGGGTTTCCGGTTTACCGAACCTTTGGTTCTCTATTGGATGTCCAACTGTGGGATATTTCTGTGTGTTACTTGAAGTATTTCTGTCTCTCTGGACGGTCAAAATTGGGGTATTTACACTAAGAAGTCAGAACCTAAATCCTAGGTAGCCCACCCAAAATACTTATAATGAGGTGTCCCCTCCGACATCCTATGATCAGAGATGAATGGGAAAGAGGGACTCTTACCCTCCCCTCCCATAAACACTAACTAGGATTTTTAGGGTACTAATGGACACAAATAGTATCTCCCTTCCAGTTGCTAAGCCTCCACTCCCCGGGACCAGCAGACTGCGTTACTGTCAATACCACCAACAACATGGTCATACCGTAGAACAATGCATTGTTTTTCAGGATTTTATTTACGATTTAAATGATGACTGGCGCCTTGATTGGGCCATGATCAAAAGCCATTTAAACCAGGGCAATTCTCGAGCCTCCAAGCCACTTGGCATTTTTACTGACCCATTGCCAGGTCACAACCAAGCATCCACATCTGGAGCCCACATGGTAAACATGGTCAGGAGAGGAAGACAACCATCACCACAACCAAGCAGTTCAGAAGACGTCACTAATGACAGTCTGTCCGAAGAATCCAAGGAGGAAGAGCAGAATGAACCCTTCCAGCTGAACCTCGACAATCATGACCTCACCATACTCTATGGCGAAGAAGAAGATGCAGTTCTCGCCCTGCCCGCGGTCATCAACATCGAGTCCGACGCAAGTGGACTAGAAAACCCAGGAGGAGATGAAGAAGAAGAACCATTTGAGGAGATCCCCGAAGGAGCTAGCGAAGGACCCGAGGGAGGGGAATGTACGTCGGATGATCTGCATCCGGGCGACAATGGGTCCTCCAAGAGTACCGACACTGTCGATGGCCCCCGCCGCCCAATGACCATTTCATTCACCGACCAAGACCTCCCGGATCCCAGACTGCGAGTCTACCCCCTACACATCCGTGGATGACTTCAAATGTTGTGGCTAAACAACATCTTCGTGGACCCAGGGTCAGGAATGAACATAATGACATGCTCCACCTACCAAAAGATACCCGGACTCGTCCGTCCTCCCGTCCAACCGGCCCACCATACTATTCAAGCTTTCAACCATAACATTCAATCTCCGCGGCCCTCTCATCTGTGAAGTAGCCTGCTTCGTGGCCGACATCGACACAAGGTACCCATTGATGCTAGGGCGACCGTGGTTAGACAGCATCCAAGCTATCTGTTCCCCCCGACACCAATGCCTTCGACTGCCCTTCATGAGTCATGTACTGACAATCTGGGGAGAGGCACGCCTCCAGTACGAGAACGAGAACAACTGGGCAATACATAATATGTTCACACTAGCCCTGTGATCGGGGAACGAGGATGAAGGTGGTAGCCCGCCTGGGTCCCCTTATAACGACAACTATCCCTCGAAAGAAGCGGCCAGGACCCTGCATCCACCAACCAATCTTACGGAGCCCAACTCGATCACCTTCCTCCCCCATGAAGTCGCAAAAGCCGGAGCACGCTCCGCACCCCTCGCAATCACTGCCATACTCGGAGGGAGGGAATTCCGGAACATTCTCATCTATACGGGAGCGGAAACTAACGTTCTTACATATTCTACCTACCAAAAGCTAGAAGGCAGGGTTCCTAGATTGGAGCCCTCGGACGAATACATTTACGCCTTCGACAGCACGCACAAGAACGCTTGCGGATTGGTCACACTCCCACTAAAGATCGGCCCGGTCTCCACCATCGTCAACTGCATGGTAATGAACATTCGATCACCCCACCCTCTGATTGTTGGGAGGACATGGCTCAACAGCATCGAAGCCGTCTCATCCACCCGAACCAATGTCTTCGCTTCCCGTACCGCGGGGAAGTGGTATCCATATGGGGAGAAGCACAGTTTAACGAGACACGGGCCCAGAATTGGAGCGTCTGTGCCATGAGCATCCGGCTAGAGGTGCTTGCATGTTGGCAGCCAGGCTCCACCGACGAAGAACTGCTCCATCAAGGAAGGCCCTTGAAGAGGCTCAGGGAGGAAGAGTTCGGGAATAGGGGACCCCCACCAGACATCAGCCGGCCGCCCAAACGAAGCCGACTCGAGGAAACAATACGAATCCAAGAACCAGGTACCGATCCCCCCGGGTGAGCTTTCAACATCCTGTACATATTTGTTTACAGCTTTTTCAAAAAAAAAAATAAATCAAAAGATCAAATATTTGTTTACCAGCTTTCGTTTTCAACATCCTGTACATATTTGTTTATAGCTTTTTCCAAATCCAAAGATCAAAATATTTGTTTACCAGCTTTCGTTTTCATCACCCTATACATATTTGTTTACCTCCCTTCCTAAAAGAAACCAAAATCCAAAAAAAATACATGCTAATCAGCTCTCATTCCCCAACTCTGAACATACTTGTTTCCAGCTTTATTTCCACTCTTTTTCAAAAAAATGTTTAATAAAAACATGTTTTCCACACTCTCCTCAAAATAAAAGTTTTACAGAACCGTATTTCCATACTTCCAAACAAAATAAAGCACTTTCCCAAACTTTCTTTACCTGTTTACCAAAACAACGAAAATATTTGCAAACTGCATTTCCACTCTTCTTCAAAACAAGAATGTTTTCCCAATCTGCGCTTCTCCAAAACGAAAATGTTTTACAAAGCCGTGTTTCCATAATTTCCGCCAAAAAAATATTTACAAACTGTCTTCCCACACTTCCTTCTAAAGAACAAAATCGTTTTTCAAACTTTGTTTTTCCAAAAGTATATCTATTCGCCGACACAGGCCTTTTCAAAACCGTAAGTATGCATCTGTCTTCACACTTTCGAAAACATAAAATATCAAAATATATGCCAAAAGAGCGAACTACTAGACGAGAAAAGATTAAGAGCGGCAGACCATGCCTAGGCCTACCAAAGAAGGGTGGCAAGGGCATTTGAAAAGAAGGTAATAAAAAGAAAATTTGAAATCGAGGAATTAGTACTTAAGCAAATCATACCATCAAGGCAGCCTCACCCAAGAGTGTAGATACCCCAATTTTGACCGTCCAGAGAGACAGAAATACTTCAAGTAACACACGGAAATATCCCACAAGTGGACACCAATAGAGAACCAAAGGTTCGGTAAACCGGAAACCCTAACCCTAGCCTTGACCTAAACCTAAACCGGAAACCCTAAACCTTGACCTAGCCCTAAACCCTAACCCTAGCCTTGACCTAAACCTAAACCGGAAACCCTAAACCTTGACCTAGCCCTAAACCCTAACCCTAGCCTTGACCTAAACCTAAACCGGAAACCCTAAACCTTGACCTAGCCCTAAAACCTAGCCCTAGCCTTGACCCTAAACCATAAACCTAAACCAAAACCTAAACCCTAACCCTAAGCCAAAACTTCAAACCCTAGCCCAAACCCTAACCCTAAACCAAACCCTAGCCCGGACCTAAACCTAAACCTACCCTAAAAAAACCAAAACCCTAAAAACCTAAGTCCCTGGAAAGGGGCGGCTAGCGCTAACTAGCCGCCCCTCACTGGGCGGCTAGTTTACACTAGCCGCCCCCCTAACCGCCCCCTGGCCGACTTTGGACCAGTCCCCTGGATGGGACATAAAGCAATATTAAATGCTGATCATTGCGACGGGTCATGACCTTTAGCCGCCCTCTCTTGGCCGGATCAAACCAAGTAGCCGACCCAAGCCACCGCTTGTCAGAGATGGGACGTTTGGCAGGTCATGATAGGGGCGGCTACCAGGAAGTAGCCGCCCCATCCCGGGCGGCTAGTTAGCACTAGCCGCCCTTCACCTGGTCTCTGACAGAAGAACCAGAGCATTAATGAGAGGTCCAATCGAAGCCACCCACTCCATTACCCCCTGGATCTTCCCCTGCCTCTCTTTTACTATAAATAGAGGAGGTCCCAAGCCTTACAACAACATCAACAAATCACCAATTCCTCTTCATCACCAACCCACCATCCCCACTTGTTCAAACCCTTCCACCACTAGAAATCCCAAGAGAGAGAGAGAGAGAGAGAGCCCCTTTTGTGAGAGAAACACCCATTCCCCACATAAAATACCCTCTCATCCCACCCTCCATAAACCCAGGCTAAACCTAGCTTAGCCTCTGCCCAAGACCCCACCCTTTTCCTACCAAAGCCCTGCCCAAATTCCCCCAGACCCTGGACGGCTAACCCTAGCTAGCCGCCCCTTGGCCGGCAGCTAAACACAACTAGCCGCCCCCCTATCCACACCCCATATCAACATCCCTTTGACCCATAACTCCTTTAGTCAAGCCCGGAAGCAGAATAGGATTACCTGTTTTTCACCTCTGTGTACGGTATATCCGTGTCTCAGAGCGGAGACCCCACCAACTCCCCACGTAGGCGATCAAATCCGACCCAAACCCTTTCCTGTTTTTAGAAAAAGCAGGTGGCGATCACAAAACCCCTTGAATCCTCTTGAGCCGCTGTCGGGCGCCTCAACCAGGAACGACACCCTCACCCCTTCCGAGAAGACGATCCGACCGAGCCCGCCAGGGCACGCATCCGATCCGAATCCCCGAAGAACCCCCACACAAGCGGATTTTTCAACACCGACAAAATCTGGCGATCACGGTGGGACCTCCCTCGTGAAAAACAACAAAAGGTAATCCTCTTCTGCCCCCTTTTACAAGCTTGACTAGAATGCTATCAACCCTCTAGGAAGGTTAGAGTTTCTCACTCCTCGAATTAAATCCTCTTCTACTGTGCATTATAACATCCTTTATTGCTTTGTAAGCCGCACACAGCTGCGCAATCCCTTACTGCTTTCGTAAGTCGCACACAGCTGCGCAATCCTTTACTGCTTTCGTAAGTCGCACACAGCTGCGCAATCCTTTACTGCTTTCAATCTGCATTCATCCCCCACTCTACGTCATGGAATCCCACATAGAAGAGGAGATATTAGAACAAAGGAATCACCAAGAGGGTCAGGCCACACAGTTCCTGACCCATCTGGAGGAAAGGATGGCTAGTCTAGGGTATCAAACGGTAGAGGACATGTTTCATGACCTCGCTGACTACTGTCATACCAAGACCTCGAGACAGGAAACCCCTGTCGAAACCCCTAAATCCATTCCCAAAACCCCATTCACACCCAGTCGCTCGGTCAATCCAAGCATTTTTTCGTTCACCCCCCTTTCCCCCGCGAATCCAATGTTCCCAGCCGTTTCCACCCCAGGCCCCTACCAGACCACCCCAAACCCGGGACCGCTAGGCAGCCCTCCCCGAGGAGAAACACTGGACGATACCATCCGGAGAATTCTCTCCGAGACTGGTCCCTCGGCCCCCAAACACATGTCTCTACATAACCTGAGACAAATCCCGTCAGTCCACCTACCGGAGGGATTCAAAATCCCCAAATTCCGCCGGTACAACGGTCGTGGAGACCCAGACATTCACTTAACTGCCTTTTATCTAGACGCACGCCCGTTTCTAGATAATCAACCTCTACTAGTCTTCCTCTTCCAGAAATCATTGGAAGGAGAAGCACTACAATGGTTCTCCACCCTCCCTGTAGATCACTTGTCGAATTTCTCGGCTGTAAGCGAGAAATTCTTGGGCCGCTACGGTTACCAGAGGATTAGGACCCCCTCTATTTCAGATTTAACCGTAGAGAGAATGAGGCCTAGGGAGGAATTCGAACAATACGTGTCTCGGTGGCGCACCCTTGTCCACCGAACCGGCCTGCAACTCACAGAATGTCAAGAAATTGACATGATGTTACAGAGCCTGAGTCCAGAGCTCCGTACGAGCCTTTCGTACGGAGACTGCACTACGTATCAACTTCTGATTGACCGCCACAACAGGATTTCCCGTTGTGCAGCCCCAGCAGTCCAAACCCAGTCCCCACCTATCAGCCATAGGGTTGGACAACCGCCTCGTAAGGCGCAAACCCCCACGGTAGAGGGGATCATTAGCCAAGTATCGGCACTCTACCCGAACGGAGCACGAGTTCCTGACCGAGGAACAGCTCCGAGACAGTACACGCCCGGTTCATCCGGATATGCACCGCCTCGGCAAGCGAATCAAAATTTTACCCCTCGATCAGTACCCGTCCCCGTGCCAATACGACAAAACCTCACAACCCATGATTCCCCAATTCAGGCCCCCTCAATCCATAACCAGGACCAAAACAGGAGATCCTCTTATCCTATCCCCCCAAGAACGCAAGGTATAGCCCTCAGAGAACCCGCGTACGGCCCCCATGGTAAGGCCACACCTTCCCCCTCCTACGGCCCAAGATGGCCAAACGGAAGAGATAGCTGTTCCCCCCTCCCGGAAACCCTAGGGAACATCCTCAGAGCCTTATTAAAGGTCAATAGCATTTCCTTACCCACAGCTAGACCTTCGCCTATCGGTGCTGACCCAACCCGTTTTTGTCAGTATCATCGGCATCACGGCCACACCATCGAGCAATGCTCCTTGTTTAGAGACATTGTCTACACCCTTGACGAAGAGAGGCGCTTAGACTGGGCCACCATTAGGGGACTCAACAACAACCCAGTTACGAGATCACTAGAAGTCAAGAAGGTCCCAGAAACCCATAACCCCGTAGAAACCACAATCCAAAACCCAGGCCAGCTACGAAGGCTCCCTTGAAGAACCAGAAAACCTGAGCTATGAAAGCGTCTACACCATAGAAGTCGCTGACCATGAAGAGTCACCCAGAATCGTTCCAGGTGGCATAATCTTACCAGCCTCTTCCCCCATCCTACCAACCCCCTCCCCTATTCTCCCCAAACCCACAAGACTCTTTCCCCCAAAAAAGACCAACCAATATCCCCCTTACAAATCAACAGAAGCCTGCGCCCAATAACACAAAGCCCCCGAACCACCATTGACGCACTAAACCATCATACTACCAGAGCAGGCAGAATCTTCAACACTGTACCCTCTTATAGACACCCCCTGCCTGAAACCGAAACTGAGGAGCCCCGCGCCGGGGATAGGATCGACATCCTAGACCAACTCTGAAAAATCCCCGCGAAAATTTCCATTTTAGAGCTGATCGAAACCTCGGAACACCACCAGCAGGCTCTAAGAACGTTCCTAGAAAGAACCAAGTCGACCCGCAAATCTCTACCCTAGGCATACCAATAGCTCTAGCCACCGCAGGACTAGGGCCCGTCATCACCTTTAGACCTAAGGAAGAAGTTCATGATAAAGTCGTCAACACCTCAACCCTATGTATAACAATCAACCTCGAAGGACACCCGGTGGATAAAGTTCTAATTGACACCGGGGCAGGAGTAAACCTCATGTCATTACAAACCTTCGAGCACATCGATGGGCACATAACCACACTCTTTGAAACGGACACCCGTATATTTGCCTATGACAAAACGGCTCGTCCAGTTCTAGGCTTCAAGGACTTCCGATTAAAAGTGGGGCCGCTGGAAACTAGCACTAAAGCTTATGTCCTAGAAATGGATTCAGATTATAATATGATCCTAGGACGTAAATGGCTAGCGTCCATAAAGGGGGTCTCCTCTCCCCTGCACCAGTGCTTGAAATTTCCCTTGGGAGGTCGGATAATCAAAATACAAGGGGATGCGATCAGAGAACCTAAGCCAAGGTTCGCCGATAATGAAACCACCGCCATAAAAACCAGTAGCTCAAAACCCATGGAAACCACCATCCACATCTTAGATTTCCCGGCCAATTGGCTAAATCCCCGGAACACTCCCCCCGTTACCTCAAAGACAAGCCACCCTAGGTTTGAAAATCCTGGCTGGCGTATAATGGGGACCATGGGTTACCTTCCTGGGGAAACTCTGGGACACAAAAATGGGATCCTGGACCCCATCGACCTCCCGGCATGGCTAGACAAGAGGGGGATCGGCTCACCCAAACACAAATCTAAATTAGAGGGAAAATATAATTGGAAGTTGTACGAACATTTCGTGAGGGAAATAATCATAGAACCCTCCGAAGAAACCGTATGCCCCCACCCCCTAGAACCTATCCGGGAAAGCGAGCTAGACTACCTCTCTGGCTCCCTAGAATGGCTGTTCCCACTCCCTGATAAACACCTGAATCCACACTCGCCACCAGACGACAAAACTCCAGCTGACCCAGCCTCCTTTTCTCGCAGTGCTCAAGCATCGCAACAAAGGAGCGCCAGCTGCTGGAGGAAAGTCGGCTGAAGCACTTCCACCAATCCAGTAGGTTGTAAATAATAAGTGTCTTTTCTGTTCAAAAAAAAAAAATGGAAACCAGAACCCTAGGATCCCTGTTCGACAAAGATGACTTCACTCCAGCATGGCACCCCTTCAGCGACGACTCTGATCTCCTGAACGAACTACAGCGTCTCGCCAGTCAAGCCAAAAACCCCAACCCTAGTGCCTCGTCCAAACGGTAAAACCCACTAGGAGCCAAGTACCTGACCAGATCATTAGCAACTTGGAAGGATATAGCAGGGCCATACTAGGTTTAGAGAAATTTGAATCAATAGCGGTTGTAGAAGAACCAGACCTAGATAACATAGAAAACCCAGATGACGGTCTAGGAGTCTTCGAAATCTGTGATGAGGACGATAAAGAAAGAGAAGACCTGTCTAAGGAATTCAAGCAGAGCCTTCAAAGGTTCGATGAAAAGACAGAGGAAGCAGATGAGAAGATAGAAGAGCTAAACCTAGGGACAAAGACTGACCCCAAAATCATTTCGATTAGCGCAGAACTAAATCACGATGAACGAGAGAGACTAATTAAAATATTACACGAGTATAAAGACGTCTTTGCATGGTCTTACAAAGACATGCCTGGGCTCGATACCTCGTTAGTCGAACATCAGTTAATCTTAGAGCCAAACGCAAAACCAGTCAAACAAAAGCTGAGGCGCCTCCATCCCGAAGTGGCTCTAAAAATCAAGGATGAGGTGGACAAACTCCACCAGGCTAAATTTATCCGGGTGGTCTTATACCCAAAGTGGATAGCAAATATCGTTCCAGTGTCAAAAAAAGATGGAAAGATCCGAATATGCATCGACTTCAGGGACCTCAACCGAGCGTGCCCAAAAGATGACTTCCCACTCCCACACATCGACCTCCTTGTCGACAACACTGCAGGATATGAGATGCTCTCGTTCATGGATGGCTTTTCTGGATACAACCAGATCCGGCTGGCAGAAAAAGACCAAGAAAAGACCTCCTTCACCACACCCTGGGGAACCTACTGCTACATAGTGATGCCTTTCGGGCTCAAAAATGCAGGGGCAACCTATCAAAGGGCAATGACCTCAATATTCCATGATATGATGCACAAGCTAGTAGAAGTGTATGTGGATGACATCTTGGTTAAATCTAGAACTCGAATAGGACACGCAGAAATACTTAGGCAAGTACTGCAAGATGCAGGGAATATTCACTTAAATGAACCCAAAGAAATGTCGTTTCGGTGTCTCCTCGGGAAACTTTGGGATTCATGGTAAGTAAACGGGGGATAGAAATAGACCCGACCAAGGCAAAAGCCATTGCCCAAATGCCCCCACCCAAGAACCTAAAAGAACTAAGAGGGCTTATAGGAAGGTTGCAGTTTATTAGGAGATTTATTTCTCAACATGCTGAACGATGTCGCCCCTTTTACAAACTACTAAAAGGGGGAGTCCGGTTTAATTGGGATAGTGAATGCCAAAAGGCCTTTGATAATTTAAAAGAGTACCTTCTTAAACCCCAGTTCTTTCGGCCCCGGTACCCGGGCGCCCCCTACTCCTCTATATAGCTGCAACTAAAGAAGCCATTGGTGCGGTACTTGCACAACACGACGACATGGGAAGAAAGGAAAAGGCCATTTACTACTTGAGTAAAACCCTGATTGAATACGAAAAAGCCTACCCTCCTACAGAAAAAACTTGTCTAGCATTAGTATGGGCTTCCCAAAAATTACGACATTACTTTCTCGCCCACAAAGTCAAATACTTTGCCAAAATAGACCCAGTAAGGTTCTTATTCGAGAAAGCCATATTGACGGGACGCTTAGCCCGATGGCAAGTACAGTTAAACGAGTTTGACGTCACGTACGCCACTCAAAAATCCGTCAAAGGACAAGCCATCGCTGATCACCTCGCTCAACTACCTCTCCCCGATTACGAACCAGTAAAAACGGACTTCCCGGACGAAGAAATATTTGCGCTTATTGAAGAGAAAAGTAGAGAGACATGGACGCTATACTTCGACGGAGCAGTCAACCAAAAGGGAAAGGGAATAGGGATAGCACTAATCTCTCCCGAAGGCGTCATTATCCCACAAGCGTTTCAGCTTACGTTCAGAGCCACCAACAATATTGCTGAATACGAGGCCCTGATAGCAGGTTTGAAGGCAGCCCTAGCCTTAGGAGCTAAAAATTTAGACATCATTGGAGACTCCCTCTTAGTAATCCGCCAAACTCTTAAAAAATATCAGACTAGAGACCCAAAGCTGAAGCCATACAGAGAACTAGCCATAGTCCTGTTAAAACAATTCCGTGAGGTCACTCACATTTTCACACCCCGGACTGGCAATATTCTTGCAGATTCTCTAGCCTCCCTAGCCTCATCACTCGCCTTCCCTTATCTAGGACATCTGAAACAGTCACTATTCAGAGACTGGAAACACCTGCCACCGAACTCAGTGACCCTAAAACTCAAAGTCTCCTAAAAACGAACCAGGCCAGCAAAAATGCTGGTACCACGGAAATCCTAACTATTGAACCAGGAAATATGGACGACGGAAACCCATGGTACTTTGATATTAAAAACTACCTTAGAGACGCTTCATTCCCAAGCTATGCTACCAACGACGACCAGAAAATAGTTAAAAGGATAGCAATCAAGTACTGCCTCCGAGGGGGTATACTCTTCCGAGCCTCTTTCAACGGAGAACTACTCAGATGCCTGGACGACGAAGAAGCATACACCATTGTAGAAGAAGCTCACTCTGGAGTATGCGGAGGGCACGTCAACGCCCAGATGCTAGCAAAGAAGGTACTAAGAATGGGCTACTATTGGCCCACGCTCGAAGGAGACTGTAACAAATACGTTAAGCGTTGTATCCAATGTCAAACCCATGCCAACAAAATACACGCACCAGCATCTTCTTTACATCCCATGACATCACCATGGCCCTTCTCCATGTGGGCATTAGACATAATAGGACCATTCCGGGACACTATAGAAAACACCACCCAAAAAGCCTTCATCCTCACCGCCACGGAATATTTTACCAAATGGGCTGAGGCCGAGTCCTACGTAGTAATTAAAAGCTCTACCCTATCTCGTTTTGTCCGCACTCACATCCTGGCACGGTTCGGCACCCCCAAAGTAATCATAACTGACAATGGCCCCCAGTTCATCTCCCAAGAGTTCCAAGACCTATACGATAAACATCATATAGAACTTCATCATTCCACGCCATACTACCCACAGGGGAACGGACAAGCAGAGGCCACCAACAAAACCTTACTCGAAATTATAAAGAAAACAGTAGAAACCCACAAGGCTACCGATTGGCCTGATAAACTGGTAGATGCCCTCTGGGCATACCGAACCTCCATTAGAACGCCCACTGGTCAAACCCCCTATTCACTCACATTTGGGACCGAAGCAGTAGTACCTTACGAAATTCAAGGCTACAGCCTCACCCGAGAGGAAAGCTGCAACCCACATGGGAGGGACCCTATGTGATCACCCATGCCTATTCCGGGAATGCCTACCGCCTGGTAGATGCCAAAGGAGTCGAGGTTCCAGGTTCGTGGAATGCACTTTATCTAAAGAAATTCCATGCATGAAAAGCTTTCAATACTTAAGAACTATTATTCTTCCTTCCTGCGATTTCCAGCGTTTAGTACTTGATGATAGAATTGTAAGACTCTCAAAGATAAACTCGTATCTATTTGAACACGTTTCCGCCAAATCATGTCATTCCCTTCACACACGTATAACTGGACTAGATTTGCCTGATAGAAGAAAAATTGCCTACCCCGTAGACTGGGACAATTTAAAAACTCCCCAAAGCAAAATGTCCCTTATTTCCGCCCCGCTCGTATTAACCCTAGGTCAAAATGAGGAGTTACCCGGACCTAGCATATGTCCCAAAAACTGGCTCTGGCACTATATAAACACTTCTAGAGGGGAAGCATGAAAAGAATCGGGGTGAAAAACAGAAGAGCCCCCCCCCCTCAAATCAAATCAAAACAAAACAAAAAAAAACAAAAAGAGAAAATCAGGCAAGGAGAGGCCAAACACCCAAGTGAACGGGTTAAACTCTCTATTTAGCAGGCTTTCACGCCTTTACGCACGGTATACGCTAAACAACGGCTATACCAGTACAGATCCAAACAACGGACTGTACCTTTCCACCCAAAAATAAAGAAGTGGTAAAAAGAAGAAAGCCAGAGGGACCTAGGAAGTAAGACATGTGCTAGACTGGGACAATTCTAAAATATTGCCCGAAAGGAAGATATTATTCTTACCTCATTCACCCTCTCCCCTTTTTATTTTTTTGCAATGGGGGTTCAAAATTGAGCTATGTCCACCGGGAAAAGCGAAATTTTGACCAGGGTAGATCACGTCCAGATTTACACCTACACACACGCTCACACGAGTTCACTTAGAAACTTGCCTATCCAAAGGAAGCTTATTTGACTTGACTCTTGGTACATTCATGGATTTTTCAGCATGTTTAGAATAATACGATTAAGCATTTGAAAACCATGAACCTAGGAAAATCGACGCCTAAGGCTTATACCTCTCAAATACAATCCTGGTTTGGACATGAGTGACCACAAGGGCTCCTCCACGGGGACTTGATGGCGTCTTTTACTTATGAAAATCAAGAACATTGCCCTCTCACCTGAAAAAGTAATTGAAGAACTAAAATGCCCCCTTATGCCACTTATACTTACGCATAAGCTTGCATTTTCCTTTTCCAAAACACCTTGGCATCTGATTTTCTTGAAACATTAAAGTTAACCCCCCCCCCCCCCCCCGAATATTAGAATTATCCCCACTCATATGAGAATTGTCCCCACGAAATTTAAAATTATCCCCACTCATGTGAGAATTGTCCCCACTCACCTCATGCCCTTCCGACATGCGTGAGAAGAAATTGTCCCCACCTCCTACACATAAGTTCTTCTTCACTCACGCACTTGGAATCCCTTCCTTGCGCACTAAAGCCTGGTCTCCCGCACTTTACTTTCTCGCATTTATATTTCCATTCTGCCTTAAGATGGATTGTAGCCCTTGACAATTCAAGCAAGAAGGGCTCGAAAGTCAGTGCAGGGGCACAATCTGGACAAATTTAACACTTGGTCCATGGAAAGAATGTTTTTATAGGTACTGAAGGTTAGAACGGTCGCAAAAACTTTCAGCGACAGTAGCAGACAGGAGCAGCAGGACCAAACTGCCCCAGGCAGGGGGCGGCTAAGCTCGACTAGCCGCCCCTCACTGGGCGGCTAGTTTATACTAGCCGCCCCTCCCCTTTGTTCCAGGTAAGGATGCCCCAGGCAGGGGGCAGTTGAGCACAACCAGTCGCCCCTCACTGGGCGGCTAGTTTACACTAGCCGTCCCTTGCCTGCACCCCTGTCAGTTATGTCAGTCCATATCCAATCAACTCTTCAATACTTCTTTACCTATTAAAATCAAATTCTTTCCAAAACCTGCACGTACACATTTCATACACATATTCATACGCAAAACCTGTATAAGATACCATGCTAAAACGAATTATATATCAAAACCTACACCCATCCATGAATCAAACCTATAAAAATCCAGATTCATCTACACATACATACATATCCATGAACATCCATACTAACTATTCCAAGACATGCATACAAATGAGAATGATTAAATTGTCCCACCCAAAACCACAAGCATAGACTGTTTTTTTTTCTAAACCTAAGAGAGGGCATAAAAAAGGGAATCTTTTCCTTCGAGACGCTCCAAACTCCGAAAGTCTTGAGCTATACCTCACCGAAATATCACCTAAAACCAAAACAAAAGAAGAAAAGCTTGAATTCATCGCATATATACTATTCTTCTACTTAAAACCAAGACACAAAAAAGCTATACCTCGGCGTATCGTCATCCGCTGGAGGCTGAGTAGGAGGAACGTCCTGACTTGGCTGAGAAGGGAGCGGCGGATGAGGAGAAGACTGAACCTCTGGAGCATCGGGAGCAGCAGGAGTCTCTCGAACCGAAGACGCGGCCCTCGCATATATCCCACGACTCCGAGACGCCGAAGGACGAGAGGCACGGCTGAAGGTGGTCCCGGTAGCCAAGGAAGCCGAGAGAGAATGGTCAGGCTCAAGTGGAAGAAGATCAAGGTCTGCCTCGGTCATAGAGCCCCCTCCAACCAATTTCCCCCTCATAGTGGCCTCCCAGAGACGGACCTGCTGCATGTCTCTTTCTCTCCTTTCCAATCTCTGTCGGAGGCGACTCTCTGTCCCTCTGGCCCGATCCTCAGCGGCCCTCAACCTCTCCTCCAACTCCCGTGCCCTCGCTTCCGACGCCCTGAGCGCCTCTCGGTCCCTATCCCCGGCCGCCTGCAGAGAACGGACTAAGTCTCCCATCAAACCTCCAGGAACGCCCGCCGAAGCTTCCAACTCCGACACCCTCATCTGAAGGGAGTCCCTCTCACGACCTAGGGTAATGAACCCCTCCTCCCTTAAAGCCGCCATGGACCTCAGCCGGTCCTTCTCCTCCTCAGCCTGAGAAGCCCTGCCCCTTGCCTGACCCAACTCCATCCGTATGGCCGTCAACTCGCTTCGGGCCACATCCAATTCCCTCGTCAGTTCGAGCTCCTGCTCGGAAACCACGGAAGGAGGAGGGACGGAAGAAGAAGAAGCGCCATCGGCCCTCGCTCTCGACAGAGCATCCACCTGAGCCTCAAGGACCCGGACCTGGTCCTGCAAGCGTCCTCTCTGTGCCTGCAACGCCTCTATTTGTCTGGCCCGCGCTTGGAGGTGCTCATTGGCAGTCTTGAGCCTCTTCTCCATCTCATTCAACTCAACCTACAAAAAAGAAATACCATTAAGAAGATGCTCAAGCAAGAGAGAACGAGGAAAGGAAAAAGGATTTTCAACTTACATAGGCGTCCGGGATCTCCTCCTCCATCGTCCCGAGGATATCCGCATACTCCCGATGATACCAAGCTAGGTATTCGTCACTCGAAGTCACCTCAGGACGACGCTCGACCAAGACGCCTCGACTCATCCATCCCGCCACATACGTCGCGTAATTCCTCGGGAGATTCGTGTCCCGAGGAATCCCGGCCACCGGAATCGAAGGGCGCCGCGGAAGAGGATCGGGCACCCACTGATGGTACCCAAGCTGGCGGACGACCCGGCTGATCGCATGGAACATGACCTCATTGAAGTAGATCAGCCAAACGTCTCACGCCAGGGCCTCGGGAACCTCCTCCGAGTAAGGCCTCCACGTCATCTAAGAAAGCATCGAAAGATAGGAAGAGCGCTTAGTCAAAAGAAAACCAAGTACAAGCCAAAGAGATTCAAAGAAAACTCATACCTCTTCCTCCGACAAAACGCGGAAGGCCTCTCAGAATTGGGCGAGGCGGTGCAAGCGGGAAGATCCCCGGGGTTCCCATCTCATGGCCCAAGGGAGGGCATGATCGAACGGAGCCAAAGTCGGGTGATCGATGGCGAAGTGCTCGTACCCGAAGATCTGACAAAGCGAGAGGAAAACCATCACGATCAAAGTCAACTAAACTAAAAAAGACATTTACCAATCACTTACACATACCTGAAGAAATGGTGCAAAGCCGCCAAGGTTCTTTCCCCCGGCCCTCTTAACTTTCTTCGAGAGCTCCGCAAAGAGATGGGCAAGCATCGCCGCTCCCCAAGCATAGCGCCCCATGCCCTCCAAGTCCTGCATCAGTAGAAGGGAATGGAGGAGACCTTATCAGAGGCCGTCGAGAAAAGGACCCGGCCAAAGAAGTAGAGGAAGAACGCTCTCAACTCCCTCCGTGCCCTCTGTGGGCACGCGGCCGCCTCTCTCGCCTCGATCATCGCCCGCCTCCTCTCAAAGCTAGCTGCAGCTTCGCCCTTCTGGCGCTCTGTAAAGGAACCGAGGCTGTACTGCCTCGAAAGCCGCCCCAAAGGGATCCGGTTCAGCGTCCGCTCCCGCTCCACGAACTCCCATTCCCCGATCAACTCTCGGAAAAGCCCCCTGTAGTCAGCTAAGGTGGCCGCGATCACTGCCTCCCCCAGAACCGGAAGGCCGGTGATCCGATAGACGTCCTCGAGCGTCGGCATGACAACACCGGTAGGGAGGATGAACGTGCAACTCTCCGGATCCCATCTCTCCGCCAAGGCCTCCACATATGGACGGTGGACGTGGAATGGCTCGATCAGGAAAAAGGAACGAAAGCCCGCTCCATCCACCAAACTCCTCTCCTCCTGCCCCAAGGCGTCGTACCATCTCTTCGTCCCGTGCCATAAAGCCCTGATACGATTCAGCCTCTACAAAACAAACGAAGGGAACATGGGTCAGTTTAAAAACGAGCGAGTGGTAAGAGTCCAAATCTACGAAATCATTTTTAACCATGCTTAGCGAAATGAAACTTCCACATGCTAAAAACAGAAACAAAAGCATGAAAGTAAGAAGCTACACTCCTCATATGATCACGCATGCTAGACGAATATCAAACACATCCCACCGTGGTCACCACTCACACACTTTCTTACATCAAGCCTATCATGCTTATACCTCCCCTAAACACACCTAAGCAATACAGCAATATAGAGCTCGAACCCATGAAATGCATGCATACACTCCCTCATGCTCTACCACGATCAAAACACGTACGAAACCACACACACATAGAAAAGTATCGCATTGAAGCATATTATCTATATCATTTCTCTCTCCTTTACATGCATATGACAAACATGGATATATATATATATATATATATATATATATATATATATATATATAAATTGTCCCCCTCCCTATAAAAACAAACCCATCTCAGCATACTTACACATCCCACCATGACAAAACTTATACACAAGCATGCCTATTTAAAATACACATACAAGTATAAATACACATATACGACCTGTTCATACCAACCAAAACACATGCATATACACCAAAATAAAAGGCTAAGACTAAAGGATTAGGAACATACCACGGCCCGTGTGGACCCAGGAGCGTCCACCTCGGCCTCGTCGGGATCGTCCATCCCGTCGTCATCCTCCTCCTCATCCTCCTCAAACACGGCCTCCTCGGCCTCAGCCCCCACACCCACACCGGCCTCAGCGGCCCCAGTGCCGATACCCTCGGCCTCCCCGGCCCCGTCCCTAGCCTCTCCTATCCCCTCCACCCTCCCCACGCCGGAGATAAACTCCGCAAAGGCCCCCATAGCCCTACTCTCCTCCTCCTCAGCCCTGGCCTCTGTGGCCTCCCTATCCAACATCCCGACGAGGGCATCCAACGACGCCCTCACCTCCTCGCTAACTCCCTCGACCCCTACCCCCTCGGTTGCACCCTCAATCGATCCTCCAACCCCCGGAACCACCTCCTTGGCCACCACCGGCCGATCCCCACGCCTCCTCATGCGTATATAGCCTATCACACTCCCCCTACCTCCGGGACAGCCCCCGAAGGCAAATCCCCGACCTCACCCACGTCAATATCCACCGAAGGCACCTCTGTCGTACCCATACCCTCCCCCACGTTCTCGACCTCCAGCCTATCGCTCTCCGATGATGAAGAGCTCGGGCTACGCTCTCCACGAGCCACCCGTGGTCGTTTCCCCCTCGAAACAATCGCCTTCGACCTCGTCATCTCCTCGGTTTGAAAAAGAAAAAGGAGAACCCAAACTAGGGTTTCGAAATCAAGAGAAAGAGAGAGGATTAAAGACGAAATGGAGGAAGAAAAGGCAAAGAAATCAGGGTTTTTGGGTTTGAAACCGAAGAAAAGAAGAAGAAGAGGGAGAGAAACCGTTTTTGAAAAATGGGAAGAGAGAGGGTCCCTTTTTCGGTTATAAGGGACCCAGTCCAGGGGCGGCTACCCGCGAGTAGCCGCCCCCTCTCGGGCTGCTAGTTACAACTAGCCGCCCCTCCCAGTTTTTCTCTTTCATTTAAAACCCCCCTTTCCAATCTTTTCAGCCTTAAACTTCAAAGCTCTCCATACCAAACAGCCATGTATTGGCTTATTTCCAGACAATACTTGATCAAACACAACTCTCCCGAAGTTTTGCAACACGTCCAGTACCATTCAGATTCAAATTTCTTCAGTTCTGATTCTTTTCCAGAGTTCTTATCCCTCGGATGATCCAATTCACCCAAATCAACTTTTACTTGCTTTCTGTCGGCGATATCCCCTCCTTGCTGAGTTTTTCCAAGCACGGGAATGGTAGGCACGAGGAAACTGACGCTGGGCTGCTCCGTGCACGATAGCTAAGAACCCCGACCGCGGGTTGGATCACTCACCATTTACTTTTCCCCGCCTTCCACCTGGATCATCCTCTCGGATAAAAATTCTAAGTCAAGACCTAGCCTCTGACGGTCTAAATCAACTCCCCGAGTAGTACTGCTCGTATTGGCACAACTCCTTGAAGGTCGAGCCGGCCAAAATAGGGGTCTCTTTCCTTATCATCGGTCGAAGTCTTTCTCGCTCCGCGCAAAGACTCTGTCCGATGAGTGACAATTGTGGATACCCCAATTTTGACTGTCCAGAGAGACAGAAATACTTCAAGTAACACACGGAAATATCCCACAAGTGGACACCAATAGAGAACCAAAGGTTCGGTAAACCGGAAACCCTAACCCTAGCCTTGACCTAAACCTAAATCGGAAACCCTAAACCTTGACCTAGCCCTAAACCCTAACCCTAGCCTTGACCTAAGCCTAAACCGGAAACCCTAAACCTTGACCTAGCCCTAAACCCTAACCCTAGCCTTGACCTAAACCTAAACCGGAAACCCTAAACCTTGACCGAGCCCTAAAACCTAGCCCTAGCCTTGACCCTAAACCATAAACCTAAACCAAAACCTAAACCCTAACCCTAAGCCAAAACCCCAAACCCTAGCCCAAACCCTAACCCTAAACCAAACCCTAGCCCGGACCTAAACCTAAACCTACCCTAAAAAAACCAAAACCCTAAAAACCTAAGTCCCTGGAAAGGGGCGGCTAGCCCTAACTAGCCGCCCCTCACTGGGCGGCTAGTTTACATTAGCCGCCCCTCACTGGGCGGCTAGTTTACATTAGCCGCCCCCCTAACCGCCCCCTGGCCGACTTTGGACCAGTCCCCTGGATGGGACATAAAGCAATATTAAATGCTGATCATTGCGGCGGGTCATGACCTTTAGCCGCCCTCTCTTGGCCGGATCAAACCAAGTAGCCGACCCAAGCCACCGCTTGTCAGAGATGGGACGTTTGGCAGGTCATGATAGGGGCGGCTACCAGGAAGTAGCCGCCCCATCCCGGGCGGCTAGTTAGCACTAGCCGCCCTTCACCTGGTCTCTGACAGAAGAACCAGAGCATTAATGAGAGGTCCAATCGAAGCCACCCACTCCATTACCCCGTGGATCTTCCCCTGCCTCTCTTTTACTATAAATAGAGGAGGTCCCAAGCCTTACAACAACATCCACAAATCACCAATTCCTCTTCATCACCAACCCACCATCCCCACTTGTTCAAACCCTTCCACCACTAGAAATCCCAAGAGAGAGAGAGAGAGAGAGAGAGCCCCTTTTGTGAGAGAACCACCCATTCTCCACATAAAATACCCTCTCATCCCACCCTCTATAAACCCAGGCTAAACCTAGCTTAGCCTCTGCCCAAGACCCCACCCTTTTCCTACCAAAGCCCTGCCCAAATTCCCCCAGACCCTGGACAGCTAACCCTAGCTAGCCGCCCCCTGGCCGACGGCTAAACACAACTAGCCCCCCCCTATCCACACCCCATATCAACATCCCTTTGACCCATAACTCCTTTAGTCAAGCCCGTAAGCAGAATAGGATTACCTGTTTTTCACCTCTGTGTACGGTATATCCGTGTCTCAGAGCGGAGACCCCACCAACTCCCCACGTAGGCGATCAAATCCGACCCAAACCCTTTCCTGTTTTTAGAAAAAGCAGGTGGCGATCACAAAACCCCTTGAATCCTCTTGAGCCGCTGTCGGGCGTCTCAACCAGGAACGACACCCTCACCCCTTCCGAGAAAACGATCCGACCGAGCCCGCCAGGGCACGCATCCGATCCGAATCCCCGAAGAACCCCCACACACGCGGATTTTTCGACACCGACAAAGAGGGAAGTTGCAGCCCACATGGGAGGGACCCTATGTGATCACCCATGCCTATTCTGGGAATGCCTACCGCCTGGTAGATGCCGAAGGAGTTGAGGTTTCAGGTTCGTGGAATGCACTTTATCTAAAGAAATTCCATGCATAAATAGCTTTCAATACTTGAGAACTATTATTCTTTCTTCCTACAATTTCCAGCATTTAGTACTTGATGATAGAATTATAAGACTCTCAAAGATAAACTCGTATCTATTTGAACACATCTCCGCCAAATCATGCCGCTTCCTTCACACACGTATAACTGGACTAGATTTACCTGATAGAAGAAAAATTGCCTACCCCGTAGACTGCGACAATTTAAAACCCCAAAGCAAACCTCCCTTATTTCCGCCCTACTCGTATTAACCCAAGGTCAAAATGAGGTGTTACCTAGACCTGGCATATGTCCGAAAACTGGATCTGGAACTATACAAACACTTCTAGAGGGGAAGCATGAAAAGAATCGGGGTGAAAAACAGAAAAGCCCCCCCCCCTCAAATAAAAAAAATCAGGCAATGAGAGGCCAACAAAAGAAAATTAACACCCAAGTGAATGGGTTAAACTCTCTATTTTAGCAGGCTTTCACACCTTTACGCACAAGTATATGCCAAACAAACGGCTATACTAGTACAGGGTCCAAACAACGGACTGTACTTTCCACCCAAAATAAAGAAGTGATAAAAAGAAGAAAGCCAGAGGGACCTAGAAAGTAGGACATATGATAGACTGGGATAATTCTAAAATAATTGCCCGAAAGGAAGATATTTCTCTTACCCCATTCTCCCCCCCCCTTTTATTTTCGCAATGGGATTCAAAATTGAACTATGTCTACCGGGAAAGGCGAAATTTTGACCAAAGGTATATCATTTCCAGGTTTACAACTACACACACTCACATGAGTTCACTTAGAAACTTGCCTATCCAAAGGAAGCTTATTTAACTTGACTCCTGGTACATTCATGGATTTTTCAGCATGTTTAGAATAATACAATCAGGCATTTGAGAACCATGAACCTAGAAAAAACCGACATCTAAGGCCTATGCCTTTCAAATACAACCCTGGTTCGGACATAGGTGACCACAAGGGCTCCTCCAAAGGGACTTGATGGTATCTTTTACTTCAGAAAGTCGAAAGCATTGCCCTCTCACGTAAAAAAAGCCATTGAAGAATTAAAATGCCCACTTATGCCACAATACTTACGCATAAGTTCGCATTTTCCTTTTCCAAAACACCTAGGCATTCGATTTTCTTGAAGTGCTAAAATGGACCCCCCGTACCAATGATAAGATTATCCCCATCTACACCCATTCTACGCCCTTCCGCGCATGCTTGTGAAGAAATTGTCCCACTATTCACACGTACCTAAGAGTTTTCTTCGCTCACGCACTTGGAATCCCTCCCTTGCGTACTAAAGCATGGTTTCCCGCACTTTCCTTTCTCGCATTCGATTTTTCATTTTACCTTAAGATGGGTTGTAGCCCTTGACAATTCAAGCAAGAAGGTCTCGAAAGTCAGTGCAGGGGCGCAATCCGGACAGATTTAACACTTGGTCCATGGAAAGGATGTTTTTATAGGTCTCAAGAGTCGAAGCGGTCACAAAGGGTTTCAGTAGCAGCAGGCAGGAGCAGCAAAGCCAGAAGAATTGTCCCAGGCAGGGGGAGACTAAACTCGACTAGCCACCTCTTACTGGGCGGCTAGTTTACACTAGCCGCCCTACCCCTTGGTTCCAGATAAAGGATGCCGCAGGCAGGGGGCGACTAAACCTAACTAGCCGCCCCTCACTGGGCGGCTAGTTTACACTAGCCGCCCCCTGCCTGCACCTATTTCAGGTATGTCAGACCATGTCCAAATCAACTCTTCAACACTTCTTCACCTATTGAAATTAGTTCTTTCCAAAACTTGCATACACACATTTTCATATACGTAAACATTCACAAGACACACACCAATGCATTTAAAAGTCACCGCATTTCAAAAACACCTATCCATCCGTAAACATAAACAAAACTAAACCAAACACCCATTCATCCTTTCATCCACCCATACAAACTTATAAAAACCATTTGCGACCAAACTAAAACCAATAAACCAAACAAAACTAAACCAAATACCCATGTTATTTCATATACCAAAGGAAGAAAGGAAAATTGTTCAGGAAAAAGAAATATAAACCCACTTAGAACTGAAATCAAAATAGATAAAGATCTATCCGAAGCTTCCCTCTACGTGTCTTGAGCTATGCATCACCAAAACAATCACCTAAAACCAAAAGGAAAAGAAGAAAAGCATGAATTCCTTGCATATATACAATTCTTCTACCTAAAACCAAGACGCAAAGAAGCTATACCTCGGCGTATCGTCACCCACTGGAGACTGAGTAGGAGGAACATCCTGACTTGGCTGAGAAGGGAGCGGCGGCTGAGGAGAGGACTGAACCTCTAGAACATCAGGAGCGGCAGGAGTCTCTCGAACTGAGGACGCAGCCCTACCATATATCTCACGACTCCGAGACACTGAAGGACGAGAAGCACGGCTGAAGGTGGCCTCGGTAGCCAAGGAAGCCGAGAGAGAATGGTCAGGCTCAAGCGGGAGAAGGTCGAGGTCTGCCTCGGTCGTAGAGCCCCCTCCAACCAATTTCCCCCTCGTAGTTGCCTCCCAGAGATGAATATGCTGCATATCTCGGTCTCTCCTCTCCAATCTCTATCGGAGGCGACTCTCTGTCCCTCTAGCCCGATCCTCGACAGCCCTCAACCTCTCCTCCAACTCCTGTGCCTTCGCCTTTGATGCCCTGAGCGCCTCTCGATCCCTGTCCCCGGCCGCCTGGAGAGAACGAACCAAGTCTCCCATCAAACTTCCAAGAACACCCGCTGAAGCCTCCAACTCCGACACCCTCATCTGGAGGGAGTCCCTCTCGCGGCCTAGGGTGATGAACCCCTCCTCTCTCGAAGCCATCATGGACCTCAGCCGGTCCGTCTCCTCCTCAGCCCGGGAATCCCTACCCCTCGCCTGGCCCAGCTCCATCCGTGTGGTCGTCAACTCGCTCCGGGCCGTGTCTAACTCCCTCATCAGCCCGAGATCTCGCTCAGAAACCATGGAAGGAGGAGGAGCAGAAGAAGAAGCACCATCAGCTCTCACTCTCGACAGAGCATCCACCTGAGCCTCGAGGACCCGGACCTGGTCCTGCAAGCGTCTCCGTTGTACCCGCAACACCTCTATCTGCCTGGCCCGCGCTTGGAGATGCTCATTGATGGTCTTAAGTTTCTTCTCCATCTCATTTAACTCAACCTACAAAAGGAAGCACTATTTAGAAGATGTTCGAGCGAAGGAGAACAATGAAGAGAAAAAGGATTTTTCAACTTACGTAAGCGTCCGGGATCTCCTCCTCCATCGTCCCGAGGATACCCGCGTACTCCTAACAATACCAAGCCAGGTATTCGACACTTGAAGTCACCTCAGGACGATGCTCCACCAAGACGCCTTGGCCCATCCATCCCGCCACATATGTAGCGTAATTCCTCGGGAGGTTCGTGTCCCGAGGAATCCCAGCCACCGGAATCGAGGGGCGCCGCGGCAGAGGATCGGGCACCTGCTGATGATACCCAAGCTGGCGGACGACCCGGCTGATCGCGTGAAACACAACCTCATTAAAGTAGATCAACCAAACGTCTCGCGCCAAGGCCTCGGGAACCTCCTCCGAGTAAGGCCACCACGTCATCTAAAAACATCAAGAGATAGGAAGAGCGCTTAGTCAAAAGAAAACCAAATACAAACCAAAGAAACTCGAAGAAAACGTATACCTCTTCCTCCGACAAGACGCAGAAGGCCTCGCGGAATTGGGCGAGGCGGTACAAGCAAGAGGATCCCCGGGGTTCCCATCTCATAACCCAAGGGAGGGCATGATCAAACGGTGCCAAAGTCGGGCGATCGATGGCGAAGTGCTCATATCCGAAGATCTAGCAAACCAAGAGGAAAATTATCATGATCCAAGTGAGCTAAACCAAGAAAAAGACATTTATCACTTACACATACCTGAAGAAATGGCGCGAAGCCGCCAAAATTCTTTCCCCCGGCCCTCTTAACTTTCTTCGAGAGCTCCGCAAAGAGATGGGCGAGCATCGCCGCTCCCCGGGCATAGCGTCCCTTGCCCTCCAGGTCCCTCATCAGCAAAAGAGAGTGAGAGAAAACCTTATCAGAAGCCGTCGAGAAAAGGACCCGGCCGAAGAAGTAAAGAAAGAACACTCTCAACTCCCTCCGTGCCCTCTGTGGGCACGCGGCCGCCTCTCTCGCCTCGATCATCGCCCGCCTCCTCTCGAAGCTAGCTGCAGCTTCACCCTTCTGGCGCTCTGTAAAGGAACTGAGGCCATACTGCTCCGAAAGCCTCCCTAAAGGAATCCGGTTCAGCGTCCACTCCCGCTCCACGAACTCCCATTCTCCAATCAACTCTCGAAACAGCCCCCTATAATCCGCATGGTGGCCGCAATCACCGCTTCCCCAAAGACAGGAAGACCGGTGATCCGATGGATGTCCTCAAGGGTCGGCATAATGGCGCCAGTAGGGAGGATGAACGTACAACTCTCCGGATCCCATCTCTCCGCCAATGCCTCCACATATGGGCGATGGACATGGAACGGCTCAATCAGAAAGAAGGAACGGAAGCCCGCCCCATCCACTAAGCTCCTCTCCTCCTGTCCCAAGGCATCATACAACCTCTTCATCCTGTACCATAAAGCCCGGATACGGTTCGGCCGCTACGAGCAAAAGAAGAAGAGATGTGTTAGTTTAAGAGAGCGATCGAGAGGTAAGAATCCAAAGCCTAAGATTCGTTTAAAAAAATCATGCTTAGCGAAATGAAAACTTCCATATACTAAATCAAAGACGAAAGCATGAAAATAAGAAGCTTAAAACATGTAAAGGTTCCCCTCCCATTATTTACAAAACACTCTTCATATGATCACACATGCTAAAAATATCTAAACATCCCACCATGGTCACCACTTACTTACTCTCTTGCATCACGGCCCATCATGCTTATATACTTTCCCTAAACACACCCAAACATATAGAAAGCACTTGAAACCATGAAATGCATGCATACAATCTCTCATGCTCTACCACGATCAAGCACATACGAAGATACGCCTTAAAAATTATATACACATAAAAAAGTATCGCATGCAAGCATACAAACCATGCCATTCACTTCCTTCTAAAAAATAGAACATTCATGGATATATATACAAAAAATTACCCCCTTTCTTAGAAACAAACCCATATCAGCATGCTACCCCACCATGATTACCTTATATACACCAAGCATGCTTATTAGAAAAAAACACATATACAACCTGTTCATAGCACCGAAACACATGCATATAAGCCAAAATAAAAAGGCTAAGACTAAAAGGTTTGGAACATACCACGACCCGTGTGGACCCAGGAGCGCCCACCTCAGCCTCGTCGGGATCGTCCATCCCGTCGTCATCCCCCTCCTCCTCATCCTCCTCGAACACGGCCTCCTCGGCCTCAGCCTCAACACCAACACCAGTCTCTGCAGCCCTGGTGCCCATACCCTCGGCCTCCCCGGCCTCATCCCTAACCTCTCCTGTCCCCTCCACTCTCCCCGCACCGGAGATAAACTCCGCAAAGGCCCCCATAGCCCTGCTTTCTTCCTCCACAGCCCTGGCCTCTGTGGCCTCCCAGTCCAACATCCCAACAAGGGCATCCAACGACGCCCTCACATCTTCACTAACTCCCTCGGTTGCACCCTCAACAGGTCCTCCGACCCCCAAAACCACCTCCTCAGCCACCGCCGGTCGATCCCCACGCCTCTTCTTGCGTGTATATCCTATCATACTACTCCCAACCTCCGGGGCAACCCCCACAGGCAAGTCTCCAACCTCACCCGCACCAATGTCCACCGGTGGCACCTCCGCCACACCCATAACTTCTCCCACAGCCTCTACCTCTGGCCTATCACTATTCGACAATGAAGAGCTCGGGCTACGCTCTCCACGAGCCACCCATGGTCATTTCCCCCTCGAAGCAATCACCTTCGACCTCGTCATCTTCCTCAGATTGAAAAGAAAAGGAGAACCCAAAACTAGGGTTTCAAAATCAAGAGAGAAGGACAGATCTAGGTTGAAATGGAGGAAGAAAAGGCAAAGGAATCAAGGTTTCACTGTTTAAAATGAAGAAGAAGGAGTAATGGAGGGAGAGAAACCGTTTTTGAAACGTATGGAGAGAGAGAGGGTCTTTTCGGTTATAAGGGACCCAGTTATGGGGCGGCTACCCGCGAGTAGCCGCCCCATCTCGGGCGGCTAGTTACCACTAGCCGCCCCTCCCAGTTTTCTGCTTTCACTTGAAACCCCTTTCCAAAACTCTTTTCAGCCCTAATTCCAAGGTTTTCTATACCAAACAACCATGTATTGGCTTATTTCCAGACACTACTTGATCAAACACGACTTTTCCGAAGTTCTGCCACCCTTTCAGTACCACTCGAAATCGAATTTCTTCAGTTCTGGTTCTTTTCCAGAGTTCTTATCCTTCGGATGATCCAATTCACCAACTCAACTTTTACTTGCTTTCTGTCGGCAATATCCCCTCCTTGCTGAGTTTTCCCAAGCATGGGAACGGTAGGCACGAGGAAAATGACGCCGGGCTGCTCCGCGCACGATAGCTAAGAACCCTGACCGCAGGTTGGATCACTCACCATTTACTTTTCCCCGCCTTCCACCTGGATCATCCTTTCGGTTAAAAATTCTAAGTCAAGACCTAGCCTCTGACGGTCTAAATCAACTCCTCGAATAGTACTGTTCGTGTTGGCATAACTTCTTGAAGGTCGGGCCAGCCAAAATAGGGGTCTCTTTCCTTATCATCGGTCGAAGTCTTTCCTGCTTCGCACAAAGACTCCGTCCGATGAGGGACAATTGTAGATACCCCAATTTTGACCGTCCAGAAAGACAGAAATACTTCAAGTAACACCCGAAAATATCCCACATTTGGACATCTAGTAGAATACCAAAGTTCAGCAAACTGAAAACCCTAACCCTAGCCCTAACCTAAACCGGAAATCTAACCCTAGCCCTAACCTAAATCGGAAACCCTAAACCCTAAACCTAAGCCCTAACCCTAGCCCCAAACCCTGACCTAAACCCTAACCCAAACCCTAAACCTAACCCTAGCCAGACCCTGGCCCAAACCAGAACCCCACCTAAGAAAAACTCTACAACCTAAAAACCCTGAGTCCCTGGCAAGGGGCGGCTAGACCTAACTAGCCGCCCCATACCAGGCGGCTAGTTAGCACTAGCCGCTCCCTGGCCGACCTTGAACCGCTTCCCTGGATGGGACATAAAGCAGCATTAAATGCTGATCATTGCGGTGGGTTGTGACCTTTAGCCGCCCTTTCTTGGCCGGATTAACCCAAGTAACCGACCTAAGCCACCGCTTGTCACAGATGGGACGTTTGGTAGGTCATGATATGGGCGGCTACCAGGAAGTAGCCGCCCCATCCTGGGCGGCTAGTTAGAACTAGCCACCCTTCACCTGGTCCTGACAGAAGAACCAGAGAATTAATGAGGGGTCTAATCACACACACTATTAGCCAAGCCATTCTTTTACCCCCTGGATATTCCCCTGCCTCTCTTTTACTATAAATAGAGGAGGTCCCAAGCCTTTAAACATCATCAAAATCCAACATCCACAATCTAACATCCACAATCCACAATTTCACATTCCCAATTCACAATCAAAATTCACTCCCTTTCCCCACTAGAAATCCCGAGAGAGAGAGAGAGAGAGAGAGAGAGAGAGAGAGAGAGAGAGAGAGAGAGAGAGAGTCCCTTTTGTGAGAGAAATACCCATTCCCTACATAAAATACCCTCTCATTCCACCCTCCAGAAACCCGGGCTAAGCCTAGCTTAGCCTCTGTCCAAAACCAAACCCATTTCCTACCAAAGTTCTGCCCAAACCAGACCAGGCCCCGGACAGCTAAACCCTAGTAGCCACCCCTCACCAGACGGCTTTGATCCCACTAGCCGCCCTCCTATCCATGCCCCATTTGCACCCCTATGTCCCAAGACTCCTTTAGTCAAGCCCGGAAGCAGAATAGGATTATCTGTTTTTCACCTCTGTGTACGGTATATCCGTGTCTCAGTGCGGAGACCCCACAAACTCCCCACGTAGGCGATCAAATCCAACCCAACCTTTTCCTGCTTTTAGAAAAAGCAGGTGGCGATCACACAAACCCTGGAATCCTCTTGAGCCGCTGTCGGGCGCCTCAACCAGGAACGACACCTCAACATCTGAGAAGACGATCCGACCGAGCCCGCCAGGGCACACATCTGATCCGAATCCCCGAAGAACCCCCACACACGCACGCACCCACCGCCGGATCCTTCCCGACACTGACGGAATCCGACGCCGAAAAACACGAACGGTACTTTTCGGGGAGTTGATTTAGACCGTCAGAGGCTAGGTCTTGACTTAGAATTTTCAACCGGAAGGATGATCCAGGTGGGAGGCGGGAAAAGTAAATGGTGAGTGATTCAAACCATGGTCGAGGTTCTTAACTATCGTGCACGGAGCAGCCCAGCGTCAGTTTCCTTGTGCCTACCATTCACGTGCTTGGGAAAACTCAGCAAGGAGGGGATATCGCCGACAGAAAGCAAGTAAAGAGTTGAATTGGTGAATTGGATCATCAGAAGGATAAGAACTCTCGAAAAGAACCAGAACTGAAGAAATTCGAATTTGAATGGTACTGAAAGTGCGGTAAAACTCTGGGAAAATCGTTTTGATCAAGTTGTGCCTGGAAATAAGCCAATACATGGTTGTTTGGTATAGAAAACCTTGAAACTAGGGCTGAAAAGAGATTGGAAAGGGGTTTTAAGTGAAAACGGGAAAACTGGGTGGGGTGGCTAGTTAAAACTAGCCGCCCAAGAGGGGGCGGCTACTCGTGGGTAGCCGCCTCCTGACTGGGTACTTTATAACTGAAAAGCGACCCTCTCTCTCTACGTTTTAAAACAGTTACCCTTCCCTCCTATCTTCTTCTTCTCCATTTTAAACTGAAAACCTTGGTTTTAAAACACCTTGAATCTTTTGTTTTTGCCTTCCATTACTCCTTTCTTCTTGATTTTGAAGCCTTAGATTTTCTTTAGGTTCTTCTTTTGTGCGAAATCGGAGGAGATGATGAAGGGGAAGAAGACGGCTTCGATGATGAAGCGCCTCATGTCTTCGAGAGCAGAGAGGGGCTGTGGGATATATGCGAGGGCTGCGTCTTCGGTTCGAGAGACTCCTGCCGCTCCTGACGCTCCAGAGGTTCAGTCCTCTCCTCAGCTACCTCCTCCTTTCTCGCCAAGTCAGGACGTTCCTCCTACTCAGCCTCCAGCAGATGACGATATGGTAAGGAATAGCTTCTTTGCGTCTTGGTTTTAGGTAGAAGAATAGTATATATGCAAGGAATTCATGTGTTTCTTCTTTTCTTTTTGACTTAGGTGATATTTCGGTGATGCACAACTCAAGACATTTAGATGGAAGCTTCAGACGGACTCCTATCTGTTTGTCTCTAGTTTATTTGCTTCTTAAAACTTCCTTTTGGGTTTGATTAGGTCTGAATTTTTCCTTTTTTATAAATAATTTTCCTTCCCTTTTGGTGTGTGAACAAACATGAGTGTTTTTAATTTAGTTTTGTTGGTTTTAATTTGGTCATATATGTGGAATGGTTTTATAAGGCTTTATGGGTGGATGAATGGATGTCTGGTTTGGTGTATGATTTTGGTTTCGGTTGTTACTTAAATCATAGTTGTACAGGTTTGGGATATAAATATGTGTATGAAATGCGGTATGCAGGTTTTGGAAGAAAATGTTTTGACAGGTATTCGAAGACTTGAAGAGTTGATTGAGACTGGGACTGATATGACAAATGGGGCAGCAGGTGAGGGGCGGCTAGTGAGAACTAGCCGCCCGAGGAGGGACGGCTAGTTTCATTTAGCTGCCCCGTTCCTGGGCAGTTTACCTGAAGAAGGGGACAGGGGCAGGGGCGGCTAGTTGGGTTTAGCCGCCCCTTGCCTGGGGCAATATTCGGCCCTGCTATCTCTATCTTCTCCTGCTGAAAGTTTTCCCAAGTGTTTGTTCGACCTTCAAAATTTGTAAAAACATTCTTTTCATGGATCAAGTGTTAAATCTGTCCGGATTACGCCCCTGCACTGACTTTCGAGCCGTTCTTGCTTGAATTGTCAAGGGCTACAATCCATCTCAAGGTAAATGAAAAGATAATGCGAGAAAGTAAAGTGCGGGTAACCATGCTTTAGTACGCAAGGGAGGGATTCCAAATGCGTGAGTGAAGAACCTCTTAAGTATGTGCGAAAGCGGGACAATTTCTTCTCAAGCATGTGCGGAAGGGCATGAAATGAGTGTAGATGGAGAAATTTTAATATTGGTACGGGGGGTCAATTTTAGTATTTCATGAAAATCGGATGCATAGGTGTTTTGGAAAAGGAAAATGCGAACTTATGCGTAAGTATAAGTGGCATAAGGGGGCATTTTAATTCTACAATGGTCTTTTATGTGAGAGGGCAATGTTCTCGACTTTCTTAAATAAAGGATACCATCAAGTCCCTATGGAGGGGCCCTTGTGGTCACTTATTGTCCAAACCAGGATAGTATTTGAAAAGGCATAAGTCTTAGGTGTCAGTTTTTTTAGGTTCATGATTTCCAAATGCTTGATCGTATTATTCTAAACATGCTGAAAAATCCATGAGTGTACCAGGAGTCCTGTCAGATAAGCTCGTTTTAGATAGACAAGTTTCTAAGTGAACTCACGTGAGTGTGTGCAGTTGTAAACATGGAAATGGTCTACCCTTGGTCGAAATGTCACCTTTCCCGGTAGACATAGTTCAATTTTGAATCCCATTGCGAAAAAAGAGGGGGAATGGGGTAAGAATAATATCTTCCTTTCGGGCAATATTTTAGAATTGTCCCAGTTTAGCACATGTCCTGCTTTCTAGGTCCCTCTGACTTTCTTCTTTTTATCACTTCTTTATTTTGGGTGGAAAGTACAGTCCGTTGTTTAGACATGTACTAGTATAGACATTTGTTTGGCATATACTTTTGCGTAAAGGCATGAAAGCCTGCTAAAGTAGAGAGTTTAACCCATTCACTTGAGTGTTATTTTTCTTTTGTTAGCCTCTCATTGCCTGATTTTTTTTATTTGAGGGGGGGCTCTTATGTTTTTCACCCCAATTCGTTTCATGCTTCCCCTCTAGAAGTGTTTATATAGTTCCAGAGCCAGTTTTGGGACATATGTTAGGTCCAGGTAATTCCTCATTTTGACCTTGGGTTAATACGAGTGGGGTGGAAATAAGGGAGGTTTGCTTTGGGGTTTTAAAATTGTCTCAATCTACGGGGTAGACAATTTCTCTTCTATTAGGTAAATCGATTGTCCAGTCATACGTGTGTGAAGGAAACGGCATGATTGGCAGAGATATGTCAAATAAATACGTGTTTATCTTTGAGAGTCTTATAATTCTATCATCAAGTACTAAACGCTGGAAATTGCATGAAGAAAGAATAATAGTTCTCAAGTATTAAAGTTATTCATGCATGGAATTTCTTTAGATAAAATGCATTCCACGAACCTGAAACCTCGATTCCTTCGGCATCTATCAAGCGGTAGGCATTCCCGGAATAGGCATGGGTGATCACATAGGGTCCCTCCCATGTGGGTTGCAACTTCCCTCTTGGGTGAGACTGTCTTGATGGCATGATTTTCTTGGGCACCATCTCCCCAATTTCCTTCCTTTTTACTTGTCTTTTCTTTTTCGGTATATATATATATTTTAAAACTTGAAGATGAAAGGTAAAATTTGAAATTAACTGAATTTATGCAAGAGACTCTTTTTTTGTTTTGTTTTGAAAGCCTTTAAATGTATGCATAATGGCTGACATGAACAAACTTTGTGAAGAATTTTTTTTTTAACTTTTAACATATTTGATTTTTTTGGATTTTGAATATAGAGAAAGAAATAAACAAACAACATGCTGTAAGGGAAAGTAGTGTACAGTGCTGGAGGATGGTCTCCAAAAAATGATGGTGCAGGATGAGTCCTCTATGGAGGCTCAAATTGAAGCAGTTTCAAAGGAACACTGCTCAAATGCTGTCGAAAGCGCGAGTGGCGCTTGATCTTCCATAGATCCTCAGCAGAAAGAGAATGATCCCTCATAGAGGGGTCAGTCAACAAAGATGTGGATATGGAAAAACAGGTCACTGAGGCGACTACTGACTGAACAGGTGCAAGGGAGCACAGTTCAACATAATGTTGATGCCCTAATGATGGTAGGGGTAAAGACTCCTCAATTGGTGCAATTAGGGGCATATGGATCAGATCCGAAATAATTTATTTAGATATGACGGGGGAATCCGGAGGGAGCTCCTCAGACAGATGGGATGGCAAGTCGAATGGATCTGGCAATTGGGATGGTTCGACTGCTCCCTCAAATTGTCTATTTTTAAATATGAGTGATTCTGATTTGAGATCATGCACAATTGGTTGTACTGGATCTGGGTCAACCTCATAATCTGATGAGTCAGAATGTGAGTCATCTGAGATGGTCAGGATAGGTTCAATAGGCCATGATATGATTGGATCTTGAGCAGTTATAGTCCATGGAAATTCAAACTCAGCTAGTTGTGGGGTTTGGACGGTGGATTCAGGTTGTGTGGGAGTGGGGTAAACGTGTTCTTATAGTTCTCCATCCAAAAATTCTTCATCATTGTCAGAGTCCTGCTTGGGACATTCTGCAGATTCTATAATTTCAGGTGTCAGAGACTCATAGGTTGATGTGGGTGGAATAGCTGCGTATTTCCTTTGGAGTAGCTGCCGGGGAACAAAGGTTTGTGTTTCTTGCAGAGCAGGGGGATAGGCAGTGGAAACTTTGGCTGTGTCTGGGAGAAATGGTTCAATGGTCGGAATGGACCTCCCTCCATGGGATGAATTGAGATGGACTCGGGTACTTGTTCTGTGTATGGAGGGTGGGGCTTGATAGGGTACTGATCGAGGAGAAAAGGTATTAGAATAAGTAGCTTGCTGAGGTAGTATATATCCAGAAGGACCAGGTGTATACTGTCTCGGGGCTGGTCCTTGATCAGGAACACACGCTTCATTCGGGTAGAGTGCCGAAACTTGTCTTGTAATCCCCTCTACCGTGGGGGTTTGTGCCTTACGAGGCGGTTGTCCAACCCTATGGCTGATAGGTGGGGACTGGGTTTGGACTACTGAGGCTGCACAATGGAAAATCATGTTGTGGCGGTCAATTAGAAGCTGATACGTAGTACAGTCTCCGTACGAAATGCTCGTACGAAGCTCTGGACTCAGGCACTGTAACATCATGTCAATTTCTTGACACTTTGTGAGTTGCAGGCTGGTTCGGTGGACAAGTGTGTGCCACCAAGACACGTATTATTCAAATTCCTCCCTAGGCCTTATTCTCTCTATGGTTAAATCTGAAATAAAGGGGGTTCTGATCCTCTGGTAACCGCCGCGACGCTGATGACCTACTCCACGACGAAGACCCCGACAGCGACCTCGAATCCGACGGTTAGGGTTTTGGCTAGGGTTAGGGTTAGGATTTCTTCTCTTGATTTGATTTTATGAGGTTTTGTTGTTTTTTTTTTATTTTTGTAGATCTGAAGACGGCGCTCGGGTGGGAAGCAGGTGGCGCCGCTGATGTTGACGGCGATGCAGAGGTTGCACGTTGGGAAACTTGTCGAGAAACAGGGACGACTATGAGGTTCTTTGTGATCGATTGAACCCTCTCTTAGTCTCTTTAACTCTATAGAAACCCTAATTTGATCGGCTCTGTTTGGTTTTTTGGGCCTAGTTTGGTAAATGGATAAATTTTTAGGATAAGTTAGCCTAATTTATAAGGATAAAAAAACCACTATTTTTATCCAGATTTACATTTGATAATGCTTTTTATTATCCTTATTTTTGTATTCTTATCTTAAATCTTATATTTTAATCAAATATGGGATAATTTTAATTTTTTTTAAAAATGCCAGATCTACCCTTCCTATTAATGGGGCATTAATATTGTTTGGTGGGACACTTTTTTTTTTTGGAAGGGTAGTTATAAATGTTATCCCAATTTTATAAAATAGGGATAAAAATTGGGTCAAAGTCTATTCCACCTTTTACCCAGAATAAACTATCCCTATTTATTATCTCAAAATGTGGACAATTGTCCATGCTTTATCTCTTTTTTTAATGCCATATGAGATAACAAGTAATTTAATCCAATTTTTTCCTTATCCCAACCCTTTATTCTCATGCCAAACTAGGTCTTGGGGTGCTGATACACTCAGTTATTCTTGCTGCCATGACTCTTTATATGAAATCTGTAGTTAGTAGATAATAGGTTAGGCATGTAAATGTATTTCATTATTTTAGAAGTTTATTTTTCATTGATGTTCAGAAACACATTTAAAAAACAATTTAATTATTTTTTTATTTTACCATACTTATCCCCCCTCACAAATGCATAGTTAACGAACAGAACATTTGTCATCACGAATTATGTGATTGATCAAGAAATTTTTTTTTTCGAATTCCACTTTTGATGGAAAAACCCAGCTAGTGCTGATTAATGCTTTTCTTTTGATATTAAAATCTACAAAAGACTATACATCTTTGAACAGTCAGAAAGTTGTGTTTTAAGGAACCATTGCAGGTAGGCGGAGCCAGAAATTATATTTAGCGGGGGCAAACTTAAATAGCAGTAAGCAACAATTATCAAATTACACATCTTTTCAAAGCATTATTTTTAAATTGACAAACAAGAAATTTTAAAATATGTTTTTAAAATGTTCAAACAAAAAAAATGATGTTAATTGTCTCTTTTAAATCTATTTAGAAAAAAAAGAAAAAAATGTTTTACTTTTATTTGCAGTTCAATAATATAGAAAAAAGAGAAAGTTGACCAAATAGATGGACAATACTATTTTATACCTAAATATTTATACATGAACCAAACCAGAGTTACAAAAACTAAAATCACATGCAATTCTTTTTAGAGTCCCAAATGTAGTTTCATATACCTCATCAGCTATCCAATGAAATATATACATTTTTAGAGGATGTAGATACCTCATTAAATTTTTTCTTACACTTACTAAAATTGGGTTAATTTAATTCAATATAAAGTGATATACACTTTTCATCAAAACATGTACCTCATTAGATGATGTTTACTATTTTTTTTTAAAGTGTAATTTTTTCTAAAATGAAATAATAATGTACTACAGTTTTGTATATAAATATAAATAATTTAATTAATAATCAAAGTACCTAACATACACATATCATCACTAATTAAAATTTATTAATATTCTCTAGATTACAACACATGATAATTAATTTAAAAAACACACGTAAATATATACTATTTTTTCACTAAACCGAGTGACAGCTGCCACCACTCGTCCCCACGTGGCTCCGCCACTTATTGCAAGAGTTCTACATGAACCACTGATTAAGAACCCACATTGGGGCTTTTAAGAGAGAGCAGAACATGATAACCCTGTGGAAATTGTAAGCCTGGAGTCCTGGTTATGTTCCCACCCTTGATATTAGTCCACCTGTCAAAATTTATCATCCAAAATTTAGCCTTCAAAATTTTCAGGAGTGTATGCAAATGAGCATTGATAGATTGATTACCTATACTTTGTGAGCAGGCAATGGAGGAAGACTGCCATCTGCAACTTGGCGAAGTCCGCTCCCACACAAAATCTCATGCCACCACCAAATGCCATGAAATTATGGGATCCCCCATTTGTATCTATTCCCTGTGGAAATGAAGTCATGTATTACAGTATTAGTGTGATCACAAAATTCGTGTACAAAAAATATCAGACAAGGTTTTAATTGTTACGGTTCATCTATGCTACGAGATAAATATGACAAAAGTATACTAACAATTAAATTGTTTTCTACATGTATTCTGACCACTAGTATGAAAAATAAATGCAATGTGAAGGTGGCGATGACAACTAGTGGTAGTTTTTAAAAATGATGAAGAATGTGGTAACTATCTAAACTAAATAGATGTCCAGGTTTTGAAGGTAATAAATGCGCAAGTCTATGAACAAAAGTTTGGATTACTCTGTGACTATGATATTTGATACTTATATGAAGAACGATGTGTTGGATTGTGTGGCATTCTATGACCCAATAAAAGGAATTGAAAATTTATTTTTATTATTTATTGAATTCCTCATATGTTAGCCTTGGACTTTAGACCCCTTAAAGTTTTTTGAGCTACTTTATGAGATATTATTAGTCACATTGTTAATGACATTTTATCAAACCAATGATTGCATGTTTATTTTCCACTAATATGTTATAAACCCAAGTAGATGTTTGGGTTATTCAATGTGAGGAATTCATGATGGGAGCAAACCAATGGAAATTAAAGTTATTGGAATTCATGTTGGGAGCAATTCCAATAAGAATGTAGTTATTAGATATCATGATGTGCTCAATTACAAGATAAATCGTTTAAGGGGTCTCTTAATTTATTCAATATGACTTTTTGAGGGGGCTTATGGAGCTTATGATAGGAGTAATTCTATGAGGTGAGCTCTTGATCTCTTATGGCCAATAAAATGGGACTTAGTCCCTCTCTCCACTTATCACTTCACACAACATCATATCCATATCAAAGCAAAGTAGTTTATAGAGGTGAAATGCAACTGTAGAGGGACATTTAAAAAAAAAAAAAAAAAAAAAAAAAGAGAGGAAAGCTTACATCCCATCTCCTTGGCTTGAAAGCAAGTGGGTCTTCGTAAATCTCAGGATTCAAGTGAACAGCTGGAGGACAGACCATTACTGACCAACCTGCCGGAATTGTGTATCCTGAAAATAAAAATAAAAATAAAAATATAAAGTTATAATAAGTTTATATATCCACCACTTCAGATTGTTATAATCATAAAAATGACTCTTTGATTGCAAGAAATGCGTTACCCTTACATGTATATCTGTCAATGCCTTCCTGAAAATTCCAGGCACAATATTTGCCAGCCTAACTGTTTCATTGATGACCTGTGAATTTGAAGTTAATGACAAAAAGTTCAATAGAAGACATGAAAGATATTCTCATATGAATCACCCAACTGAGTCCTTCACCTGATTTGTGTAAGTCATTGACTTGTATTCTTTCCATGTCATTCCAGAATTTGGGTTCCCTCTGTTTCTGACGATCGCCTCGTGTTCTTTCTGATTTTCGATTTAAAAATGTGAATTACAAAAGACTGTAAGGCTCTGCTTGGATAAGAGTATTTGGTGTCTAAATTGGAATTATGAATCTCAATCCAATGTTTAGTTAAATTTTAAAAGTGAAATTAGAATTGGGAGTGTGGGATTGAGAATCCCATTTAGATGTGATATTCCCCCAATCTCAATCTAGATGGATTGAAAAAAATTTCACACGCGCGCGCACACACACACACATATATATATCATATACATGCATATATATGCATACATATACATGTATATATATATATCATATATATACACACATATGTATATCATATACATGTATATATATATATATATATATATATATATATGCATACAATATATATAAATTATATATATATATATATATATATATATATATATATATATATATATATATATTCATATGTGTATATATATATTTATGTATGTTAGTGTGAGTGTGAGTGTGTGTGTGTGTATGAAAATATTTTTTTTATATTGCATTACCAAACACATGATTGAGATTAAGAATCCAATTCTCTTTTATGAATCATGTTTTTTACTAAACAAGTTGACATGATTTTCAATCCTAATCCACCTAGATTTGGATTCTCATTATTCACATAATCCAAATTCTACTTGTCAACCAATTAACCCCTAAGGCTTGATTTGACATGAGTAGAATTAATATTTTTTAATTTTTTTGAAGTTATCTCATATTTTATATCATGTGATCCAAATGCAAACTTAAGTATAAGAACACAAATAAATAGAGATAACAAAATGAATTATCAAATATAAATCTAGATAAAAATAATGATATTTTTTATCTTCATATATTATGCTAACTTATCATAAATATTTATTATTTTACCAAACCAAGCGTTAGAGTTAGTTTGAACACAGACCATCAATTCTTGAAGCTCTGCTGGGTGGTCTGTGAGAATTTTGATTGCCATAGTAAGAGCCAAAGAAGTAGTCTCAAAGTTTGCAAACAGAAGTGCAAAGATCAAGTTCAACGCGATTGCCTCAGTCATTAGTGATTTTTCTTTCATCAATTCCTCCACAACATAGTCGAAGAAATCGCTTTGACCATTTTTTCGTGGTGAAGAAGCGCGCCTTTCGTCTAGCATTCTCTTCAACATTTTCATCGCCTTCTTTCTTCCCTATAAAAGAAAATATAATTCTACATGGAGATCAAGCTTGATCCATAATCTCAACGTTCGTGTACAGTGCAGAAATGATTAATTTCCATCATTATCAAGCACGTGATAAATCATCCAAATAAAAATAGGTACCCAAATTCTGAATATACTAAACACATAGGTCAACAAACAAAATATGTTCGGCTTATAGGTAGGGGATTTGTCCAATTAGATTACTTTTCCAAACATTTTGAAAAGTTCAGATTATTCTGTGACAATGGTACGAACAAACATGACCTTTAGAAGTTCTGAACATACCTGTAAACATTTGTTGTAGGCAGTGCCAGGGATGTTCACAGGGAAGGATAAGAGGCCTTGCATGAACGCGACAAAATTCAATCTCAGATTCTCTGATGACTCGTTGGGGTCATAACTGATCAACTTCTTTGCTGTCAAGTCAAATATCATCTGTGGATAAACCAACAGATAGATTTAATTTAAACACATATAGTCTCTACTTGAGGACTCACAATTCTGAATTTTTTTTTATCTTATGCAGAGTTATCAACATACAGTTGCAATGGCTTCCTTTAGATCAACAGAGGGCTGGTTCGACCACGACTCTAGACATCGCCACGCCTTCTCCTCCATATCACACAGTAACTTCTCTTTGAGGTTTTCTGGTCCGACGAGTCTCAAAATCAGGCTTTTGAGGTACTTGAACATGAAACCATGCAATGAACCAACGTTCTCTCGTCCGAAGATCTCTGTGAATGTGTCTGGATACCAGCTTTGGAACAGATTCCCTTCCTGTTGGAAGATGTAATGGTTGAATTCAGGATCGGTGGAGACCACGACAGAGCGACCCACCAAGCTTGTCTTGAACAATGGTCCATATCTAAGCCATGCATGGAGAGAAAACACATTCATGTACACAGTTTGAACTACAATTTCGCGGGGGGGGGGGGGGGGGGGGGGGGGGGGGGGGGCGAATCGTATTGAGAACTACCTTTTAATCCTCGCCCATGGAGCCCGGGGGGAGTCTGCCACAGCTTTTGGGGTGTCTCCATTTGTGTGTATAAAGAGCTACACATATGATCAGCAGAGCTACAGTGAATAGAATTGCTGCGCAGAACATGATCTCTATATATTGTTATGCTTAAATGGTGAAGAAGAGAAGCAAGAAATGGGATGCACTGCTATGTGTTTAGCTTGCTTTATATAGACAACAGTTTCCAACAAAATTATGCGATGCATGGTTGGTGGTTTTTTTTTTCCTGACATAACTGTAGAAGTGGTTGGAAATTAAAATGTTGAATAATTTATACCCACATTACATATACTATATAACAATATATACACTATGCAAAAAAAGTTTAATCACTGAATTGTTCTCAGCACTGCCATGACAAGCTATGCGTGAGTGTGTTCCCTGACTGTGCTTTCTGTTAGTTGGAACTCGGGACAGCGGTGTATCAGTTTGTTTTACTTTTTCATTACAACTAATTTTTTTTGAGGAAAATTCGATAATTTATTAATAAGCTCTGTTACACTTTGTCTTTTTTATAGTATTAAGTGGAGTTCTATATATCTTGTTAGTCCTCATTCACTCACTGTATCGATGTTAATACCTTGTTGAAATTTTTTTACATTTATTATAAATGATATCATTCAATTAATTATAATACATACTTTACATTTTATAAAAGGGAAAATATATATAACCCCCTCAAAATTTGCATAAATGCATATTGACCCCTCATTTTTTTTATTATCCATATAACCCTTTCAAAATTGTCATGGTTAAACAAATAAAATGGTTTAATTAACTTTGATCTGTGGAAAGCATATTTTCTATGTTTTTTAAAAAACAACATTTTTGTACTGAAAATTGTAAGTAACTTTTTAATTAAACATGCTTCCTGAAATCTGTTTGGTAACACGTTTGAGTTTTTTGTTTAATTAAAAAACAAATTCACCCCCCCCCACCCAATCGTGTTACCGAACGAGCTTAAATTTAGTTGGAGATATTTGGTTGATTAAACCATTTGGGGGGATTTGTTTCGGCTTAATTGATGTTTTGTCGATCTGAAAGATACAGGAGGAGGGTCACTGTGAAATGGAAAGGGGTAGTATAATAATTTAAACACCTAGGGTTATCAGATTTACACCCTGATTTGTAAATGTTAACAACATGGGTGTATGTCTATTAAATCAATAAAATGAGGGGGTTAAATGGATTATCATGAAAATGATGGGTTGACATACATTTATGCAAACTTTCAGGGGTTTGTATACATTTTTTCTTTTAAAAATACATATCTCATTAGATAAATGATTATATGATTTTACAAAAATAAAAACATGTGTTGTCTGCATTTTGGATTTTGAAGTAGACTTAGTACAACATTTTTCATTATTATATGTGAGAGCATTTTTTAAGGCTCCACGCATTTGCATTTCCCACGGGCACAAAAGACAGAGAAATTTGGTTGATTTTTTTTTCTGACATTCACTCTATGTTTTTTTGAAACTTTGGTATACAGTTGCTGTCCTAATAATATATATTCATCGAAAGAACAAAATCAAGCAGTAAATGCAAGAGTAGAAGAAAGAAGTAACAGAAAAACATAAACAAAGATAGAGGACCAAAAGAAACACCCGCCGGGTAGAGGAGATTTATACACTGATGGATAAGACTAGTAGAAGTGACATTCACTCTATGTTGAACCTCAGAGCATCTTCAATGAATAAGTTAACTGACATGTTAGTGTTAAGTTGTTACGTAGCATATAAAAATGTTATTCCAATAGAGATGTTAAAAGAGAGATAAATGTGGGCTTCACCTGTTAGGTGTTATCTTTTAAGCTAACTATGACTAGTATTTTAACTAGTCAAATGTGGATCCACCTGATTGTTCTCATTAAAGAATTTAAAAAAAATACGTTTGGGAGGGTGAGTGGTTGGAGATCACTATTATTTTGGTTAGTTTATTAACTAGTCTATTAGAGCAACCACAACTAACTAAATAAGGATGCGGTAAATAAAAATGTAGTTGAAGTATAAAATGCTTACATGACACATTAACATCTTAGTTAGCTAGCATATCTATTAGAGATGTTATCAAGAGAGACATAGGGGTTGAAATTTGATGTATGTGTAAGTTTTGGAGGGATCCAAGGTTTTGGTCTCAATTTATGTGTGGCGTGTTTATTTTGGGAATTTTAAATTGCTTCGAGTATGGTGCAGCTTTTGGTTTTAGAGATGTCCCCGTCAAACACAAGAAGTCGAAAAAACACGATAAAAAAAGGATAATGTTATATTCAGCTCCATTTGCAACCTCTATTCCTGTCTACATGTGTTTTAAATTTTTTAAAAATAGTAATCTAATGAGATACATGCTTTCATAAAAAATGAAGCACATACTCTAACGAATTGGATAGATGCATTTATAAAATGTAACAAAATTCTGTCGAAACATATGCCTTGTTAACATGAGCATATGCGTTGATAGAAAGTTATTGACACATATAGGGTTGGAATTGGGGCTGGAAAGGGACCTAGGTGTAACAACACCCTAAAAAAATGTTATAGGTTTGTCATACTGAGAATCACTCCCTTATCAATGCAGGGATGACAGTGGGATTGTCCCAACAGGTACTTGACCCTCGCGTTCGGGTTTGGTACATATAAAATGAAATCTGGCGGGTTTAGGACGGGAAATGAGTTTACTTAACAAAATACGCTTTGAACCTGCCCTTGATTGCAATTAATATTAAAATTAAATATTTATTATAACAATTACATAATTTATATTTGTCATTGGTATTCCAAAAAAAAAAGAATTAATCAGATCAAACGCTAATTGGAATTTGAAATCATATAAACATACGCCGGTTATCTTTTGGTATTAAAAAAATAAAAATAAATTAAAACATTATATTTGTCACTTGTTATGGAAATTGAAAATTTATATTTATTATTTTGTAGGGTTTATTCTAATAAATATTTATTTTTATTAAAATTACAACTTATATTAAATATTACATAAAAATATGTTTTAATATTTTTTTCAAACTTGTCTTGACCCAACCCGACCTAATAGGATGGGTCGGGGCGGGTATGAGATAAAAAAGTTAAACCCATCATGAATTTGAGACGGATTTGGGCAGAATTTTGTGAACAAGTTTGGATTTAGAATTCTTTCTAATCTATCCCGTTGCCATCCCTATATCAATGATGATATTGTTTTGGCTTCATATTAATACTAGTTAATTAAATACACGCGCAAATGAACGGGTTTGCAAGTCAATGTAAGTCAAACGAATAAAATCAAGTAATTATGTAATTTTATCACACTCCTAACTAGACAAAGTTATGTGCACGGGTCTCGAGATGCACTTCATCCTTCCACAATTTTGGTAATGTACGGATAGCCCTAATAGGGCTTTCATCCATAAAGTCATTGTCAGGGGTGTGAAACATGAACTTTGGTGAACGGTTCACAATCATGGAGATCCATTTCATCTTCCAACATTCCCTTCAAAACGTGGAAAGCTGAAATGCATATCCAGAAACGTGAATCATGAGCCAGGTTCACGTTTCACGCCCTTCATCACATCATTCTTACCTTCCCAAACAATGATACCCTATCAACCAATCACCACTTTATAAAAGAAAGCCCTATAAGGGTTATTCACACACAGTCAGAAATGTGAAAAGATGATATGCATCGACAGATTCGTGAACCAAAACTAGCCCATGTTTCACAACCTTCACCATCACTTTCTTATCAAACAATTTCACCCTACCAAATCATGCAGTTTAGGCATAAAAATGTTGATATTCAACCATTCATTCCAAAGTACATTCAACCATTCATACCAAAATACATTCAACCATTCATTACACATTGCTCTAGGCCTATCATGACCCTTCATCTTATACTTTGAACATCTATTCTTCAAAAGATCTTCATTATTGTCCATATGCATACATCTCCTTGTAGACTTGGGGCATTCTGCTGCCCTCCGAATTTTTGGTGGGACAAAAATAGGATTGTTTTCTGTCAGAGCGGGGATCCAGAACAGATCAACCTAAACCCAATCCATCAAGTTTGTTTCATGTTAGAGTGGGCTCAGGTTGGGCATGGGTTATGTTCAGTTTGTATTAAGATGGTTTTATTTTAGAGAACTTATACTCCTTAACTATTGTGTTTTGCATGAAAAAGATAGGGTGAATTGTTCAAATGCCCCTTGGTCAAGGGTCTAATTTTTTTTCTACCATTGGACTTTTTTTTATTTACCCATGAAATCTGGTCCTATTTTTTTTTACCCCTGACCAATGCCACCTCATTTTTATATTTAAACTGCTCTCATATGTAAATTAGTATTACATTTCTGTAATTGATCATTAAATTTTTGTAATTGTTTATTACATTTATATAATTTATATGTCATTAGTTTAATTCCATATATGATAACATTTATATTTTATAAATTATAGTTTTTGTAATTTTTGTTGTAATTGTTATAAGAATAATATATGATATTTTCTGTAAATGGTAGTTTATATCATTGGGCATTACATTTGTTATTTTTGTTGTAGTTGTTATATAAATGTTAATTTCTATAATTGTTTAGTACATGGATTAATAAGTAATTCTACTAAAATATTACAATCGCTCATAAATTTCCAGTTCGGATTCATGCTATTACTAATTTTGTTCACATCGTTAAATGAAAAATTATTTTGGTGTTTCACCATTTGTTGTATTTTTTATGTAGCTTGGAAAGCTCATACTTTAATGTTTTTTGTAGATAACTATTAAATATCTGTAACTATTTATATAATTTCTGTATGTATCATATTATATTTTTGTATTTCTGAACTCTGTCTCTAAGGGGTAATTCGAGTGTTATGAAAAGTCAGGGGCAAAAAAAAATTGGACCATATTTCAGGGGTAAATAAAAAATAAAAAAAAGTCCAAGGGTAGAAAAAAAAATAGACTATTGGTCATGGGATATTTGAACAATTCACCCAAAAACATATGGGATTTTTACTTTTAAGTCCCTCTAAACATATCTATTTGAGGATCGATCTCTCCCTTCTTCATATTTTTTTTAAGTCCTTATATTCAGCCGCCTATTTAGTTTTTAGTCCATTCGTCAAATGTCCGTTCATAAACCGTTAATTTGTGAAATATGATTTTATTTTTAAGTTCTTATAAACTATATTATTTAGTGATCAATCCCACCCTTCTTTATTTAAATATAATATAGTTTAGTCCATGTTTATAGGGATTTAAAACTAAAAATCCCAAAAGATATAAATACGAAAAATGATGAATGAGGATAGAAAGACAATAAATAAATGAAATTATAAATATATTATATTTTATGGTAAAAATAATTTGAACAAATTTTTTTGTATCTCATAGATTAAATAGTTCAAATTTTAACAAAATATTTAAATTTACTACTGATTGCCTCACCACATTGGATTTGTGGTGGGTTCGAGTTTTCAGACCCCTCAACCCAAGCCCACCCTGTATTAGTTTCGAGTTGCAAGAATCTGATTCGGATTCAAATCCAAATGCTAAAATTCTCAACCGAAACTTGTACAGAAGTCGGGGTTGATTTGGGTTAGGTCAGGTTCATGTCGTCCAAATTGCACCCCTAATTTCTTTAAATTTTCCTCTATGGTCCCTTCAAGATCAATCAATTCTACAAAGAACCCCAAAAAATGATCCCAATTTTGGCGCTACACGTACTTTAACACATGATTAATGCATGTTTAAGAAAGTACTTAAACTATAATTATGACTGGCTCATAAATGTTGCTGAATTGACAAATCTACTTTAGTTGGTCATATTTTGCGCTTGGAGTATAATTAGATTCAATGCTTCCAATTCTTTGAACACGTGACATCATAATATAACGGAAAATGTTTCTTACCGTCTCAATTCTAGTCATGCAGATTTTTATTTTTTAAATAGTAAATTTCATCTAAGGAGATATATTTATTTCTAAAAACATAAATAATGTATTCTACTGAATAACAGTGATTCATTTATGAAAAATGTAAAAAAAAATTTAATTTTGTATATACACCATTAATGTATAATATTAAGGATATATTAGGATCGGTATTATTGTGTTGCTAGATTTTCCCCAGCTTCTACTAAAGAGGTGTAGCTTATGTTGATAATGAGTAGAGAGTACAAAAACTAGAGTGAGAAGGTTAGGTTCAGACTTCAGAGCAAATGTCTCAGATGTGGTGCATCTTACACAAGTATGCAGTATACCCAAGAATAGATTAAGAACACAACACAATATAAGGAATACTAATTTTACGTGGTTCAATTTAGACCTACATGTACATGACAAAATTGAGAAAATCGAGATACATTACTTACAAATGACTTATAAACTCTTATGGGGGTTTACATCTCTTAGATATCATTCTCAATTTTTATATTTTTGTTTTTAGATTTCTATATATTATATCAAATCTTTTTTTTTTAATAATAGGTAGATCATGCTATTGTCGCTCATGTTAAAGTGGGGGGTTACAAGTCTGAAATGAAGTGAGAAGATCAGATATACAATTTATATAAAATCCTTTAATAAGATGTTACAATTAGTCTCTCTTTTTTTTTTTGAGACCGGTTGACCAAAGGTACCCCAATTGTATTAATCAAAATTTTTTGGGCCGAAAGTCACAAGGAAAGGAAAATCAAGCACCTAAAGATACAGAGATAAAGAAAAATCTGAAACAATTCCAAGTGACCAAAACGGAATGGAAGAGAGATCTATTCCACCTTGGCGCACTGAGACCACCCTCCCTCAGGCTGTGATAATTATGCCATTCTTCGTGAATTCCACTCTCGCCACTCTTTCGAGAAGCTGCCCCCATTCACTTGTGCATCCGGAAAAGGAGTCTCACAGATTGTTGAAGTGGAATCGCTGCCCATGAAAAATGATCGCGTTTTGTGTCGTCCATATTGCCCAAAGCCCAGCCGGTACAAGGCAACGCCATATCTCTGCCAGCGGTGATTTGTCCATTCGAGAGGTGAGCTAGAAAGTAAATTTTCAAAGTGTTTCATCAACTGTCCTGTGAGAGCCAATATAAACAACAAAAGACATCAACAATCCACATACTGTGCACAAGCACAAGTAGAATACATACAAGGAAAAGGGAATGCTGATGGCCTCTCACTCGCAAGACATCCAACGCGAATGCAGGTCCCCTACTCGTATCACGCCAAGGGGAGCTCCTCTCTCGGATCCGACTCAGCGTCAATTGGAGGAAAACATAAGCGAGGGGTGAGCCACACGCTCAGTGAATGGAACAATCCATGCAACACAACTCATATTAATCATAACAAGTGATTAGGCTCCAACAGATGGAAATCAACTACTTAAGCCGGTGGGTCGAGTATCAACCCGAGCCCACCACTCACGCACCCTCACCCCCACAGGGTGACATAGGACTTTAGGGATAAGGTTGACTGTTACTACACCATTCGTCATCCGTAGTCTCTCTCAGTGTGGCCTCTACTACCTGATAGCCTCCCACGTCCATTATCTCTGCCATGTGGACAGACCAACAAGCGCCGTTGATAGTACCTGGGAGCATCTCACAGGGTTCTAGCCTCTACTGGTTAGCCTCCCAAGACTTCTATCTCTACCTCATGGGCATCCCACTGCGTCATTAATAGCTTCTGGGAGCACTCCCACCGGACTTTACTACGCCGGGCAGTCTCTACACAGAACCGACGAAAGGAAGAACACTCGACACTCACAAATACGATCCTCATGGATCCAACGTTGTCGATTGATAAACATAAAAAAGGGGTATCAAATTCTCATGAATTCCCTCCAGGGCGCATAACTCAGATGCGGAGAAAACATATCATTCGTAGTGACTATGCCATGGTATGACCCCTTAATAGGTCATACACTTGTCTAACTCATTTAGACAAGATGCATGGCTTATACAGGTATAAATAAATATACAACGTATAAATAATTAAAGAATTAACCAAGATATTCTTTGCCTGGGGGAAAGAACCCCTTGAGAGGGCATCTTAAGGTCCCGATATAGGATATCCCAACAACCAAACAAGGAACACGAAGCACCCTAGCCCGGGTCTCAATAATGACCTCGCAAGGTCCCTTAATCCTGAGTATGAATTAGGAATTAAATATACAATGAAGAATTAATTAAGGAATTAATCATGGTAGCATTTAATAACATAACAACAAAGTACATATTATCTAAGGCATGCTTTACCTATAGATACTTATTTGTTTAATTAAATTAAACTAGGTGGGGACATACATGGATCAGGGCATGCTAACATGGGACATGGTATCTAGGTATGTATGAGCTCCTATATATGATACATGGATGTATAATCCTATCATACAATGTCTAACAAGGTATGGGTGCATCATAGAAAAACATGCATTAACATATATTCTTAATTAACAAGTTAATATGCAATTATGGTACCCCAGGGGAGGACAATGCACGTCAACGTGCATCGAACACCTCCCAACTGGACTGGATTGACCCACTCACCACAACACGGGTCGTTACGTATCTGTTCGCCAAGATCTGCACGACAAGGGCATCAAAAATGATGAGTATAACTACATAAAAACACTTAAAATTAACTAGAAATGTCAAAGACTTAAATATACATGCATATGGGCCCGCACGAATGCACGCATATCCGAGCACCCCGACACCTACCCGAGCCCTCGGGCAACCACACGCGTGGCCCCCGCACCCGTACACACATGCACGCACAGGTGCACGCGCTCCGCGCCCGTCCGCGTGCATAGACGCGCTTGTAGATACCCCAATTTTGACCGTCCAGAAAGACAGAAATACCTCAAGTAACACCTGGGAATAACTCACATTTGAGCATCTAATAGAAAACCAAAAGTTTAGGAAATCGGAAACCCTAACCCAAACCCTGGCCCAAACCAGGAACCCTAATCTAAACCAAAAACCCTAACCCTAAGCCAAACCCTGACCCTAACCTAAACCCTAAACCAGAAATCCTAACCCTAAACCGAACATTGGACCAAACCCCAACCCTCAACTAAACCCTTGGCCCAAAACCTAAAGAAACCTAGCCTCAAACCTAAACCCATCTAGAGAACCCCAGAAAACCTAAAACCTAAGAAACCCTGGAAAGGGAAGGCTAACCCTAACTAGCCGCCCCATACCAGGCGGCTAGTTGGCACTAGCCGCCCCCTTGGCCAACCCTGAACTGCTTCCCTGGATGGGACATAAAGCAGCATTAAATGTTGATCATTGCGACGGGTTGTGGCCTTTAGCCGCCCCATCTTGGCCAGACCAAACCACGTAACCGATCTAAGCCACCGCTTATCAGAGATGGGACGTTTGGCAGGTCATGATGGGGGCGGATACCAGAAGTACCCACCCCATACTGGGCGGCTAGTTAGGACTAGCCGCCCTTCACCTAGTCCTGACAGAAGAACCAAAGAATTAATGAGGGGTCTAATCAAACACATTATTAACCAAGCCATCCTATTACCCCCTAGACATTCCCCTGCCTCTTTTTTACTATAAATAGATGAGGTCCCAAGCCTTTAAACAACATCTAGAATTCCAATTGACAATTAACTCATTCCTAAACCAATAGTTCACCCCCCCTTCCACTACTAGAAATCCCTAGAGAGAGAGAAAGAGAGTCCATTTTGTGAGAGAAAAATTCATTCCCTACACAAAAACACCCTCTCATTCCCCCCTTCAGAAACCCGGGTTAAACCTAGCATAACCTCTGTCCAAAACCAAACTCATTTCCTACCGAAGTCCTGCTTTTCGAAAAAGCATGTGGCGATCACACAAACCTTGGAATCCTCTTGAGCCGTTGTTGGGCGCCTCAACCAGGAACGACACCACCCTTCCGAGAAGACGATCCGACCGAGCCCGCCAGGGCACGCATCTGATCCGAATCCCCGAAGAACCCCCACACACGCCCTAACGCCGGATTTATTTTTCCCACACCGACAAATCTGGCGATCACGGTGGGACATCCCTCATGAAAAATAACAAAAGGTAATCCTCTTCTGCCTCCCTTTTACAAGCTTGACTAGAACACTATCAACCCTCTAGGAAGGTTAGAGTATCTCACCCCTTGAATCAGATCCTCCGCTGTTTTGCATTACAGCATCATTTATTGCTTTGTAAGATGTACACCGCTGCATAATCCTTTACTGCTGTGTAAGCCGCACACCGCTGCGTAATCCTTTACTTCTTTGTAAGCCGCACACCGCTGCGCAATCCCTTACTGCTTTGTAAGCTGCACGTCGCTGCGCAATCCTTTACCGCTTTATTTACTGCTTTATATCTGCATTCATTCCCTTGAATCATTCCACACGCATCATGGAATCCCACCTAAAGGAGGAGATACTAGAGGAAAGAACCCACCAAGAGGGTCAGACCACGCAATTCCTGACCCATCTAGAGGAAAAGATTGCCAGTTTAGGATACCAATCCATAGAGGACATGTTTCATGACCTCGCTGACTACCGTCATACCAAGACCTTGAGACAGGAAGCCCCTGTCGAAACCCCCAATGTCATTCCCAAAACCCCGTCCGCACCCAGTCGCGTCAATCCGAGCGTTTTTCGTTCACCCCCCTTTCCCCCGCGAATCCAATGTTCCCAACCGTTTCCACCCCAGGCCCTTACCAGGCCACCCCAAACTCGGGACCGCTAGGCAGCCCTCCCAGGGGGGAAACGCTGATGAAACCATCCGGAGAATCCTCTCCGAGACTGGTCTCTCAGCCCCCAAGCACATGTCTCTATATAACTTGAGACAAATCCCGTCAGTTCACTTACCAAAGGGATTCAAAATCCCTAAATTCCACCGGTAAAACGGTCGTGGAGACCCAAATATTCATTTAACTACCTTTTACCTAGACACCCGACCGTTTCTAGATAATCAACCTCTGCTAGTTTTTCTCTTCCAGCCGCTTGGTACCTGGGTTTTAGGTTTTCTAAATTTGGACAACACCTAGATATGGAATTGATTTTACTTGGCTAGGGTTAAAAAGAGTTTAACCAGGGTTTTAGAGAGAGTTTATGGAGAGTGGATTTTGGTGGGAATGGGTTTTCTTCTCTCTCAACTAAGGCTCTCTCTCTCTCTCAAATGTTTACTTCAAGTGGTGGGAGTGAGTGTGGCTTGATTGGTGGTGTGTTTTGTGATGGTTGATGAATGAACCATCAAATCTTTATTATACATCAAATGTTCACCCCTATTTATAATAAAAATGATGTAAAGGAGTTACCTCTGGAACATAGACCAAAGTGGATAATAGGGTGGTTGATTTGACTCTCCATTAGATCTTTCTTTTTTGAAACTTGGTCTAGGAGAGGAACAACTACTTGGATTGAGCCGTCGGACTCAAGCAGTTGAGTTCAACAACCCGCCTTGCATCATGACCTACCTTACGTCCCATCTATGAAAAGCGGTAGAATGTGGCGGCTACTAGGTTTGAGCCGTCAGAGAGGGGCGGCTAAGAGGAACAAACCACCTAAATGATTAGCATTTAATGCCAATTTTATGTCCCATCTGAGGAAAGCAGTTGGGGGACGGCATGTTCAATGGAGCTGTCAGGGAGGGGCGGTATGTTGATTTGAGCCATTGGGCTTCTGGCATCCTAATTTTTCTAAGTGTTGGGCCAAGTCTTTTCTGTCTTTTCTCCCTCTAATTTCCCTAAAGAGTTTTCTTTATGGTCCAAAAGTGATTTATTTGTAAATATTAGTTGAGATAATTTTCTTTCTTTTGGACATTCAAAGTTGGGGTATCTACAATGTCCAAAGTTCATCCCATCACATTTACTCTTCCACCTAACATTTTCTCAAAAACTCATTTCAAGTCATCTCTCACTAGACTCTCTGTGAAAACATGGAAACCCTAGCATCGTCTCCCTTCGATTCACCATGACCGCCTTGTGAAAGCTTGAATCTGTGTAGATCGATGTTTGGGCCGGTGACGATCTTTGTTTATGGGGCTCTTGGACAAGCTAAGGTGGTGAATCGCCACTTTCTAACCACATTGTCCTCATCGCAACTATTCCGAGGTAAATGATGGGACACACATCTCTGCACTAGTCAGAAAACATAAGGCTACATGTTATCACAATATGAAGGCATGAATATCATAGAATTTGATGGCCTTGCACTTTCAATACGTCACTGTTGGTTGGGAGGGTTCAGCGGCCGACATGAAAGTCCTTAGATGGACATTGGAGAGTGGGGGTTTCACTGTGATAGAAGGTATATTCGTCCATCTTTTATTCAACTAAAGGTTGGTTGTGTTCCATCTTTTTATTTTAATTGAACGAATACAAATCATTTGTCCCAGAAAAATATTGTCTGGTTGCCTCAGGCTATGCGAACACTGTTAAGTTTCTAGCACCCTACTATTCTCATAGATATCATTTGTCCGAGTTTTTGAATCGGCATGCTAATAGATATAGCGGTCCAAATGAACTCTTCAACCATAGGCATGCACAATTGAGGAATGTTATTGAGCGTGCATTTGGTATTATTAAAATTCACTTCAAATGTCTTAGGTTCACTCCATATTATCCCTTTAGAACCCATACTAGAATTGCACTTGCATGTTTCATCCTGCATAATTTCATTCGTAGGGAGGAAGGGTCTGACATTTTTTTCAATATGAGTCAAGATGAAGAGCAAGAGAGGTTGGGGATGTTAGAAATGATGAAAATGCCAATGTGGATAATGAGGATAACGTTGGAGGGGCTCTGTTGCGTAGTTTGATTACCGGTCAAGTGTGGGGGAGTAAGCAAGTAAGTTGGTAGACTTGTAATTTTAGATTGCGTGATCTGAAATTTAACAGCCTTTGACATGTAATTCATGGAATCTAACTTTCTACTTGTAGAGGCAGTGAGGTGGTGGCGTTCTAGTAGGGTGGTTTGTCAATGTATTGTACTCTTGTTGCCCTTTTGTTTCCCTCATACTTATTTAGTTAACTACAACATAAAACTGTTGGATTATGTGATTTATACTCATGTTACTAATTATGAAATTTTTGGTTATGTAACAGGCATTTGTTTGCTTAATATGGCAAAGTACCTTTTTATGCTGTCGCGAAGGGAAGGAGGCCCCGGGTGTACAACTCATGGGCAGGTGGCCCTCCCGAAGAAGAAGCCCAACGTCTTCAAACCCGCCTTCTCCCTCCCTCCCCAGCTCTCCTCCTCCTCCTCCTCCTCCTCCTCCGAGTGGGATGACAAGGCATCCCTCCTCAAGAACTATTGCTCCTTCAATGTTGTCCCTAACCCTAATTTGCTCGGTGTCCACGCCCGAAGCACCCCCCTCGTCCTCCAGAGCTCCTCCCTCCAGCTCAATCGTCGAACCCAGGTGACTAGGTTCGAGACACCAGCGCCTTCCTACCTTTTTAGCAGCCCCTTTCCAAATTCTTATCTAGTAGAAAGGATTCTGCGTTTTTCACCTCTGTGTGCGGCCGGCCGTAGCTCAGAGAGGAGAACCCACCTAGTTTCTATCAGCGAGGCAATCAACAGAAACACTATATTTTCCTGTTTTTTTATAAAGTAGGTGTCGATGACATTTTGTCATTCTGAGAGGCTGTCAGGCCATTCAGAAAAGACCCTTCGAGTGATGATCTGCTTTGTCGCGAGACGAACCGGAATCAAGCTTCAGAGATCCCCAAATTTTAATACTGCCAGATTGACGATCACGGTGGAACCTCCCTTGTGAAAAATGACAAAAAGGTAACCCTTTTCTACATGCTAGAATTTGTTAAAACTGCTCTATTTGGAAAAACTACAATTTCCACCCCATTTTTCTCCAAGTGGCCCCCAAAGTTACTCTTTTATGCTTTAATCACCCACTTTTTTCGCCCCCCTTTACTGCTTTATATACTGCTTTACAACTCCCACCCTTTGCATTGAGTTGCAGCCTTTTACTGCTTTAATCGCCCACTCTTTCTGTCCCCTTTACTTCTTTATTTACTACTTTACAACTCTCACCCTTTGCATTTAGTTGCACCCTTTACTGCTTTAATCACCCACTTTTTGCCCCCCCCCCCCTTTTACTGCTTTATTTACTACTTTACAATTTTCACCCTTTGCACTGAGTTGCACCCCTTTTTACTCCTTTAATCATCTACCCTTTCCACCCCAATGTTGCTCTATTACCCTCACATCTGCCCCCATGGATGAATTTAACACCGATAACATCCTCGAAGAGGAAATACGCCAGGGAGACCAGGATAGACAAGTTCTAAGCTTTTTAGAGGAGAGAATGACCAATTTAGGATACCAGTTGGTAGACGACATGTTAAATTCCATAACCGGTCTCCATCAGACCGGACCCTTAAAGCAGGAAACCCCTGCTACCCCACTCAAGGCTTACCTCACCCCCACTATCCCAAACACCCCCAGTTTCTTGGTTAATTTGACCCCTTTTTCTGCTCTTGCATTTTCATTTACCCCACCTTTACCAATAAATCCAACCCCCCCTATAAATCCAATTTTCCCAATGATTTCTGCCCCAGGTCCCTACCAAGCCACATCTAGTCCAAGACCACTAAATAATCCATCTAGGATAGAAACGTTAGATAAAACAATTCGAATAATCATCTCTGAGATGGGAGTCTATATATATATATATAGGGAAGTAATTACGTGTTAGGCCTGTGTCATTTAGAGTCCTATTTTCGATCGGAGTCGCTAAAATTTTGGTTTTTAGCTACCTGCTGGGACTAGAGGACTCTAATTGAAAATATAACTACATATTATGGGTCTTGGTACAGTTTAATACTGCCCATAAAATTTTCGTTTAATTCCGATAACGTTTTTGGAATTATACACTTTCGGATTGATATTTGGATTTGATTTTGTTAAAATCCAGACGAAGAGTAAAAATCCGATATTATTACGAGATGTTCAGTTTTGAGATAGCTTCCATATAGAAGTGGAATTGGATCAACTGGATTCGTATATTAAAAGTTATGGGTATCTTTCCGAGTATACCCCGAAGTTGAGAAATCCAGGCAGCAGCCCTGTAAGATGTTTAGCCTAGATTTTGGAATAGCTGGAGAGGTTATTTGATCTGGGTGTAAACATGAAAGTTGTAGATAATCGTCTTATCTTTCAAATGCCACTGGAATCGTGCAATTCTGAGCTGTATTGAGGAAGTTATGGCCGTTTAAGTGAAGGCTGCGCAGAGGTTTTAAGTCCGAGGATGACTTGGTCATTTACTCGACCTTTGCTTATTTAATCCCCAAATGTGCACGACTTTGGGTCTCTCCTCCTCTCTTTTCTGGTCCAGCCCCCCTTTTGTATGTGTTTTGGGTGGAGGAGGTGATGGTGGTGGAGAAGAAGATCAAAAAGGAGTGGAAAAGGTGTGTTTATGTTGTTGTTGTGCTTTGTTATCCTCCCTTCTTAATCCATCTTCCTCAAGCTCCCCCTCATTGTTTTCCCCTCCCCTTTGGACAGCAGCCCCCCATGTGTTTGTTGTAATGCCACATTGAAGAAGAAGAGCAAGGAAGAGGTGGTGGTTGCGGTGGTTGCGGTTGGGGTGGCCGAGGGTGCGCTTGCGAGCCCCTACGCCCCCCTTTCCTTTCCTTTTCCCCCCTCTCCTTTGGTGAGTTTTCCCTCTTCTTTTTGTGGTTCTTATGCATATAAGGAGTGCTTGGTTGTTGGTGGAGGTGGTGATGAAGTCTCCTCTTCCAATGTATTTGAAGGTGTGTTGTTTGTAAGGAGGTGCGGGGCGTCGGGGGTGTTGGCGGTGGAGCAGCGGTGTGCGGGCATGCCGGAGCCGCGTATGGACCTCCCGCTCTCCTCGGTTGGGTTCAGCCATCTCTTTTGTAGCTGGTGTGCATAAGGTGCTCGCATGCGTGCGGAGTGCGCGGGAAGCGTGCATAAGGTGCTCGCATGCGTGCGGAGTGCGCGGGAAGCGTGCATGAGGTGCTCGAGGGTGTGCTTGACGTTGTTCGATGCGTGCGGAGTGTGCGGGCAGCGTGCACGAGGTGCTCAAGGGCGTGCTTGGCCTTGCCCGATGCGTGCGGAGTGCGTGGGAAGCATGCACGAGGTGCTCGAGGACGTGCTTGACGTTGTTTGATGCGTGCAGGGTGCATGGGCAGCGTGCACGGGGTACTCGAGGGCGTGCTTGCGGTGCTCAGACGCGTTCGGAGTGCTTCGTGGTGTTGAGCAGCTTGTTATAGCCAAATGCAACCATTGGATGATCCTTGGCGGATTGATATCGGGCTTCGGATTCAACTCGTCGCTCTCTTGCGTTTCGCGAGCCGTGCGCTCGTTAGGTGAGTGGTTCGATCCAACACTTTGGGATGCGCTCGATGCACGCCGCCGTGCATTGTGCATCCTTGGGGCATCTCGACCCCTAAATATGCTAGATATTTGCATGTTAGGGTTGTATAGCTCGTATATTGTGTAGAACCCCCTATTCTACCCTATACTTGCTTATATATGCATTCATGTTTGAATAAATGTGTTTTCATGTGCCCCTTGTGTTTTGGGCATATATTTTCGAATGAGTGTACGGATGTATAGAATATGCATGCCTTAGGTAGTATTGTAATACTCCTCCCCTATATGAGTAATATCCAGCATGTCAAACCTTGGGTTAATAACCGAATGCGTACTAATATTTTCCCTTATGATTAGACTGGAGGAATGGTGTAGTTGTTGCACCCATCTGTTGGGGCAAAACTATGACCAGCCTTTCCGGAGAGGATGAGACTTTCCCTCTCTCTCGCCCTCCCTCTTTACGCAAACTGAGTAAGTAGATGTAGTTCCTACTAGACTCAGGTGCGCTTGAGAAAATTAGTATGCACCGATTAGTGCGCGAGATCGCGCTTGACCCTTTCCTCTCAAGTTGGTGATAACCAACGAATGCTATGATATATTTTGTGTGATTGTATGATTTGTTGTTTATGATGTAAATCCGTGTTAGGGAGTACCCCTATAGTTATATATATTATCGTGCATGTGGCACATATTATCATGTTATGTTTCTCCTCATATATATATATATATATATATATATATATATATATATATATATATATATATATATATATATATATATATATGAGCGCATGTTAACTAATTTGGCCTATCCGTAATAGGCAAGGGTATGACCCGCGGTCGGGTCGTACCCTATTAGTTAAAGCGCTAGCGATGTAATCGTCCCTTGCATCCGAGTGATGCATTCGTATCGAATTCTGAAGAATTCATCGTGGCATCGACTTTGTTAAACCGATAGCTACGGCATTAACTTGGGCCTACCCGTGCTAGGCGTGTGTCTGAACCGCCTATTGGGTTATGCCCCTGGCTTTTCTACACGAGTGTAGAGATAGTCCTCGCGTTCGAGTGGCGCCTCCGTGTGGGAATACAAGAGTATTCGATATCATCGTTATATGTGTGTAAGTACCAAGGGTAGTTGGCTTTCCCATAGGGTTCGCATTGCGAACGCAAGGTGCTTCCTCCTGACATCGTCATGAGTCGAAGCTACCCGACATGGAAGCTGTCCTGTATGGTGCCACCACTTGTAGGTGCTACCGATGCGTACCGCGGTACACATCTAGAGAATGTACTGATCGTGGAAGGCCGACAGGTAGAGGCTGCACGGGAGAGAGCTACCAAGTGATATTTCGGGCTTCAAGTCGTTCTCCCCTTCGTCGGATCCATGTTGAAGCTGCCCGGCTCGTAGTTGTCCTGTGGGGTGCTCCCAGACGTATTTATGACACCTATTGGTGCGCCCATATGGTAGAGATAGCGGTCATGGAGAGGCTACCAGGTAGAGGCTCCCCGGGAGAGGGCTACCGGATGACGATGGGTGTAGAGCAACTGAGTTCGTTTCAAAAGTCCCTAGAGTCACCCCTCCGGGGGCTAGGGTGAGGATGAGTTGTTGTCACGTCGCCACGTGACCCAAATACCCATCGAGTATACTCTGGGTTTGTTACTTTTGATGCTTGAGGTATCGAGGTATATCTCTACCTCGCAGCAGATGGACGCATTGTGTCTCGTTAACCAGTAACACGTGGTGTTATGGTTAACCCTCATTTGTCCCCGGGTCTCCCTAGAGCTCCCCTTCGGGGTCGGGGCGATGAATGTGTTAAGTCACGTCGCTACGTGACCCATTTGTTTGTTCACCCGTTCCCATATTGGTTGGGTCCGGTTAAGTATCGATGTTGAGAGATATCGATAACAACTATCTCTATGTTGATGAGCACAATAGTGTTGTTTAGACCAGTAATTCCACGTCTCCTTGACAAACGGTATGGTCTCTCCCCAAGAGTCCCAAGAGTCTCCCTTCGGGAGTGAGGGTGTGGGTGAGACGGGTTGCACCGCCGTGTGACCCTATTATCCATTGGGTTTCAACCCATGTCTTTCCTTGAAAGGAAATTGCCTTAACAATAAATTGTTATAGTGGTGTTCGGTTTCCGACCACTCACTGAGCTTGTAGCTCACCCCTCGCGTACTGTTTCTTTTACAGGGGCGTTGTTGGGCGTGGAGCTGGAGTTTTCCTGGCGTGGTCTGCGTGCGTGGAAACGTTCTGTTCAGCGGATTGGCGAGTGCGAGGCTGTCAGCAGTCCTAGAGTCTTGTGTATTGGTAATTCGTGCGTGTGGCACTTGTTGTATTTTATTGGCTAGACTTGGCTCTCACAGGACAGTGATTGTGTATTCGAGTCTGTAATAATATTTTTGGTTTACAGACTTATTGATAGTTTATGCTTCCGCTTTTCAGTTGTATTATCAGTTATCATTGCTTCATTAGCCTTGTGTATTGTTTATTGGAGTCGTTGTTGACCTCTTGTTTATGATAGCTGATATTATATTATTGCCACGTCTCGCGGACGGCCGCCCTGGGGCGTGACATTACGTGCGGTCGTGCGGTCGGTGCGTCCGCGATCACGGGCCGTCGATCACGGGTCCATCGCATCGGACGGTTGGGTGCGAATCACGTCGACCGTTGGATGCGATGGACCCGCGATTGGTCGGCCCACGATCGCGACCGCACGACCGCATATTATCATCCGCATATATATATATATATATATATATATATATATATATATATATATATATGGTCGTGATTACGTGCGGTGTGCGGTCGGTGCGGTTTACGACGTGGGCCGTTCGATCGCGGGTCCATCGCATCCAACGGTCGACGTGAATCGCACCCGACCGTCCGATGCGATGGACCCGTGATCGACGGCCCGTGATCGCGCACCGCACCGACCGCACACCGCACGTAATCGGATCCCTATATATATATATATATATAGGGAAGTGATTACGTGCGGTCGTACGGTCGGTGCGTCCGCGATCACGGGCCGTCGATCACGGGTCCATCGCATCGGACGGTCGGGTGCGAATCACGTCGACCGTTGGATGCGATGGACCCGCGATCGGACGGCCCACGACCACGACCGCACGACCGCATATTATCATCCCCGTATATATATATATATATATATATATATATATATATATATATATATATATATATATATATATATATATATATAAATTATTACGTGTGGCGAACGGCGTGATCGACGGCCCGTGATCGCGGACGCACCGACCGTACGACCGCACGTAATCACTTCCCTATATATATATATATATATATATATATATATATATATATATATAGGGATCCGATTACGTGCGGTGTGCGGTCGGTGCGGTGCGCGATCACGGGCCGTCGATCACGGGTCCATCGCATCGGACGGTCGGGTGCGATTCACGTCGACCGTTGGATGCGATCGAACGGCCCACGTCGTAAACCGCACCGACCGCACACCGCACGTAATCACGACCATATATATATATATATATATATATGCGGATGATAATATGCGGTCGTGCGGTCGCGGTCGTGGACCGTCCGATCGCGGGTCCATCGCATCCAACGGTCGACGTGATTCGCACCCGACCGTCCGATGCGATGGACCCGTGATCGACGGCCCGTGATCGCGGACGCACCGACCGCACGACCGCACGTAATCACTTCCCATATATATATATATATATATATATATAGGGAGGTTATTGCGTGCGGCGAACGGCGGGTGCGGCAGTGATCACGGGCCGTCGATCACGGGTCCATCGCATCGGACGGTCAGATGCGATTCACATCGACCATCGGATGCGATGGACCTACGATCGAACGGCCCACGTTGCAGCCGCACCCGCCGTTCGCCACACGTAATAATACGGGGATGATAATATGCGGTCGTGCGGTCGTGCGGTCGTGGTCGTGGGCCGTCCGATCGCGGGTCCATCGCATCCAACGGTCGACGTGATTCGCACCCGACCGTCCGATGCGATGGACCCGTGATCGACGGCCCGTGATCGCGGACGCACCGACCGTACAACCGCACGTAATCACTTCCCTATATATATATATATATATATATATATATATATATATATATATATATATATATATATATATATATATATATATATATAGGGATCCGATTACGTGCGGTGTGCGGTCGGTGCGGTGCGCGATCACGGGCCGTCGATCACGGGTCCATCGCATCGGACGGTCGGGTGCGATTCACGTCGACCGTTGGATGCGATGGACCCGCGATCGAACGGCCCACGTCGTAAACCGCACCGACCGCACACCGCACGTAATCACGACCATATATATATATATATATATATATATATATATATATATATATATATATATATATATATATATATATATATATATACGGGGATGATAATATGCGGTCGTGCGGTCGCGGTCGTGGACCGTCCGATCGCGGGTCCATCGCATCCAACGGTCGACGTGATTCGCACCCGACCGTCCGATGCGATGGACCCGTGATCGACGGCCCGTGATCGCGGACGCACCGACCGCACGACCGCACGTAATCACTTCCCATATATATATATATATATATATATGGAGGTTATTGCGTGCGGCGAACGGCGGGTGCGGCAGTGATCACGGGCCGTCGATCACGGGTCCATCGCATCGGACGGTCAGATGCGATTCACATCGACCATCGGATGCGATGGACCTACGATCGAACGGCCCACGTTGCAGCCGCACCCGCCGTTCGCCACACGTAATAATTTATATATATATATATATATATATATATATATATATATATGTATATAAATTATTACGTGTGGCGAACGGCGGGTGCGGCTGCAACGTGGGCCGTTCGATCGTAGGTCCATCGCATCCGATGGTCGATGTGAATCGCATCTGACCGTCCGATGCGATGGACCCGTGATCGACGGCCCGTGATCGCGGACGCACCGACCGCACGACCGCACGTAATCACTTCCCATATATATATATGGGAAGTGATTACGTGCGGTCGTGCGGTCGGTGCGTCCGCGATCACGGGCCGTCGATCACGGGTCCATCGCATCGGACGGTCGGGTGCGAATCACGTCGACCGTTGGATGCGATGGACCCGCGATCGGACGGTCCACGACCGCGACCGCACGACCGCATATTATCATCCCCGTATATATATATATATATATATATATATACAGGCCGGATCACAGACGGACGTCCGCAAAATTGAATTTGCGGACGTCCGTCCTGACCGTCCGATCACGCGCGATCGGACGGTTCCAGAAAACAAAAAAATAACTTTAAAAGAAAAGGTCCACCACTTAATATGCAGTCTTTGATCTTATCCGTCCGATCAGATGTGATCGGACGGTCAAATAAAAAAACAAAAAATAAAAAAATCATTCTGCCACCTCGATTAAAACCCAAATTTCTCTCGATTCTCTCTCTCCTCTCCTCTCTTCTCTGAAACGAAAACCACCCCCTCCGAGATCCTCTGCGACCCCCAGCGAGCCCCGTCGACCACAAACGACTCCAGTGACCACCCTCAAACTCCGACGACCATCGGCGACCACCGCGACCAACGGTGACCCCGATTCAGGTTCCACTCTCTCCTTTCTCTATGATTTGGGTTTTTATATAGGGTTTGTGATGATTAGGGTTTTATCATCTAGGGTTTGTGATGATTAGAAGTTTTTCATTTAGGGTGTGTGTCTGATTCAGTATATACACTCTGATTGTTTTACCATCTAGGGTGTGTGTCTGATTCAAGTATGTATACGCTGATTGTTTTAATATAATTTTCTTGAACTTTTGATTTTTTTTTTTTTGAGGTTACGGATGTGGGCACTGTTCCATTGCTCTGTTAGGAAGAAAAAGAAACTCTCTTTTGAATGAAAAACATGGAATCTCAAGAATTTTATTGTTATTTTTCACTAGTTTGTGATTCAAAATTTCGTATATTTTAGACTTCAAACTGAAATCAACTTTTCTGTTTCTTGTGTCCCATTTCATAAAACTTCAGGAATACGTGTATAATCGTCTCAAATTCAGGTGATTCCCATTATCGTCACTCACCAGTTTTATTCGATTCCATTAGCATTATGAATTCCTCTAATTTTTATGTGGGTATTTCAGCTACGGATGGTATTTCACGTTCGTTCAGGGCTTCGTTTACCAGGCTCTCATATACCTACAAGGTTTCATTGTGAAACAGATGGTGAATCCTTGGAGGACATACGTGAAGCTCTCTGTGGTCTTAATGGGGTCTCATGGCCTCACCAAGGGATCTCTGGCTTTCCTCAACTACCCTGCTCAACTAATGTTCAAATCCACCAAGGTATGATGACTACTACAGCTTGCAACTTGATATATTATAATATCAATCTCTCTTAAAATGTATGTCTTGTGTCATAGTACTACATACATTTGACTATTGGATATTAGTGGTAGTTTATGCGTTTATTGTTCAAGAGCTCCCTCCATCGCTTGTTGTGAACTGGTAAAAGATAACTACCATAACATTGCTTCTCGTTAAGAAATTCCACCTGTCTCTTTATCTTAAAATGGTAAAATTTTATCAATATCTGAGAAAACTAGGGAGACTGGTTTGAAATGCGAGTTGATTGAGGGAGATAACAGGGAAAATGCCTAATGTGAATGCTTCTAATGAGTGTGTGTCTCTTTGTTGTGACTTCCATACTTTCAAAAATTTAAATTGTTTGGCATTCTCTTTGTGTTTCTACCTTAATTGTGCTTGTTTTGTTGGTGGGACTTGTGAGAGAAGCAGTAATTATTTCCCTGTTTTCAGATGGAAATGCTCTTTTGCTCAACCGTTGTTGGGCTCCCATTCTTATTTCCGCCAATGGTCTTGACAGGAGAGCTCTTTCGGGCGTGGAATTCATGCTCCCAGGTAATTTTGACAAGCCCACCTGTTCCCACCTGTTCCAGTGATTCATATTTGCGAGTATTTGAGCTAATAATTATTTGAGTTTCATCCATTCGACGATGCTTTGAAGGCGAATGCGAAAGGTGGATTTTCAGAGTTGCTTGTGGACATGTTCTTTTGAAGGGTCTCTAGTTCTAGAGCTTTGAAGGGCGGACATTTGAGAGAGGTTGAAGGGGGGGATTATTGAGGGCTAAGATTATAATTGTCTTGAATGATAAGATTATTCCAACAACAATGCCCTAAAAGTGATGAAGATATATTTTGTCTTGTTGTAATTTGTTATTCATGTGTTTTATTTTGGGATGGTTATTTTTTTCAATCCTGTGTTATGGTTTAGTTTATGTTTTGTTGGTTCTATTTTGTAATTCCACTATTACAGGTTCCAGATGCACTATGTGAATGTTGTTCCAATACTTGTTTTCAATCCAAGTGTTTTTTAAATTGAATAACAGGTTCAGGTGCTGTTTGATGTTTCAGTCCATGTTCCAACAATGTTTTCTTCTCTAGATATACTTAAATTCTATCTATTTTGATTAACAGTACCTCTGGTGGTAAAGGAAAGGTCCATGCTACTTAGGGTGTTATGTAGATCAATTGTTAGAGATCATCACTTATTTACTGATACTGACTAGGATATGGTTAATTTGAAATACCATGGACTGCAATATTATTGCGGTGCTCCAGGACCGTCCTCTCAATACCACCAACTCACATAAATTTGAGTATCTCAATAAAGTGATAGAATAACATTGTGGTGCTTTAACATGGCCAACCATTCAATATTCAAAAGCCAAAGGAGCATGATCAAAGGGAATAACAGAAAACCTTCGATTAAACAACCTATTTTACAAACTAATCCCAGTTTACAAACCAACTCAACTGAAATGGTTTCAATCAACCTGTTTTACAAACTAATACCAGTTTTTAATGGAAACATGAACCTCAACTTCAACCTCAACCACAAAAAGCTCTAAGCATCATCACAATTAGTTAAATTAATTCACACAAACTTCAACCCAAACAAAACTAAAATTATTATCTTCCACGAAAACTATTTGATCCAGCAGCACGGATTGACCAACTGTCTCGCCATAAGTTCTTCAATATTCCAATGGGTGCCTTATATTCAGTCTTCTCCTGAACAAACAATGTCATCATTAAGATTTACACATGCATTAAATATTTTTTCTAGATGTAAATGATGAAAATGCAAGATACAAACCAAGAAGTGTTAACAAGAATGAGATGACAAAAAATGATATTGACAACAAACACACACAATGTCTAGGTTTCAAACTATGTTTCGCACTTCAATGTCTAGGTTTCATACAACAAACACACATAAGGAAATAAGTGTATAACATGAAAGGTTCTTAGGAAAAAGCTTTCATGCCCACAAAAAAAAAGGATCCTCAGCAGCTCATGGGTTGGAATTGCAGATTTACAATAGCATAGTAAGTTGGAATTGACACCACAGGGTATTATATAGGTTGGAATTGCATAATTATATGGATGAAGCATGAAATAGTTATCCTGGGTGATGGCCACGAACACAACATAAGAAATACAAATTAAAGACATTAATCCATGAGAAAAGCACTGACTATACATAAATCCATGAGACAAGCACAGAAGGACAGAAATAGAGCAAAATTAAAGGACCACACATAGCAATTCATGAGTCCCCTGATTAGGGATTCCTCTGCAAATCTATGTGTTCCAAGAAAAATATATATATACAGTGCATCAAGAGTACTAACTAATGAAAGGGAATTTTTTTTCTTTCTTAAGAATTGCTGTCAAGATAATCAAGTGGTCAGAAGATGTATGATTTAATTCATCTTCCAACAAATGTAAAATGAGAATAAACATATAACTAATGACTAAAAGGAAAAGAAAACCAGAGGATTGAAAAAAAAATAGCATCACATTTCATAAACCCTAGATCTACACATCATTCAAAGAAGCCATTCAAAGAAACCCTAACATCATTCAGTCGGCATTCAAAGAAACTCTTACATCATTCAAGCATTACATTTTACAAACCCTAACAAACAAGAAAAGACCAACAAATCGACTGATCGAGAGAGAGAGAGAGAGAGACCTGAAGCCGAGAGACAGGGAGGGCCGTCGGGGGTCGCATGGAGAGACGGGGTCCCAGACGGTCGGGGTCGCAGAGGGTCTTGGTCGGAGGTTTTTTTATGGGGTTTTAAGTGTTTGCGGAGAAGGGAGAGAGAGGGGTGTGGACTATGCATTTCGTGGTCGTGGCAATATCATATTAATGATTATTTTATTTTTATTATTTTTATTTGGACCAAACAGAAATTGTTTTGATTCTTCACCGTCCGATCGAGCGCGATCGGACGGATGAGATTATATGTATCCCATATAAGTGGTGGTCCTCAATACCATCACAATTTTTGTTTTTTTAGATCGGACGGTCAGGACGGACGTCCGCAAATTCAATTTTGCGGACGTCCGTCTGTGATCCGGACTATATATATATATATATATATATATATAAGGAGCCGATTCAGTGCAGGAATGCAGTCGTGCGGGAAGCGATCACGGGCCGTCGATCACGGGTCCATCGCATCGGACGGTCGGGTGCAATTCATCTCGATCGTTAGATGCGATGGACCCGCGATCGAACGATCGACGTCGTTTCCCACATTCCCGCACTGAATCGCTCGCGTATATATATATATATATATATATATATATATATATATATATATATATATATATATATATCTTATTAGATGAGACTTACTATTTAAAAAAAAAGTGCACGACTGGAATTGAGACGGTAAGAAACATTATCCTTCATATTATGATGTCACATGTTCAAAGGCTTGGTAGCATTGAATCTAATCATACACCAAGCGCAAAATAGGACCAATTAAAGTAGATTTGTCAAAACAGCAACATTTATGAGCCACTCATAATAGTTTTAAGTACTTGCTTAAACATGCATTAATGATGTGTTAAAATACTACAAATAAGAAAGGATTAGATATCATTTTTTCGGTAAAATACTACAAACATGCATTAATGATGTGTTAAAATACTACAAATAACAAAGGATTAGATATCATTTTTTTGGTAAAATACTACAAACATGCATTAATGATGTGCCAAAAATGGTATCATTTTTTTGGTTCTTTGTAGAATTGATTGATCTTGAAGGGGCCATAAAGGAGGAAAATTTAAAAAAACTAGGGGTGCAATTTGGACGATATGAACCCGACCTAACCTGAATCAACCCCGACTTCTGTACAGGTTTAGGTTGAGATTTGTAGCATTTGGATTCGAATACGAATCATATCCTTGCAACTCGAAACTAATTCGAGGTGGGCTTGGGTTGAAGGGTCAGAAAACTCGAACCCGCCCCAAATCCAATGTGGTAAGGTAGTTAGTAGTAAATTTAAATATTTTGTTAAAATTTGAATATTTAATCTATGAGATAAAAATTTTAATTGTTCAAATTATTTTTACCATAAAATATAATATATTTATAATTTTATTTATTTATTGTCTTTCTACCCTCATTCATCAATTTTCATATTTATATCTTTTTCATGCAAAACACAATAGTTATGAAGTATAAATTGTCTAAAATGAAACCATCTTAATACAAATCTAAACAAAACCCATGCCCAACCCGAGCCCACTCCAACTTGAAACAAACTTGATGGATTGGGTTTAGGTAGACCTGTTCTAGCTAGTTTCCAGCTCTGACAGAAAATGATCCTATTTTTGTCCAACCAAAATTTAGGAGGGCAGCAAAATGCCCCAAGTCTGTAAGGAGATGCATGCACAAGGACAATAATGAAGATCTTTTGAAAAATAGATGTTCAAAATGTAAGATGAAGGGTAATAATAAGCTTAGTTGTCCTCAGAACAATGTGTAATGAATGGTTGAATGTATTTTAGTAGAATAATTGAATGTACTTTGGAATGAAAGGTTGAATGTCTTTTAGTATGAATTGTTGAATAGTTGAATATCGGCATTTTTATGCCTAAACTTCATGATTTGGTAGGATGAAATTGTTTGGTAAGGAAGTGATGGTGAAGGTTGTGAAAGGCCAATTTTGGTTCACTAATCTGGCGATGTATATCATCTTTTCACACGTCTTTGGTTGTGTGCGAACAACCCTCATAGGGCTTTCTTTTATAAAACAGTGATGGTTGGTAGGGTGTCATTGTTTTGGAAGGTAAGGATGATAAAGGGCGTGAAACATGAACCTGGACCATGGTTCACGTTTCTGGATATGCATTTTAGCTTTCCACATTTTGAAGGGGACATTGAAAGATGAAATGAATCTCCATGATTGTGAACCGTTCAACTAAGTTCATGTTTCACACTTTTCACAATGACTTTCTTGTGAGACAATTTCACCCATCAAAACTCACCAATTCATGAATGCCCTGTTAGGGCTATTCGTACATTACCAAAATCGTGGAAGGATGAAATGCATCTCGAGATCCGTGCAAATAAATTGGTTCACGTTTCACAACTCCCTTAGTGACTTTTGTATGGGAGTGCGGTAAAATTACATAATTACTTGATTTCATTCATTGGATTTACAATTACAGTGACTTTCAAACATGTGCATTTACGCTTGCATTTAATTAATTAGTATTATTATGAAACCAAAGCAATAACATTGATACATGAATGGCAATGGGGTGGGTTGAGATGAGTTTTATGAATTTCAAACCCAAATCCGTTTACAAAATTCTGCTCAGACCCATCACAATCCCATGACGGAATTACTTTTTTAATCTCAAATCTGTCCCAATAAACATGTAATAAATCTGAACCCGCTCAACCCGTCCCATTTAGGTCAGGTTGAACCAAGACAAGTTTTAAAAAAAATATTAAAACATATTTTTTTATAATATTTAATGTAAGTTGAAATTTAAAAATAAAAATAAATATTTATTAGAATAAATCATACAAATAAGTAGGGCTGGTAAACGAACCAAGCCGCTCGGGCTTGGCTCGGGCTCGATTCGATTTGAGCTCGTTCAAGCTCGTTCATTTAAACAAATGAGCGAGCTTGAACAAATTTTAAAGCTCGGTTAGGCTCAGGACCTGTATCGAGCTTCATTTTATGTTGAAATTCGATCCGTTTGTGTTATTAAAACTTAGTTGAAGCTTGACTAAACTCCTTTATAAAATCAGAATATTAAATTAATATAAAGTTATGATCGTTTAAGCTCATGAACTTGGCTCATTCAGGTGAAAATTTTATTTTCAATCCCTAAAAACCCTAAAATGAAGAAGAATGCAAGGCTCGTTGAGGCTCGTGAGCTCGACTCGGCTCGGCTCGGCTCGACTCATTTATAAACGAGCCGAGCTTAAACATATCAAAGCTCGGCTCGTTCGGCTCGTTTACCACCCCTACAAATAAGAAATAAAATATGAAATATAAAATTTCAATTTCCATAACAAATAAATATATTTTTTCAAATTTTTTTTTTAATACCTAAAGACAACCCATGCATGTTTATATGATTTCCAATTTCAATTAGCTTTTAATTTTATTCATTTTCATTTTTTAATTTGTTTTTTAGAATACTAAATTAAAGATATAAATTATGTAATTATTATAATAAATATTTAATATTAATATCAATTGCAACTAGAGGCAGGTTCAGAGCGGGTTTTGTTAATAAGTAAATCTATTTTTCATTTCAAACCTGTCAGATTTCATTTTATCTGTCTCAAACTAGAACCCGGGCGCGTTATTGGAATAGTCTCACTATCATCCCGCATTGATAAAAGAGAGTAATTCTCGGTATTAAAAACTTATAACATTTTTTTATCTGTTATAAACTAAGTAGAATATGAATATATAAACAAAACACTCAAGCAAATAGAAAAGTAGAGGTAGAGAGAGATTTTTTATTCTTCACTTGTTGGTTGGTTATGGAATACATTACAAACCCCTCAATTTATAGGGTCCATGGAGGAATCCCAAAGGTGGGGAGTTACAAGTCTATAGAGGTGAGGGGGTAGATAATGCGGTGATTAATAGTGAGGGTTATGGAATTGAATGAGAGGGGTTATGGAGTTGAAGAGTGGGGAAGGTTATGACTTAGATGAGTGGTGGTTATCCACTATATTCACAACACTCCTCTTGGATGACCACCACGATAAGATAATTGCCTCATTAAAACCTTGCTTGGAAAACCCAGTGGGAAAAACCAAAGCGAAGGAAAAAAAAAAGTACAATATACTTTATCTTATACTGGTGTATGCGTTTTAACACTGCCTCATTAAAACCTTGCTAGGAAAACCCAATGGGACAAAACCTAGGCGAAGGAAAAAGAGTACAGCACGCAAATGTCATCTAAAAATATACTCCCTCTCATAATGATAAGGTAAAAAAGATTGGTTACAAATACATTGCGTCTGATGTCGTACACCACCTTTATAAATGTTGACATGGGCATGTTTTATTGAACAAATTGGCATGGTTGCCTTTCCACTAAATCTGTAAAACATCGATTTCACATTCACAAGCTTCAAAATGATCAACCTGTAAAATAAAACTCCAAGATGTAGATACATAATGATCGTTGTACCACCACATATGGATACATAGCCTGTTTGTGAGGATTTGAAAAATATCTCGAATATGCACATGATATTCTTTCAACAAGTGACCATGAGTGGAATTCTTTGAGTAGAATAACCAACATATGTTCTTTCACAAAGATAACAGAAAACGTGTTTAACATCATGTCAGTGCCTTCAAATTGGCGCAAATTTAAATCTGGCCCATAAATTAAACTAAAAATGCAACGTCATGTTTACTATACTGTATCAAATATAATAAAGCATCAATTGCAAAAAGATATGATACTTCAGGCCCAGAAGATTTTGGGTCAAGTGACCTGATAATCATAGGAGTACTTAATGGATGACATTTATCCATATTAAAGCGTTTCAGAACTTTTTCAATATATATTGTTTGATAGACAAATATCTCACTTGAGCTTCGCTTGATCTGCAGGCCAAGATAATATTTAGTTTTCCTAAGGTCTTTCACTTTGAATTCATTTATAAGATGTTCTGCAATTTTGTTGAGCTCTTCAAGAGTTCCAATTGAATTTATGTTATCAACATAAATTGTCAAAATAGCAAATCCCTTACTGGATGTATTTATAAGGACACACGAGCAAATGAGATTGTTTTCATATTATGCTATTATAAAATATTCACTAAGACGGTTGTACCTACTGCGTTAAACAGTACAATGAACGTCTTAACTTTATTGAGAACATACTCTTTGATTTTTCTTTAGGCAATTTATATCTTTCATGGATTCATGTAAATTCCCATATAGATAAGCTGTTACTTCGTTCATTAGTCTCATATCAAGTTTTTCAGAAACTTTGAGACTTTCTAGGTAATGGAACGTTATTGTATCCATGACTTATGAGTATGTTTTTTCGTAGTCAAATCCCAGGTTTTTGCAGGAAACCTTGTGTCTTATATCTAGTAATTTTATTTTCTCATTTCGTTATCTTACAAACACCCATTTGTAACCTTCAGAGTTAACATCTTTTGGGGTATGTATTATAGGTTCAATTACACCACACTTTTCAAGAAAACTCAATTCTACTTGAATTGCATCTTTACACTTTGGCCAATTATTTCTTTGTGACATTCATTTATGCTGTGTGATTGTAATCATCGCCCTTTAAAATTTCAGTAGCTACTTTGTATGATAAATATGTCATCAATGATTATTTATTTGTGATTCCACATTTCTCTTATATGAATTTAAAATATAGAGATCTCAATATTATTAGGTATTTTTTCCTCTTCAAGAGTTTGTATAGTCACTTCTGGAACTCGTTTCTCTTCAGGAACATTATATTCTTCTAGAGTTTTAAAGAAAGTGGATCTATTGTTCATAATCTCTTCTGAAGCATTATGTATAACTTCTTCTGGAGCATTATTAGAGCATGATTTTTCATTGATCTTCACTTCTGGGGAGCTGAATCTTTTAACCTATTGATCTATCACGCTTCTAGCGTGCATTAGGAATTTGATTTTTCACATTGAGTGGTACGTGAGTCTAGATGAGACAGTGTGGATGAATTCCACGATAATTCTCGTCGTTCTTTAGGAACAGATCATACTTCAGGTACATTCTTCCCTCCCCCTAACGACGGGAATATTGTCTCATTAAAATGACAATCCACAAATCATGCGGTAAAAACTATCATCGAGCAAAAGAATTTTCTGGTTCTTTAGTATATGCCCAAATGAATAGTTCAACGCATTATCATGTATCATGGATATCTGAGATGGTCATGCCAAATCATAAAGATCATAGAACTTTTGGTTCATATGAATAATTATGGATATTTATATTATAACCCTTAGGAGAGAGGATAAAGCTTTTCTAATGTATGTTTCTAGCATGGAAACATTATTAATGTATAGATATGTATCTTTATTAGACTTCTTCTGGATCTACATGATACAATGTATTGTTGATACAACTTTTGTGATATCTGCTCTTCTGGAGCTTTCAATCAAGTTTGTAATACCAAAAATAATATTATCATTTGCATTAATTAATGTTAAATTAAAAAAAACTAAGAATAATATCAAAAAATGAAAGCGCATTTCATATAATAAAGAAAAATGAAAAAATAAATACAAAAGTCACAAAAGTTTGAACGTACATCAGGTATGTAATCATGTTCTTAAATATCACATAGATGACAATCAGTTTCCTTTGTATTTATTTTAGGGGTTGTTTTGCAAAACTTTCCCTTGCTTTCATTCAATAGCATTCTACTTCTTGTGGTTTCAAATAATTTGTCATCTCTACAATTGTTGTGGTTTTATAAACCATGAAATAATCCTTGATCATGTCTATTGCTCAAAATAAAATAAAATGCATTTGCTTCAGGCAACGATGCTGAGTCAATATATTGGGTTTCATGATTTTTTTATTTATATTATTATCAAAGCTCATTGTTCCGCAATGAGAAGATATGAAATTTGATAATAATATTTTTGCTTTCGATATGCTACTACTGGAGCATCTTTGAAGCATAATGATTGGTAGACCTTTCACAATGAGATGTTAATATTTAAATCCTCTTTATTATGATACCGAAAGCTAATAACAATTTTTACATGTTCCTACAGGGATACATGTATCCTTTTTTTTTTATGATCCTTCAAAACCCCATAAAATTTTCATAGCTTTTGTATATTTCTACAAACCCAAATAGCTATTAATTTTATATAATCTTTCAGGGATAATAAAATTGTATGTAATCTTTCAGGGATAAAATAAAATAAAATATTTTTGCATGGTCCTTCAGGAATCCAGGTAATCATAACATTCGCATAGTCCTTCACGAACTTATGTAACTATAATTATTACATAGAACATATAACTTTGTAACATATAAATTGATATTACATCAATTATCTATGAAAAATAATTCCTACTATGATATGAAATATGAATTTTGTATCTATAGGATGGATGGAACATGGTACTCCGGGATACACATCAAATACATGAAGATGTGTCCATTGGGACATCCCATGAATCAAATTCCTTCTAATGCATATGTGACAAAATACATAACAATATGTGAAAAAGTAAGATTCATGTATCTATTTAATAGATAACATATTGCATGATATAATACATACCTTCTTATTAACCAGAGAAAATTCACCGTTTCTTTTAAAGACTATATCAACAAAGGTCTTATTATAAAAAAATGTTTGTAAAGAATTAGTACTTATGAAGACAACAAACTTACTGGTAGAGTCGTATTGCAAATGAACTAGAGACCCACCAAAAAAAAAAAAATACAAACCTTTAGGAAACCCTTTTACATGATCCTCCAAATATCCATATAATAATTTTTGTATAGTCCTTCAGGGATAAAATAAAATAAAATTTGCATGGTCCTACTGGGACACATAATTCATAACTTTTATATAGCCCTTCACGGATCCATGTAAACACAATTTTTGTATGCTCCTATAAAGTAATATAATGATTTTTACTTGGTCCTTCAGGGACTAATATAATCATAATTTTACATGATCCTTTAGGGATCCATATACATAAAAAAAAAAATTATTGTCCTACAAGGACACAAGAAGCCATAATTTTACATGATCCTTCAGGGATCCATATACATAATTTTTTTTTATTGTCCAACAAGGACACAAGAAGCCATAATTTTTTTTTTTGTATAGTCTGTCAGGGATAAAATAAAATTTTTTCATGGTCCTTCAAGGATCCATAAAAGATATAAAAAATTATACAAGTTAACAGGTTTGTACACAAGTAAAGAAAACATCAAAATTTCCATACCATGGAAAGATTATTAGCAATCATATCAATAGTTCAGGGGATAATAGTAAATGCAAAAGAAATTTTCAAGCATCTATGAACCTCAATTTAAATGCATTTCTCTGTTATCCAAATCCACACTTCATCTTTACTTGCATAGTTGACTGAATCAACATATTAGGTACTTGAAAATAGAAAAGGCAATATTTGATTTTTTATATCTCATTTTTTCAGATTTGGCGTTGGGCCCAAATGGGTCCAATTTGATTTATAATTATGATAATTATAAATTGATGTTGAAATATTTATTTTATATTTTTCTGTAGATCTTTATAGTGTCAAGATACTTTGGTTGAAATTTGGTGAGATTCGGAGTTCAAGAAGTTAGGTTTTTAGGATTTTGTGTTAAGTTATTGGGCCCAGGGATCTAGTTGCGAATCCAAAATACCTTTTAATAGCCTTCAGGAATCTATTTGTAAATCAGGTAGGAATCTGTTTGTAAATCGGATAGGGACCCCATTGTAAACCTGGAACACTTCAGGGGTCGTTTTGCAATTTTGTTAAACCCCTTTAAATAACATGTTTGGGTTAGGGTTTTCATAAAAATTTCAGAAGGTCTGAAGGGTAGTGATGACCTAACCCCAGATGGAGATGGTGGGTGGTGTAACCAGATCTAAGATGAGAAATCATGCTTCTAATGATTTTTATTGTTTAGGGTTTCAATTTATTTTTCTTGTTAGGATATGAATGTGTCGATTAATTGTTTGGGGAAGAAGTTTGATGGATTAGGGTTAGGGTTTGATCGATTTTAATTAGTTGATTATTTGATTATATGTCAATGAATCTCGAAGGAATTCTTAAGATCAAATTAGATTTATTAGTTTTGGGGATTTAATGGCTATTTTCGGGTTGATTTTATGCTTGGACATAAATCGTGTTTTTTACTATGATAGAGTCGTTTCTGGGAAAAATGTATTTGACGAACAGAAATAGATTTTTAAAAGAGCTTTCCAACGAATCATGAATCGTCTAATTCGGATTTACGGGTAAAAAGTTATGATTTTTGAAAGATTTCTGTTCAGTTTATTGGAATTTGAATATTTAACTTGATGACCAAGTTTGATGAATTTTAGAGATTAAAGGGATCCCAAATTTGATGTTTAATGAAGTATAAATTTGTTTTGCGGGTTTTGATGATTTTATTGATCTTGAGAACTTAAATAAAATCTTAAATCGATAATTTGGTTTAGTGGGATCAATGAATATTGATTGGATATTATTGTTATTTGGATGTAAATTGATTGGATTTGAGTTACTCGATCATGGAATTATAGTTGAGCCTTATTGGATTTGTCCAAATGTTTATTCAAGGATTGATCGATCATATGAGTCTTATGGAATAAATGGAAATTGATTATCGGATCAGATCATTGTGAGTATGAGTATTCTAATATTTATTCGAAGTTGGGATTTTCATTAGGACTTTGAAGTGAGTTGTTGATTGTAGGTCTATAAGATATGGGCTTTTGGGATTATTGGACATAGTGTTGTTATAAGTTGATTGTCAGTTGTTTGGGTCGTGATTGATTATTTCTGATCTATTATTGTATAATTGTTATGCTAGGTTATCAACGTGCGAGTGTGTATCGTTGATGCTTGCGTGGGCCGAAGGTGAGTGGGTCTAGTCTCATATAAAGTTTTTGAAACTATCTCTATGTTATATCATTCTGCATCATGGTTACTTTAAAATATATAATTGTTAATTGGGGTATGGAGTACTTGAACATATCGTCATGATTTTGATGCGTTGTTTTACATATATAACTTATATATTTGGAGAGCATATTTTTATCGCATGCATATGTTTTGGAACGAATGGTTGATCGTGCATGCATTACAACGTCTAGGTGGCTCGGTCTTGGTGGCCAACGTCTAGGCGGGCGTACGTCTACGTGGCCAGGTCCGAGAACGTAGGACCCAAGTCTTTGTGGCTATGTCTACGTGGCCATGCCTGTGGAAGGCCCCGTGAGCTAGGTGCTGCGAAGACGAACATGCGTGTTCGTGGTGTTGCATGCATCATGTTGGATAGGATTGTGTGTGTGTGTATGTATATATATATAGAGAGAGAGAGTTGATTCTGTGCAGGAAAACGGGATCGGGTCCACCGTGCGGGAAAGAAGAAGAACCGTTCGATTGAGATTCTATCCATCGGATGGTTCTCATAAGTTAAAAAAAAGTAGTTTTTTTTTTCAAAGAAACCGCCCCTGCCCGTGACCCATCTCTTCCTCATCTCTCTCTCACTCACTCTCTCTCTGTGGAAGAGAAAAAACAACCCGTGACCCATCTCTCTCTCACTCACTCTCTCTTTGTGGAAGAGAAAAAACAACCCTCCTGAAGGTTCTTTGGAAAGAAAAAGACGTGTGTATCACTCTCTCTCTCTCTCACGCCGCCTTCCGCCGATGTCGCTCTGGCCTGATCCCCCTCCATCCTGACGCTGTCAGACGTCAACGCCGCCTCGAGCCCGAACCCTCCTCCATCCCGACGCCGCCTCGGATCCGACCTCTCCTTCTCTATCCCGAGTCCATCTCCTGCACATTGTATGTATTTCTGAAACCCTAGATTTGATTTGTTTTTGGGGATTTTGATTTTTTGTAGAATCTGAAACCCTAGAATTTTTTTTATTTTATCATCCATGTTCTTTAAACCCTAATCTTACATTTCAACAGAACGTGCACCAAAAATGTCTAGTGGAGTTGGTGGTCACTTTAATGATTCTTGCCATTCTATTGAAAATGTTGAAGAATTATATGGTGAGGACGGTGGGATTTGGATTCCAGAAATTGATGATCAATTTAAACCAGCAATTGGGATGTCTTTTGACTCCCTTGAAGAAGGAGAGAAATTTTATATGAATTATGCTAAAATGGCAGGATTTAGTGTTAGAAAATCTTCTACAAAGTATCGTAATGTTGAGGGATCAAAGGAACTTTATTTGAGAGATTTATTTGTTCAAAAGAAGGGTTCAGAAATTCATCAAGCACTAGCAATACAATCCAAAAAAAACCAGAGGACACACAAGACTAGGGTGCAAGGCTAAAATTAATTTCATGAGAGAAGATGAAAAATGGAAGGTGCATGGTTTTGTTGAAGGTCATGCACATGTTATCCACTCCTCGAAAAACACATCTTTTAAGATCACATAGAGAAGTAACAAATGTACAGAAGTCTTTGATTGATACATTTAGAGGAGCAAATATAAGCACTGCACAAACCATGACTATATTGGGGTTGGATTCAGGAGGATATCAAGAAATTGGCTGTACAGAGAGAGATATTCGAAATTATCAAGCAAAAATTCTAAATGAAATGAGAGAGTATGATGCACAATTATTTTTGAATTATTTCAAAGAGAAAGCTGAAATGAATCCTTCTTATTATTTTGCATATAAAGTGGATGATGAAAACAAGTTGACACATTGTTTTTGGGCTGATGGAGGTGCAAGAAAGGCATATGCTCATTTTGGGGATGTGGTTGTGTTTGACACAACTTATGACACAAACAAATATTCTTTAGTTTTTGCACCTTTTACTGGGGTGAACCACCATTTTCAGTCCATTACTTTTGGTTGTGGGTTGTTAGTGGCTGAACATGGGACACTTGATAGAACTCCAGAAATTGTTACTAGTTATGGTATTGAATTGCAAATGGCGAAGAGATACACTCACAAAATATTTTACATGTTCCAAAAAGAAGTTGTAGCTTCAATGAATTATGGTTCAATGTTGAAAAATTCAAAGAATTTACATGTGCATATTGTTAAATGGTTGGGGGATTCTCCAAAATTTCATGAAGTTTCATATAATCCTTCAAATTATGAAATCAGTTGCCCATGCAAAAAGTTCGAAAGTGAAGGAATTCCATGTGCACATATAATAGTTGTTTTGAGAAATAATTTTGTTGATTGCTTGCCTGAAAGCCTTATTCTTGAAAGATGGACAACATCGGCTAAATCAAAGACCGTGTATGATGATGATGGGGTGGAACTTGAAGAAGTCCGAAAGATAACTCGTGGCAAAAAGAATATTCAGATTGTGCGTGCATTTGCAGAATGTTTAGATGATGCTCCTATTGAAGTATGCAATGCGGCAAAAGAAATGTTATCTACTCTGCAGAAAATGAAGGCGTCACACAATGCATGTGGTAGTAATAATCCAGTAGGGTGCAGTAGCATGTCAATCCCTTCAGTTGTGAATGTCCATCCCCCAAATATATCAAAAATGAAAGGAAGTAGAAAGAGAATGAAGGGAGGAAAAGAAAAAGCTATGGAAGACAGTGGGAAAGTTAGGAGAACATGCAGTGTATGTGGGAAAAAAGAGAAACATAACAAGCGTAGCTGTCCTAAACTAAAAGAGATGTAAGTTTTTCCCTCTCTGTCACAATTTTAAGTTCTTTAATTATTTTTATGCATATGTGACACTTGAATTATTTCAGGTTAACACAAAACAGTCAAGAGGTACCTATAACATACAATGCAACACAAGCTTCTACTATGATTTGACTGCACCCCTAATCAGGTAATGAGTAATGACCTAATAAGCCTCATTTATTTTCAGATGTTCTATGCTTAATACAGAATGAATATGTTTATATTTCAGGTAACATTTTCATGACTACACTTGTTGCTGCTGCTACATGGGACCAATTTTGCTGCTGCTACATGGGACCAAGTTTGCTGCTGCTGTTACATGGGGCCAAGTTTGCCATTGTTGTTGAATGGATACTTGCAATTTATTTTGTTAATGAAGGGATACTTGGTTTTTGTTTTGCTGTTGGGATACATGTTTTTGTTTTTGTACACACAGTGAATGTATAGGTATTTGTTTTTGTTTTTCTTTTTTTCAATCCTCTATTTGCTGCTTGAATTACTTTTTTATGAATGAATAGACCTTCCTTTGTTATTGATTTTTTTTTTTTCAATTGTTTTATATGAGTAGATCTTCCTGTAGTGTTGTTGAATAGATTTTCCTCTATAGAGACCAGATTTGTGAATATATGATACTTATTATTGAATTTGGTGGCTCTTTTGTTAGGTGGTGTTTGGTGGCACAATTGTTTAATAAGCCTGGAGGTTATTTCTTGTAATCCTTATTTGATATGTAGTAAAATCTCCAACACTCAAATTTTGATATGAGTATACTGAAGAATTTACAGAATATGGTATGAAAGAACTCCACTGCTTTACATGAACATGAACATACCATTTTTTTATTTGAGTATACTGGTTACATTAACCAAACAAATTGTCCTGTACTGCATTGTGAACTGAACAACTATATAAACTGAACTACACAGAACCAACACATTACCAAATCTTGTTATTCAAACTGAATTGCATTATATAAATTTTACTACACTACATAAATTAAAGTACTGAACTGTATTACATTAACTGCCCTGTAGTACATGAGCTGCACTATATAAATGCAGTACATAACTATATTACATAAAGTTCCCTGTAATACATAAACAAATGCAATATGCTTCGGTCTTCTTCTCCTCCAAAAACACAAGCCACCAAACAATCCTTTTTGGCTTTTCAGTCTTCTTCTCCAAAAACAATCTAAAAGTCAGATTGGATGACTTGCTAGTTTAACTTCAAATCTGTATCAATGGCTGAGAAACAAAAAAACTGCATCAGTGGTCATTAAATTAATTAAAACATTTGGCCATTTGGAAGATATGAATCAATTTAAGACAATAATCAAAATCAAGGGTAAATAAAATTAAAATCCATTAAAATGAAAAAAATATAGGGTTTTAGATTCTACAAAAAATCAAAATCCAAAAAAAAAAATCAAATATAGGGTTTCAAAAATACATACAATGTGTGGGAGATGGAGTCAGGATAGAGGAGCTGGGGTCGGGCTTGAGGCGGCGTTGGGATGGAGGAGGGTCGGGCTTGAGGCGCGTCGAGAGCGTCGGTGTCTGAGCAACATCTGCGGAAGGCGGCGTGAGAGAGAGAGAGAGCTTTTCTCTCCAAAGAAGGTTCAAGAGGTTGTTTTTTCTCTTTCACAGAGAGAGAGAGAGATGGGGGAGAGGTGGGTCACGGGTTGGGGAGGATGGAAATCCCTTCCACAAAGAGAGAGTGAGTGAGAGAGAGATGAGGAAGAGATGGGTCACGGGTTGTTTTTTCTCTTCAACAGAGAGAGAGTGAGTGCGAGAGAGATGAGGAAGAGATGGGTCACGGGCAGGGGCGGTTTCTTTGAAAAAAAAAACTACTTTTTTTTTAACTTATGAGAACCATCCGATGGATGGAATCTCAATCGAACGGTTCTTCTTCTTTCCCGCACTGAATCACTCGACTATATATATATATATATAGTCGAGTGATTCAGTGCGGGAATGCGGGCGTGCGGGAAACGACGTCGATCGTTTGATCGCGGGTCCATCGCATCCAACGGTCGAGATGAATCGCCCCCGACCGTCCGATGCGATGGACCCGTGATCGACGGCCCGTGATCGCTTCCTGCACGACCGCATTCCCGCACCGAATTACTTCCCTATATATATATATATATATATTATTGCATGTCTTGGTGGCCTTTTATATATTTTCTCTCTTGATATATTACATGTCTGCGTGGACATTTTATGACTATTATATTTTGATTAAAAATGTACTAACGGGACGCTATAGGTCCATTCACTGAGCGTGTGGTTGCTCACCCCTCATTTTCCCAACCTTTCAGATTAGTTGTTGGTGGTCGTCGATATCGTTAAGGCATTGGAGGTTGAAGCTCGTATAATGATTTTCGGAGCACTAGACACTTGTAGAAGGTGTTGATCATTACTTTGGCATGTAGAAGACCCATATGTATGATAGCATGATGATATTTAGAATTTAGTTGATCCTGATGTATATCCAGTAATTGAGGATTTGTTTCGATTTTATCTTGGAAAATTTATGAATAAAATATGGTGATGTATTGATATATAATTATGGTGATGTATTCTTATGTTTCTAGAAAAGAAAAAAAATAGAACTCTGAGATTCGAAGTTTTAAGGTAACGCAACCGGACTTTGCGCTTCAAAACGGAGTCGTGGGTTCGGGGGCGTTACAAAAACCATAAATTTTCTTTATAGGGTAAGAAAACCATTGTCGGCCATGTTGTATACAAAATATAAGATAAAATAAATCATGATGATTTGAACATCATAAACTCACCAAAATTATAAATATTTGTGAATCCTTTTTTTATTTTAAAAGAAAATATATAGTTTTATGAACCCACCAAATACAAACCTTTGGACATCCAATAAACTCACCAAATTACAAATCTTTGGAGATCTCTTTAACCTCTTGAATGCTTGAATCGAATAAGAGCTTATTTGTGCTGATAATGAGTTGTAAACTAAATAAAATACATAAACATACGAATGCATAAACAAAACATACAAGCATATAGAGAAGAGAGGTAAAGAGAAATTTCTTATTCTTCACTTGTTGGTTGGTTATGGAATACATTACAAACCCCTCAATTTATAGGGTCCATGGAAGAATCCCAAAGGTGGGGAGTTACAAGTCTATAGAGGTGAGGGAGTAGATAGTGGGGTGATTAATAGTGAGGGTTATGGAATTGAATGAGAGGGGTTATGGAGTTGAAGAGTGTAACATCTGCAAATTTTTACTATTTATATATTGATATATACTAATAATTTAAACTAGTATATACGGCCAAATGTGGATTTTTTCCAAGCTCTTGGACAGTCCTTTTTAAGTCTAGGGTGCGTTTGGTTGCACTATTACAAAATTGATTCTGCATGAATTTATGTTTTAAAACTGGTTTTACAGAAAGCTCATTCTCTCCGCCTTTTGAAAATCGCAGGTTTTTTAACATTATTTGTTTAAAATTTATCTACAAGAAGCTGCAATTGTAAAACTGTTTAGTTGCATGATTGTTTAATCAAATTCCCGCAAAGTAAAAATTGTCCAATCGTGCAACCAAATGCTATTAGTTGCATATTTTTATGTTTTAAAATGGTATGTCCAATCCTATGTACAACTATGTCCATAGCCCTTCACCCGTTCTCTTAAAAAAAGAATGATTTTTTAAAAAAAATTGTACATTCACCTATTGAAATACACTGCTATTATGAAAAATAAAATATATACTAAAATACACTAGTGTATTTTTCTTTCTTTGAAAAAATGATTTCAATATATATTTCAGTTCATATAACAACATGAACTTCAAAATGGTATGCAGTGCAATTGGGGCTGCACAAGAGGTTGGATATATCATTTTTCTTAGGAAAATGTTAGACTCAACCATTTTTATACTTCAAAACTCATACTACACATGTTTTTCATTTTTGTCCATGAACTAATATAAAAAAAGGTTTGAAATTAGGAACTTAAAATGAAATATGAAGAAGGGAGAGACTAATCACTAAATAAGTTTACATTGACTTAAAAATAAAATCACATTTAATAAATTAGCGGTGTATGAACGGACATTTGACGGAGTTGAATGTGGGGACTTAAAAAGAAATATAAATAATGGAGGAATCGATCATTAAATAAGCATGTTTAAGGGATTTAAAACTAAAAATCTCTTTATTTCAGGCCTGTCGCTCTTGCGATTCCCACAGGCACAAAGGACAGAGATTTGATTGATGTTTTTTGTGAATTCACTCTATGTTGACCTCAAGAGAGATTTAGGGGTTGAACTTTGATGCATAATCACAAATTCAGGATCTGGTGATAATTGGGTAGAGGTGAAGTTCAATTTGATTCAGATTATTCAAAAAAATAAATGAAAACAAATTCAAAAAAATTTGGGGACCTAAAAACAATGCATATATATATATATATATATATATAATAAATGAATATACACAAGTAAACATTTAATTATAAAAACATAATGGATGCTCAATCATGGGGAGAGTTATCTAAAATCATAAATCAGCATAGATGCATCTTCTGATATTAAGTTCTCTTTATTTAAGTAATTACTTTTTTTTTTTTGCTGGGTTCTAATTATTACTTTATTTGTACAAACCCTTTGAAGGAGAGATTGTGAATGATCATGAGCAAGTGGTTATCTCAAATTCGTACAAATCAAAACTCAACACACAAATCACAAGATTCACAACAATAAAAAAAAATAGAGGACCTTGAGTCCTTCACAAACAGATGTGTGTGTGAGAGAGAGAGAGAGACTTGAGAGACAGAGAGAGAGACCTCTGTTTGGAGCCAGTGGGGACCGAAAAGGCAGTCGCAGAGACGGGGAATAATTGAATCTCAAATTAGGACCTATTTTTCATGAAATAAACTAAATATTTGAATAGAAAAAAAGCCCCCGAATTTACTCCAAATTTACCGTTTCGTCCCGTATTTTCTAACATACGCCGAATCGCACGAATGGAGAGAATAATTGCCGAAACAGTCGACACTGGTGTTGGATGTGTTAGTTTTGGAGGGATCCAAGGTTTTGTTCTCAATTTATTTGTGGCTTTTGGTTTTGGGGATGTCCCCAACAAACACATAAGAAGTTGAAAAAAACATGATAATGTTGTGAATATAGTGGATAACCACCACTCATCTAAGTCATAACCTCCTCCACTCTTTGTAACACCTGCAAATTTTTACTATTTATATATTGATTTAAATATATAAATAGAGCTATTATATGAATCAAGTTCTCCTAATGTGCATATAGGTTGGCCCATAGAAGTAGGGCCCATATAGGTTCAATTTCATTTATAATTTTTAAAATTATTAAATGGAGTTGAAATAATTATTATATAATTTTCTGGATATCACAATGGTCTCAAGAACCATTGTGTGTGATTGTGTAAATTTGGAGCTGGAGAAGTTAGGTTTTGAAAAGGAGCATACGGTAATGGATCTTATTGTGAATAGTAAAAGTCTGGTATTTTTTTTTTTTGTAGAAATATCCCTCTAGGACCCCTGGATAAGTATGATAGGACTCACTTGAAAATAAAGTGTTGGCTTGAGTTTTTTTTTCAAAACTTCATCCCATATCCCACGAAAATTCTGTTACAGATTTAGGGACAATTTAGGGCACCGATTAATACCATCTTTTAACCTCAATCATCCTTCATATTTTGTCAACCTAATAAAAAAAAAGAGACGCCGCCGTGAGGAGAGGGTTCTTCATCCATCATAGGTATTCCTTAATCCTTTCTTTGAATTTCTTTGTTTGAGTCTATTAGATTGGGGCCATAGATCTCTTGTTTCATGAATAACAGGAGGTAGAAATAGATTGAGAGAGATGGAGAGGTGCCTGTGTGCCTTAGGAGAGGGTACCGATGCCGTGTATAGGAGATGAAAAGGGTCGGGTGTAAATGTTGACGAGAGGAATAGATGGGTTGATGACTATAGATTTAAGGCGTTGGAGGTCGAAGTTCGTATTATCTATTTTTCCGTTGCATCGTAGGTGTTTGAAATAAGCCTTTCGTTTGGCATGTAGTTTCCTTAGTCCTTTCAGCAAAAACAGATGGCGTTTATGTTTAAATCATCCGCGTTTAGGATGAATTATGTTTAGATCCTGGTTAAGTTTATGATTGGATTTTCGACTAAAATATTACTTATTTTATTTTATTTTATTTTAAATTTTATTTTCATTTATTTAATTTTTTTTAAAAGGGCTTTAAATCGGAGCTATATAAATATATATATATATTTTTTAAGGATTTAGAGTAGCGAAACCGAATTCATTGCTTCTAAATGGAGTGGTGAAATTTGAGGCGTTACAGTTTGGTATCAGAGCCTATGTTTTTCCTGTTAGGGCTAAGGACATAAGGTAGAACTAATAGGCTTGCACTGCATATAGGATGCGTTCTAACTGTGTGTTATTTTTATAATAAGAAAAGTTTGAGATGGCGAACAACAACAACACTTTGCGTCAGGTCTCCAAACCCTGACCAATTTGGTGGCGCAGTCCATCCAACATCAGAATGATATGGCGCTTCGTCGTTTGGGAGAGAATCAGAACCAGCCGGAGCAATTGGTGATGCGCTTCAAGAAAATGGATCCGCCGGTGTTTCACGGCGTTGGCACCAACCCATTTACCCCGAAGCATTGGATCACCGAATTGGAGCAGATCTTTAAGACGATGCAACTGATTGATAGTCGTCGTATCCTCATGGCGGTTCATCAGTTTCGAGGAACTGCTGTCCAATGGTGAACCATTCATTTGCAATCCCTAAACCGCGGGATCGAGCAGCTTACTTGGGAGGATTTCGTGGAAATGTTCTATAAGAAATATTTTCCTCCTGCGGATCGTGATCGCATGATTCAAGCATTCTTGGAGCTTCGCCAAACACAAGACATGACAGTGGCCCAATATGAAGAGAATTTTTTAGAGCTGTCAATTTTTGCGCCCCAGTACATTCAAGATGAGAGCGAGAAGTGTCGTCGCTTCCAAGAAGGGCTAAGGAGCGACATCCGACATAGACTACGGAACCTCCGAATCCGTGTTTATGATGAACTGAAGGATTGTGCCATTGTTACATAGCAAGATGCTATTGAATGGAAGAAGGAAATTTCGTCTCGGATGAAGAGTAAGGCTGATGCTCGTTCTAGCGGTGGTCAGAGGTTTGACAATCGCAAGCGAAACTATGAAGATGTGGGTCATGGTCGAGAAGTTCGAGGCAAGATCATTTGCTACTTCTGTCGGGAGCCAGGGCACAAATCTAACGTGTGTCCTAAGAAGCAAAGTGACCCTCGTGCGTGCTATAATCATGTGTGCTATATTACTATAATGGTCGAGGAGTCCTTTTTTTTTTGTTAGGTTGACAAAATCGTGCGTGCGTTTAATGGTGGATCCGCTGGAGGCGGACAAGAAGCATCAGGTTCTCGTGGTCAACCAGCTCAGCCACAGCAGCGCGGACAGGTCCATGCCTTATCCATGGGGGATGTTCGCGCGACTGACGAAGTCGTCCAAGGTACTGTTTCAATTGCCGGACATGATGCTTTCGTATTATTTGACTCTGGAGCTTCTCATTCTTTCGTATCTGCCACATATGTAAAAAGAGCATTTTTAGTTGATAACCCTCTAGAGAAACCCTTTATTGTTGCAACTCCTACCGGCGAGTTGATTCCCATTCGATCAGTCTACCGCGGATGTATGGTCCGGATAGAGGATCAGTGTCTTGTTGCGAATCTGTTGTAGTTGGAGATTCAAAAGTTTGATGTCATTCTTGGCATGGATTGGCTCTCGGCCTATCATGCTAGTGTTGACTGCTTTTCAAAGACGGTGTCGTTCAAGATTCCGGGGTTGCGGACTTTGCGTTTTGTCGGCGATGGAGGTGTCGCACCATTGGGCTTGATTTCGGCGTTGCAGGCGCATCATCTTTTGGAGAGCGGTTGTATGGGGTACATTGCATGTATCGTAGACCGCAATGCAAAAAAATCAAAGATCGAAGATACAGTGGTGGTCTCAGAATTTTCAGAAGTTTTTCCAGATGACCTACCGGGATTGCCGCCTGATCGTGAAATTGAATTTTTGATTGACCTAATCCCTGGTACCGAACCGATATCAAAGGCTCCTTATCGGATGGCGCCTACAGAGTTGGTAGAATTGAAGGTTCAATTGGAGGAACTGCTAGAGAAAGGGTTTGCAAGGTCGAGTGTGTCTCCTTGGGGTGCGCCAGTGTTGTTCGTCAAGAAGAAGGACGGTTCATTGCGTCTATGCATTGACTACCATCAGGTAAATCAGAGGACGATCAAGAACCGATATCCTCTTCCAAGAATAAATGACTTGTTCGATCAACTTCAGAGAGCTGAGGCCTTTTCTAAGATTGATCTAAGGTCAGGTTATTACCAATTGAAGATCAAGAGGGAGGATATTCCGAAGTCGGCTTTTCGCACTCGGTATGGGCATTATGAATTCCTGGTCATACCGTTTGGTTTGACTAATGCCCCAACAGCATTCATGGATATGATGAATCGGGTCTTCAAGCCTTTCCTTGATGAGTTCGTTATTGTCTTCATCGATGACATTCTAATATACTCAAAGAATAAGGAAGAGCATGCTGAACATCTTCGTTTGGTACTCCAGAAGTTGAAGGAGCATCAACTTTATGCAAAGTTCAGCCAGTGTGAGTTCTGGTTGGAGAGCGTGACGTTTCTTGGTCATGTCATCTCTAAGACTGGAGTTGCGGTTGACCCCTCGAAGATCAAGGCGGTGATGGAGTGGAAGCAACCGATGAATGCTACAGAGATTCGGAGTTTTCTAGGCTTAGCAGGGTACTACCGAAGGTTCGTACAAGACTTCTCAAAGATTGCAGTTCCGTTGACCCGTCTAACTCAAAGGAATGCCAAATACATCTGGTCTGAGCAGTGCGAGAAAAGTTTCCAAGAGTTGAAGCGGAGACTTACGTCTGCTCCTATTTAGACTATTCCATCTGGTGTTGGTGGGTATGTGGTGTACTGCGATGCTTCCCATCGAGGGTTGGGTTGTGTGTTGATGCAACACGGAAAAGTAGTCGCCTATGCATCTCGTCAGCTGAAGGTGCATGAACTGAACTATCCCACTCACGACTTGAAATTGGCAGCGGTGATCTTTGCGCTAAAGATTTGGAGACATTATCTCTATGGCGAAGAATTTGAGGTCTTCACTGACCATAAGAGCCTGACATATTTGCAGTCTCAGCTAGATTTGAATAATCGTCAGAGGCAATGGGTGGAATTTCTTAAGGACTATGATTGCAAAATCCAATATCATCCCGGTAAGGCTAACAGCTTATCGGATGGTAAATGTGTTGCTACTAAACTTAATCCAAATACAATACCAAAATTTACAGCCTTTTTTTTTCTTTTATTTGAAAAAAAGCATTACTAATATAATAAAAATTGAAAGTGATAAAGCATAAAAACAATATGCAAAAGTTACAAACCACTAACGGTCTTACAAAATATTAGAGTCTGACATAAACAAAATACTAGAATGAAAAGACATACTAAACCACCCCTGTAGGAGCCATCTAAACTAAACAAACCTAAATAGTTGATCACAACTATAATTTATCCTCGAACCGCTACGTCAAAGAAATTTCTGAAAGATACGAAAATTTCAAACTTCATCTTAATCCTCAGAATACGCAATACCTGGTTATGAAACAACCAGCCCATATCGAATAGGGTGAGCAATTAACTCAGTGAATAAGCCCACTGACAAATTAGTTCATATGATAGTTACATATAAAAATAAGGTTTTATGAAAATCAGAATTTCATTTAATAAATATTTTATTTTATTAAATCAATTTAAAATCATAAACTTTAAAAATATATTTTAATGCACACGTGGCCCAAATCATTGGCCCACATCAGAGAAATCATGAGAGTTAAAAAAATATCATTATATATATATATATATATATATATATATATATATATATATATATATATATATATATATATTTATATATTAAAAAAATAAGAATTTTCTATAAAAAAAATCAAATTAAATTCATGAGCTTAATAAAATATAGTTTTAATGCAATCACGTGACCCAATCCTTGGTCCACGTCATAGAAATCATGCAGCTTAAATGATATGACCGGGTAGGGTTCTCAATCGGAAGAACCGTTCCCCAAAACAGGTGTGCCAAGCCCCAAGCGACTAAATCGCTCAAAAAGCTCCCTCGAGGAGACGTCGGATCTAGAAGACGCTGGTGGGTCGCCGCTGCCATCACTACGAGAACACCAGCACAGGATGCCCCGGTTGCTGCAGACTCCAAACAAAGGAATCCGCCGCTGCAAGGAATGCTTTACCACACCCCTCACCGATCTTGGGACTCTTCGAGTCCTAGACCTTCCTCCCCAAAGGTGAAATACTACGGGGGGATTTATTCCAGAAAATATGTCATGATATGCATCTTGATAAAATCTCCTAGGACTAGGTTGTCTCCACTAGTCCTAAATTTTTCCAAAACTCTCGAAATGAAAATCTTTAATCCAAATATTATTTCAAAAGCATAAGCATTAGAAAATATATTATGTTAATTCTTGAAACATGAATAGCATAATTCATGCTATTTTAATGACATGATGAATGAATTAAATCATGCAACTTCATTCAACGAAAATGTAATTTGATCAATGTGAAGAAAATATCCAAATCATGCAAATTTATCAAAATATAAATGTATGGATGACACATAATATCACACAAATATGATTGGCATATGAAATTCAATGTTATAGAGCAAAAGCTCACACGAAATAAATCGATAGGCCTACTCACCTTCAGTCCACGCAAGCATCAACGATACACACTCGCACGTTGATAACCTAGCATAACAATTATACAATAATAGATCAGAAACAATCAATCACAACCCAAACAACTGACAACCAACTTATAACAGCACTATGCCCAATAATCCCAAAAGCCGATATCTTATAGACCTACAATCAACAACTCACTTCAAAGTCCTAATGAAAATCCCAACTTCGAATAAATATTAGAATACTCATATACTCACAATGATTCGATCTGATAATCAATATCCATTTATTCCATAAGACCCATATGATCAATCAATCCTCGAATAAATATTTGAAAAAATCCAATAAGGCTCAACTATAATTCCATGATCGAGTAATTCAAATCCAATCAATTTACATCCAATTAACAACAATATCCAATCAATATTCATTGATCCCACTAAATTAAATTATCGATTTAAGATTCTATTTAAGTTCTCAAGATCAATAAAATCATCAAAACCCGCAAAACAAACTATACTTCATTAAACATCAAATTTGGGATCATCTAAATCTCTAACATTCATCAAACTTGGTCATCAAGCTAAATATTTGAATTTCAATAAACTGCACAGAAATCTTTCAAAAACCATTACTTTCTATCCATAACTCCGAATTGGACGATTAATGATTCGTTGGAAAGCTCTTTTCAAAACCTATTTCTGTTTGTCAAATACATTTTTTCCAGAAACGACTCTATCATAGTCAAAAACACGATTTACGTCCAAGCATAAAATCAACCCCAAAATTGCCATTAAATCCCCAAAACTAATAAATCTAATTTGATCTTAAGAATTCCTTTGAGATCCATAAAAATCAAATCAAATAATCATTAAATTAAATCAATCAAACCCTAATCCACCAAACTTCTTCCCCAAACAATTATTTGACGTAATCATATCCTAACAAAAATAAATTAAAAGTAACAAAATCAATAGGGAATGATATCTCACCTTAGATCCGGTTACACCACCCACCATCTCCATCTAGGGTTAAGTCATCACAACCCTTCATAACTTCTGAGATTTGGATGAAAAACCCTAACCCAAACATGTTATTTAAAGGGGTGTACCGAAATTACAAAATGACCCCTGAAGTGTTTCCAGTTTACAATGACATCCCTGTCCGATTTACAAACAGATCCCTATCCGATTTACAGAAAAGTTCCAGAAGGCTATAAAAATGTATTCTGGATTCGCAACTAGATCCCTAGGCCCAATAACTTGACACTAAGCCTGAAAATTAAATTTTCTGAACTCCGAATCTCACCAAATTTCAACCAAAGTATCTTAACACTATAAAGATCTACAGAAAAATATAAAATAATTATTTCAACATCAATTTATAATTATCATAATTATAAATCAAATTGGACCCATTTGGGCCCACCGCCAAATCTGAAAAATGAAATATAAAAAATCAAATTTTAAAATTTCCATTATATATTTAAAATAAATATATAAGGCCGAAAAATACCGAAACGTTACAACCGTACACCCTGGTGGTACCAAGATGTATCGAAACCTTAAATTAAACTTTTGGTGGTGTGGAATGAAGAAGGACATTGCGGAGTATGTGTCAAAATGCTTGGTGTGCCAGAAAGTTAAGGCGGAGCACCGAAGCCCTGCTGGAAAATTGCAACCATTGGAGATCCCAGAGTGGAAGTGGGAGAATGTCACCATGGACTTCGTGACTGGCTTGCCAAAGTCGAAGAAAGGGCGTGACGCAGTTTGGGTTGTAGTGGACCGATTGACGAAGTTCGCACATTTTCTAGCTATGCGTGTGAATGATTCATTGTAGGCACTGGCTAAACTTTATGTCCAGGAGATTATTCGTCTCCATGGAGCACCGGTCAGCATTGTCTCAGATCAAGACTCGTGTTTTGTCTCACGCTTCTGGAACACTCTTCAAGTAGCGTTGGGAACAAGGTTAAATTTCAGTACAGCTTTTCACCCTCAATCAGATGGACAGTCTGAGAGGACGATTCAGATTCTAGAAGATATGTTGAGGGCTTGTATAATTGATTTCAGCGGAAGCTGGAAGGATCACTTAGCCTTGGCAGAGTTTGCATACAACAATAGCTTCCAGGCAAGCATTCAAATGTCACCTTTCGAAGCGTTGTATGGAAGGAGTTGTCGCACACCTCTGTGCTGGGTTGAGGTTGGTGAGCGAAGTCTCGTTGGGCCAAAGCTCGTCCAAGATACGTTTGACAAGGTGAAATTGGTTCGTGATTGACTTCGAACAGCACAGAGTAGGCAGAAGAGCTATGCCGACAATCGAAGGCGGGAGCTAGAGTTCAAAGTAGGAGATCACGTATTTTTAGAGGTCTCTCCATCAAAGGGCGTAGTCCGATTTGGTCAACGGGGAAAGTTGAATCCACGTTTCATTGGACCGTACGAAGTGCTAGAGAAGGTTGGACCATTGGCATATCGTTTGGCCTTACCGCCACAATTGAATCGTGTACAAATCGTATTCCATGTATAAATGCTAAGAAAATACGTGCATGATCCTTCTCATGACATCGAACTAGATCCAGTTCAATTGCAAGATGACTTAACCAACCGGTGAAAATTTTTGATCGGAAGAAGCAAGTCTTGCGTAATAAGACCATGCCGTTTGTCAAGGTGCAATGGTGGTATCATCCGGGAATACCTGAAATGACTTGGGAGCGCGAGGAAGAGATAAAGGAGAAGTATCCATAGGTTTTTGTTTCTCCTTGAGGTATGCTTTGAATTTAAAGGACTAAATTCCTTTAAGGGGGAAAGAATGTAACACCTGCAAATTTTTACTATTTATATATTGATTTAAATATATAAATAGAGCTATTATATGAATCAAGTTCTCCTAATGTGCATATAGGTTGGCCCAAAGAAGTAGGGCTCATATAGGTTCAATATCATTTATAATTTTTAAAATTACTAAATGGAGTTAAAATATTTATTATATAATTTTCTGGATATCATAATGGTCTCAAGAACCATTGTGTGTGATTGTGTAAAATTTGGAGCTGGAGAAGTTAGGTTTTGAGGCCTTTTGAAAAGGAGCATACGGTAATTGATCTTATTGTGAATAGTAAAAGTCTGGTATGTTTTTTTTTTTTGTAGAAATATCCCTCTATGACCCCTGGATAAGTATGATAGGACTCACTTGAAAATAAAGTGTTGGCTTGGGATTTTTTTTCAAAACTTCATCCCATATCCCACGAAAATTCTGTTACAGATTTAGGGACAATTTAGGGTTAGTGGATCCATATTGATATCATATGTTACTTAAAATGTTGGATTTCGGGTGGTCAATTAATTGTTATTGGAAGCCGGGTATGTAGTTTAAGTCAGTCCAGTTAAAACCATAGGGATGATTTGAGTTTAGAATAAATGGGTAGTTCATTTTATAAGGTTATTCAAGTCTCTTTTATTTATTAGAAATATTATTTTTATTTTCAGGCGATTCTCACACTGCTTAGACTGATAGTTTGTCACGAGTGTTCTTGTTAAAGGTGAGTGCATGTCTATATATTATTTGAAAATCATAATATATGTATACATTTCGGTATCATGTTATTTTTAAGATTTATGAAATATATTCTGTATGAAGCGAATGAGCATGTTATCATCAGCTAGGTTGATATTTTGGATATATCATATGCATTGAAAATTATGGGATTTATAAAAAAATTGTTGCATGCTGTATACTTGAAAGAATAAGTATTTTTTATTGTGCATGCATTAAATCGTCTAGGTGGCTCAGTCTAGGTGGCTACGGTCTAAATTTTGTCCCAAGTCTAGGTGATTATGTCTACGTGGCCCGATTTTCAAAGTGAAATCTCTGCGGCTACGTATCGTGGAAAGTGGGCATGCGTGTCCGTTGCATTCATATACATTATGTAATTTGAATTCATGAGTAGATTTTTGTGATATCATATTTTATTTGAAGGAAAAATGTTATTATGTCCTTGTATGTTTTAAATGACTTCTTTATTATAAGATTTCCGTTATATTACAATTGTTTCGCATTTATAATTGATTATTTTAAAGTACAATATATTATTGGGACACTTGTGTCCATTCACTGAGCGCGTGGTAGCTCACCCCTCTCCTTTCCCAACCTTTCAGATTAGCTGTTGGTGGTTGTCGATCTCGTTAAGGCGTTGGAGGTCGAAGTTCATATTATCTATTTTTCCGTTGCATCGTAGGTGTTTGAAATAAGCCTTTCGTTTGGCATGTAGTTTCCTTAGTCTTTTCAGCAAAAACAGATGGCGTTTATGTTTAAATCATCCGCGTTTAAAATGAATTATGTTTAGATCCTGATTAAGTTTATGATTGGATTTTTTACTAAAATATTAGTTATTTTATTTTATTTTATTTTAAATTTTATTTTCATTTATTTAATTTTTTTTTAAAAGGGCTTCAAATCGGGAGCTATATATATATATAGGGAAGTGATTACGTGCGGTCGTGCGGTCGGTGCGTCCGCGATCACGGGCCGTCGATCACGGGTCCATCGCATCGGACGGTCGGGTGCGAATCACATCGACCGTTGGATGCGATGGACCCGCGATCGGACGGCCCACGACCGCGACCGCACCTCATCGGTCACGTATATATATATATATATATATATATATATATATATAAGGATTTAGAGTAGCGTAACCGAATTCATTGCTTCTAAATTGAGTGGTGAAATTTGGGGCGTTACAGTTATACCTGATACCAATCCGTAACGCCCCCGAATCCGCCACCCATATTAGGCGAGGGAGACGGTGCGCTATGTGTCATAAACCTCGAATCTCAGAGTAATCTATGAAAAATTTACAATTATTCATCCAAGCATAATTAAATAATCAACTAAACTACACTGATAAATTATAACTTAAGGCATCACCAGGATCTAACAATAATTTATCCGAAGTTTAGATGATTACACACATAATAATTATGAACTTAACAATCTCTACGGTTTTATTAAAAGAGCTTAGGAAAGTCTACTACATGCCAAAAAGAAAGGCTTTATTCATCCCAATGAAAACAAAACTAAACGATCAAGGATGACGACTCAAACTTGATCTCGCTAAGACCTTCGTGATCCACAAAAGCTACTACTCGATCCTCAAATCTGAAAGGGGAAAAGGAGGGGTGAGCTACAACACGCTCAGTGAATGGACCATCATCATCCCGTTAGTACATTTATATTCAAAATATCAATATCAAGTATGTCCACACAGACATGTAATATATCAAAAGAATATTTATAAAAAAGGCAACCAAGACATGCAATAATAATATATATATAAACACACACAATCCTATCCAACATGATGCATGCAACACCACAAACACGCATGCCCGTCTTCGCAGCACCTAGCTCGCGGGGCCTTCCACTGGCATGGCCATGCGAGCTAGGTGCTACGAAACCTCTGAATCCGTGTTTATGATGAACTGAAGGATTGTGCCATTGTTACGGAGCAAGATGCTATTGAATGGAAGAAGGAAATTTCATCTCGGATGAAGAGTAAGGCTGATGCTCATTCTGGCGCTGGTCAGAGGTTCGACAATCGCAAGCGAAACTATGAAGATGCGGGTCATGGTCGAGGAGTTCGAGGCAAGATCATTTGCTACTTCTGTCAGGAGTCAGGGCACAAATCTAACGTGTGTCCTAAGAAGCAAAGTGACCCTCGTGCGTGCTATAATTGTGGGAAGCTTGGTCATCGCCAAGCCGAGTGCACTGAACCGAAAAAGCCGCGTGGTGGTTATCCGCAGGCGTTTAATGGTGGATCCGCTGGAGGCGGACAAGGAGCGTCGGGTTTGCATGGTCAGCCAGCTCAGCCACATCAGCGTGGACAGGTCCATGCCTTATCCGTGGGGGATGTTCACGCGACTGACGAAGTCGTCCAAGGTACTGTTTCAATTGCCGAACATGATGCTTTCGTATTATTTGACTCTGGAGCTTCTCATTCTTTCGTATCTGCCACATATGTAAAAAGAGCATTTTTAGTTGATAACCCTCTAGAGAAACCCTTTATTGTTGCAACTCCTACCGGCGAGTTGATTGCCATTCGATCGGTCTACCGCGGATGTATGGTCCGGATAGAGGATCAGTGTCTTGTTGCGAATCTGTTGTAGTTGGAGATTCAAAAGTTCGATGTCATTCTTGGCATGGATTGGCTCTCGGCCTATCATGCTAGTGTTGACTGCTTTTCGAAGACGGTGTCGTTCAAGATTTCGGGGTTGCGGACTTTGCGTTTTGTCGGCGATGGAGGTGTCGCACCATTGGGCTTGATTTCGGCATTGCAAGCGCATCATCTTTTGGAGAGCGGTTGTATGGGGTACATTGCACGTATCGTAGACCGCAATGCAAAAAAATTAAAGATCGAAGATACAGTGGTGGTCTCAGAATTTTCAGGAGTTTTTCCAGATGACCTTCCGGAATTGCCGCCTGATCGTGAAATTGAATTTTAGATTGACCTAATCCCTGGTACCGAACCGATATCAAAGGCTCCTTATCGAATGGCGCCTACAGAGTTGGCAGAATTGAAGGCTCAATTGGAGGAACAGTTAGAGAAACGGTTTGCAAGGCCGAGTGTGTCTCCTTGGGGTGCGCCAGTGTTGTTCGTCAAGAAGAAGGACGGTTCATTGCATCTATGCATTGACTATCATCAGTTAAATCAAAAGACGATCAAGAACCGATATCCTCTTCCAAGAATAAATGACTTGTTCGATCAACTTCAGGGAGCTGAGGTTTTCTCTAAGATTGATCTAAGGTCAGGTTATTACCAATTGAAGATCAAGAGGGAGGATATTTCGAAGATGGATTTTCGCACTCGGTATGGGCATTATGAATTTTTGGTCATGCCGTTTGGTTTGACTAATGCCCTGCGGCATTCATGGATATGATGAATCGGGTCTTCAAGCCTTTCCTTGATGAGTTCATTGTTGTCTTCATCGATAACATTCTAATATACTCAAAGAACAAGGAAGAGCATGCTGAGCATCTTCGTTTGGTACTCCAGAAGTTGAAGGAGCATCAACTCTATGCAAAGTTCAGCAAGTGTAAGTTCTGGTTGGAGAGCATGACATTTCTTGGTCATGTCATCTCTAAGACTTGAGTTGCGGTTGACCCCTCGAAGATCAAAGCGGTGATGGAGTGGAAACAACCGATGAATGCTACAGAGATTCAGAGTTTTCTGTGCTTAGCAGGGTACTACCGAAGGTTCGTATAGGACTTCTCAAAGATTGTCGTTACGTTGACACGTCTAACTCAGAAGAATGCCAAATACATCTGGTCTGAGCAGTGCGAGAAAAGTTTCCAAGAGCTGAAGCGGAGACATACGTCTGCTCCTATTTTGACTATTCCATCTGGTCTTGGTGGGTATGTGGTGTACTGTGATGCTTCCCATCGAGGGTTGGGTTGTGTGTTAATGCAACACGGAAAAGTAGTCACCTATGCATCTCGTCAGTTGAAGGTGCATGAACTGAACTATCCCACTCACGACTTGGAATTGGCAGCGGTGATCTTTGCGCTAAAGATTTGGAGACATTATCTCTATGGCGAAGAATTTGAGGACTTCACTGACCATAAAAGCCTGACATATCTGCAATCTCAGCCAAATTTGAATAATCGTCAGATGCGATGGGTGGAATCTTTGAAGGACTATGATTGCAAAATCCAATACCATCCCGGTAAGGCTAATGTGGTTGCAGATGCACTAAGTGGTCAACCTTCGGGCATTTTGTCATATTTGATAGTTGGTCAGTGGAAGCTTTTGGGCGAAGCTGCCAATCTATTCAGTGTGGTGCGTCTTACAGAGAAAGGTTTCTTTGCTCGGCTTGTTGTTAAGCCACATCTCATTGATGAAGTAAAGAAGGCGCAATTGGTGGATGAAGAGTTGAAGAAGGTTTCATCGGTGAAGGACCAAGGGTTGAGGCCGGACTTCGCCATCCGACTGATGGGGTCCTCTGTTATCGCGGGCGTGTTTGCATCCCCGCGGACGCTGAATTGAAAAACGAAATTTTAGATGAGTCACATAGGTCTCGATACACCGTACACCCTGGAGGTACCAAGATTTATCGAAACCTTAAATTAAACTTCTGGTGGTGTGGAATGAAGAAGGACATTGCGGAATATGTGTCAAAATGCTTGGTGTGCCAGAAAGTTAAGGCGGAACACCGAAGCCCTGCTGGAAAATTGCAACCATTGGAGATCACAGAGTGGAAGTGGGAGCATGTCACCATGGACTTCGTGACTGGCTTGCCAAAGTCAAAAAAAGGGCGTGACGCAGTTTGGGTTGTAGTGGACCGATTGACGAAGTCTGCACATTTTCTAGCTATGCGTGTGAACGATTCATTGGAGGCACTGGCAAAACTTTATGTCCAGGAGATTGTTCATCTCCATGGAGCACCGGTCAGCATTGTCTCAGATCGAGACTCGCGTTTCGTCTCACGCTTTTGGAACACTCTTCAAGCAGCGTTGGGAACAAGGTTAAATTTCAGTACATCTTTTCACCCTCAATCAGATGGATAGTCTAAGAGGACGATTCAGATTCTAGAAGATATGTTGAGGGCTTGTATAATTGATTTCGGCGGAAGCTGGGAGGATCACTTAGCCTTGGCAGAGTTTGCATACAACAATAACTTCCAGGCAAGCATTCAAATGTCACCTTTCAAAGAGTTGTATGGAAGGAGTTGTCGCACACCTCTGTGCTGGGATGAGGTTGGTGAGCGAAGTCTCGTTGGGCCAGAGCTCGTCCAAGATACGTTTGACAAGGTGAAATTGGTTCATGATCGACTTCGAACAGCACAGAGTAGGCAGAAGAGCTATGCCGACAATCGAAGGCGGGAGCTAGAGTTCACAGTAGGAGATCACGTATTTTTAAAGGTCTCTCCATCAAAGGGCGTAGTCCGATTTGATCAACGGGGAAAGTTGAATCCACGTTTCATTGGACCGTACGAAGTACTAGAGAAGGTTGGACCATTAGCATATCGTTTGGCCTTACCGCCACAATTGGATCGTGTACACAACGTATTTCATGTATCAATACTAAGAAAATACGTGCATGACCCTTCTCATGTCATCGAACTAGATACGGTTCAAGTGCAAGATGACTTATCATTTGTCGAGCAGCCGGTAAAAATTTTGGATCGGAAAGAGCAAGTCTTACGTAACAAGTCTACTCTGTTGGTCAAGGTGCAATGGCGGTATCATCCGGGAATACCTGAAATGACTTGGGAGCGCGAGGAAGAGATGAAGGAGAAGTATCCACAGTTGTTTGTTTCTCCTTGAGGTATGCTTTGAATTTAGAGGACTAAATTCCTTTAAGGGGGGAAGAATGTAACACCTGTAAATTTTTACTATTTATATATTGATTTATATATATAAATAGAGCTATTTTATGATTTGGGTTCTCTTTATGTGTATATAGGTTGGCCCATAGAGGTAGGGCCCATATATGTTCAATTTCATTTATAATTTTTAAAATTATTAAATGAAGTTGAAATATTTATTATATAATTTTCTGGATATCATAATGGTCTCAAGAACCATTGTGTGAGATTGTGTAAAATTTGAAGTTGGAGAAGTTATGTTTGAAGCCTTTTGGAAAGGAGCATATGGTAATGGATCTTTTTGTGAATATTAAAAGTCTGGTATTTTTTTTTATGTAGAAGTATCCCTCTAAGACCCTGGATAAGTATGATAGGATTCACTTGAAAATAAAGTGTTGGCTTGGGCCTTTTTCAAAAACTTCATCCCATATCCCACGAAAATTCAGTTACGAATTTATGGACAATTTAGGGTACCGATTAATACCACTTTTAACCTCAAACACCCTTAATATTCGACCTAGAAAGAAAAATAGAGGCCGCCGTGAAAGAGAGGTTCTTCATCCATTATAGGTATCCTCTAATCTTTTTTTTTTATTTCTTGTTTATTATAAGTCTAGATTCTTAAGTCTATTAGATTGGGGCCATGGATTCCTTGCTGTATGGATAACAAGAGGTATCAATAGAATGAGAGGGAGAGGTGTCTGTGTGTTTTCGGAGATGTTACCGACGCCGTGTGTAGGAGGAGATGAATGAGTCGGTGTAAATGATTATGAGAGGAATAGATGGGTTAATGATTATATTTATAGATTTAATGAGTTGTATCTATTATAATTTGATGAATGGCATGATATACTTTCGGATTTGTCAGACTTATGTGTATTGTTTGGAAAGGTAACGGGTCAAGATGATGAAGGCCGAGCCCATTGGATTGTTTATACTTTTTTTTTTCTTTTTTTCTTTTTTTTCATGTGTTTTGGTTGGTTTAATGGGCCATGTGTTTTGCTGTTTTCTTTTGAGGTTTGGTTGGTTTAATGGGCCACATGAGGGTGGATGGATTATTAGATCTGTATTGAATTAATCTTGTGTTACAGTAATGTTGAATTGTGGGTTGTCAATAAATTGTTATTTGAAAGCCGGGTGTGTAGTCTAAGTCAGTCATGAAATAGTCACGGGAGTAGTTGGGTTTAGAATAAATGGGTAGTTTATTTTATACAGTTATCCAAATTGTAACGCCCCAAATTTCACCACTCCATTTAGAAGCAATGAATTCGGTTACGCTACTCTAAATCCTTAAAATATATATATATAGCTCCCGATTTAAAGCCCTTTTAAAAAAAATTTAAATAAATGAAAATAAAATTTAAAATAAAATAACTAATATTTTAGTCGAAAATCCAATCATAAACTTAACCAGGATCTAAACATAATTCATCCTAAACGCGGATGATTTAAACTTAAACGCCATCTGTTTTTGCTGAAAAGACTAAGGAAAGTACATGTCAAACAAAAGGCTTATTTCAAACACCTACGATGCAACGGAAAAATAGATAATATGAACTTCAACCTCCAACGCCTTAACGAGATCGACAACCACTAACAGCTAATCTGAAAGGTTGGGAAAGGAGAGGGTTGAGCTACCACGCGCTCAGTGAATGGACACAAGTGTCCCAATAATATATTGTACTTTAAAATAATCAGTTATAAATATGAAACAATTGTAATATAACGGAAATCTTATAATAAAGAAGTCATTTAAAACATACAAGGACATAATAACATTTTTCCTTCAAATAAAATATGATATCACAAAAATGTACTCATGAATTCAAATTACATAATGCATATGAATGCAACGGACACGCATGCCCGCTTTCCACGACACCTAGCCGCAGTGATTTCACTTTGGAAATCGGGCCACGTAGACATAGCCACCTAGACTTGGGTCAAAATTTAGACCGCAGCCACCTAGACTGAGCCACCTAGATGATTTAATGCATGCACAATCAAAACTACTTATTCTTTCAAGTATACAGCATGCAACAATTTTTTATAAATCTCATAATTTCCAATGCATATGATATATCCAAAATATCAACCTAGCTGATGATAACATGCTCATACGCTTCATACAAAATATATTTCATAAATCATAAAAATAACATGATACCGAAATGTATACATATATTATGATTTTCAAATAATATAGAGACATCCACTCACCTTTAACAAGAACACTCGTGACAAACTATCAGTCTAAGCAGTGTGAGAATCGCCTAAAAATAAAAATAATATTTCTAATAAATAAAAGAGACTTGAATAACCATATGAAATGAACTACCCATTTATTCTAAACTCAAATCATCCCTATGGTTTTAACTGGACTGACTTAAACTACATACCCGGCTTCCAATAACAATTAATTGACCACCCGAACTCCAACATTTTATGTAACATAAGATATCAATATGGATCCACTAACCCATCATCTTTATGTGGCCCACTAAACCAACCAACCCTCATGTGGCCCAATAAACCAAAAAAAATCAACAATGTAAACCCTCATGTGGCCCAATAAACCAAAAAAATCAACAATGTAAATGGGCTGGGCCTTCATCATCTTAACCTGTTACCAATCCAAACAATGCATATGAATCTGACAATTCAAAAAAAAAAAAAAATATATTACATGCCAATCACCAAGTCTTAACAGATGTAACCCTTTAAATCTCCTATACACGGCATCAGTACCCTCTCCGAAGGCACACAGACACCTCTCCATCTCTCTCTCTCAATCTATTTCTACCTCCTGTTATTCATGAAACAAGAGATTTATGGTCCCAATCTAATAGACTCAAACAAAAAAATTCAAAGAAAGGATTAAGGAATACCTATGATGGATGAAGAACCCTCTCCTCGCGGCGGCGTCTTTTTTTTTTTTTTGTTAGGTTGACAAAATATGAAGGATGATTGAGGTTAAAAGATGGTATTAATCGGTACCCTAAATTATCCCTAAATCTGTAACAGAATTTTCGTGGGATATGGGATGAAGTTTTGAAAAAAAAACCCAAGCCAACACTTTATTTTCAAGTGAGTCCTATCATACTTATCCAGGGGTCATAGAGGGATATTTCTACAAAAAAAAAAATACCAGACTTTTACTATTCACAATAAGATCCATTACCGTATGCTCCTTTTCAAAAGGCTTCAAAACCTAACTTCTCCAGCTCCAAATTTTACACAATCACACACAATGGTTCTTGAGACCATTATGATATCCAGAAAATTATATAATAAATATTTTAACTCCATTTAATAATTTTAAAAATTATAAATGAAATTGAACCTATATGGGCCCTACTTCTATGGGCCAACCTATATGCACAATAGGAGAAGTTGATTCATATAATAGCTCTATTTATATATTTAAATCAATATATAAATAGTAAAAATTTGCAGGTGTTACAAAGAGTGGGGGAGGTTATGACTTAGATGAGCGGTGGTTATCCACTATATTCACAACATTATCATGTTTTTTCAACTTCTTTTGTGTTTGTTGGGGACATCCACAAAACCAAAAGCCGCACATAAATTGAGACCAAAACCTTGGATCCCTCCAAAACTAACACATCCAGCACCAGTGTCGACTGTTTCGGCGATTATTCTCTCCATTCGTGCGATTCGGCGTATGTTAGAAAATACGGGACGAAATGGTAAATTTGGAGTAAATTCGGGGGCTTTTTTTCTATTCAAATATTTAGTTTATTTCATGAAAAATAGGTCCTAATTTGAGATTCAATTATTCACCGTCTCTGCGATTGTCTTTTCGGTCCCCACTGGCTCCAAACAGAGGTCTTTCTCTCTCTCTCTCTCAGGTCTCTCTCTCTCTCTCTCTCACACACACACATCTGTTTGTGAAGGACTCAAGGTCCTCTATTTTTTTATTGTTGTGAATCTTGTGATTTGTGTGTTGAGTTTTGATTTGTACGAATTTGAGATAACCACTTGCTCATTATCATTCACAATCTCTCCTTCAAAGGGTTTGTACAAATAAAGTAATAATTGGAACCCAGCAAAAAAAAAAAAATTAGTAATTACTTAAATAAAGAGAACTTAATATCAGAAGATGCATCTATGCTGATTTATGGTTTTAGATAACTCTCCCCATGATTGAGCATCCATTATGTTTTTATAATTAAATGTTTACTTGTGTATATTCATTTATTATATATACATATATGCATTGTTTTTAGGTCCCCAAATTTTTTTGAATTTGTTTCCGTTTTTTTTTTTTTTTGAATAATCTGAATCAAATTGAACTTCACCTCTACCAAATTATCACCAGATCCTGAATTTGTGATTATGCATCAAAATTCAACCCCTAAATCTCTCTTGAGGTCAACATAGAGTGAATTCACAAAAAACATCAATCAAATCTCTGTCCTTTGTGCCCGTGGGAATCGCAAGAGCGACAGGCCTGAAATAAAGAGATTTTTAGTTTTAAATCCCTTAAACATGCTTATTTAATGATTGATTCCATCATTATTTATATTTCTTTTTAAGTCCCCACATTCAACTCCGTTAAATGTCCGTTCATATACCGTTAATTTATTAAATGTGATTTTATTTTTAAGTCCATGTAAACTTATTTAGTGATCAGTCTCTCCCTTCTTCATATTTCTTTTTAAGTTCCTAATTTCAAACCTTTTTTTAAATTAGTTCATGGACAAAAATGAAAAACATGTGTAGTATGAGTTTTGAAGTGTAAAAATGATTGAGTCTAACATTTTCCTAAGAAAAATGATATATCCAACCTCTTGTGCAGCCCCAATTGCACTGCATACCATTTTGAAGTTCATGTTATTATATGAATTGAAATATATATTGAAATCATTTTTTCAAAGAAAGAAAAATACACTAGTGTATTTTAGTATATATTTTATTTTTCATAATAGCAGTGTATTTCAATAGGTGAATGTACAATTTTAAAAAAAAAATCATTCTTTTTTTTAAGAGAACGGGTGAAGGGCTATGGACATAGTTGTACATAGGATTGGACATACCATTTTCAGACATAAAAATATGCAACTAACAACGTTTGGTTGCAAGATTGGACAATTTTTACTTTTGCGGGAATTTGATTATACAATCATGCAATTAAACAGTTTTACAATAGTAGCTTCTTGTAGATAAATTTTAAACAAATAATGTTAAAAAAACCTGCGATTTTCAAATGGTGGAGAGAATGAGTTTTCTGTAAAACCAGTTTTTAAACATAAATTCATGCAGAATCAATTTTGTAATAGTGCAACCAAACGCACCCTAGACTTAAAAAGGACTGTCCAAGAGCTTGGAAAAAATCCACATTTGACCGTATATACTAGTTTAAATTATTAGTATACACCGAGTTAAAGAAAGTAGAGAATTCTACAGATGTAAGATTCCAATAAACGTCCATCCAACAATCTCCTTTTCGGAGAGCCCAATGAAATGACCGGACGATTTGGACGGTCAAACATTGTGACCGTTCATTAAAACTCAGCCTGGTAATTAAACAATGGCCCAATCTAGTCCACTTGTCTTTGTAACCATCCCAATCCCATATCAAATCAAGCCTTATCAAACTAAAAATCAGTCTTACAACCACTTGTCTTCGTGTCTTTGGAATTACTTTGTAAGAATGAGTTTATTAGTAATTATTTTATCAAAAACTCTGATTCAGTAGCATTTGCGTTTGCAAAAAGTTACTTCTAGAATCGTACAATTAAATAATTTTATTGCATTAGCTTCATATATACATATTTAAAACAAACAGTGTTTAAAAATTATAATTTTAAAAGCTGAAAAGGATAATTTTTTTATAAAATCAATTTTAAAATCTAGATTCATGTATAATTAGTTTTATAAGCATGCAACAAACGCAAATTCACATTTGGTCGTACACATGGAATCAAAGAAACTGAATTCTACGAATATAAGATTCTAATAAGGGCAAAGTTATTCCCACTACCCAACTTAATTTTTCCACTACCCTAAATTACAAAAATGTCATTATTTATTTTATTTTTTTTGTCTCCTTTTCTCACTACCCAGCTCGACAGCGTCCAGTCGAAGTGCTCTTCACTGGGACGACAGAGGTCCATCGAACTGTCTGAATAAGTGTCTACAGTGGTCCAAGTCGAAGTATGTTTCACTAGGACGACAGAGATCCATCGATCTGTCAAGCAAGTGTCGACACGGATGTGTCGAACCCTTCAAAACAACAACTTTCTTTTAAGAATCAATCACTTATACAATCATTTAAATCCTTATGAAAAAAATAAAAATATCATTTAAGTTATTTAGGTATTTTTGAAAATCATATATATATATATATGGGAAGTGATTACGTGCGGTCGTGCGGTCGGTGCGTTCGCGATTACAGGCCGTCGATCACGGGTCCATCGCATCGGACGGTCGGGTGTGAATCACGTCGACCGTTAGATGCGATGGACCCGCGATCGGACGGCTCACGACCGCGACCGCACGACCGCATATTATCATCCGCGTATATATATATATATATATATATATATATATATATATATATATATATATATATATATATATATAGAGAGGAGCGATTAGGTGCGGCGGCCGCACGGTGTGGCGTCGACCACGGGCTGTCGATCACGGGTCCATCGCATCGGACGATCGGGTGCGATTCACGTCAACCGTTGGATGCGATGGACCCGCGATCGGACGGTTGCTGCACCGTGCGGCCGCCGCACCTCATCACGCTCGTATATATATATAAAAATAAAAATATCAAACAAATAGTTATTTGAATCAAATAAACAGTAAACATTTCATATAGACAAAAAAACATTATTTTCTTTTCTAAACAAGTGGTCTTTTCTAAACAGACTCCATTTGTTTAGAAAATATAATAATGTTTTTTTTCTATATGAAATGTTTACTGTTTATTTGGTTCAAATAACTCTTTGTTTGATATTTTTGTTTTTTATACTTAAATAAATATATATGTGAATGATTTTCAAAAAGACTTAAATAACTTAAATGACATTTTGTTTTTCATAAGGACTTAAATGGTTGTATAAGTGATTGATTCTTAAAAGAAAATTGTTTTTTTGAAGGGTTCAACACATCCATGTCGACATTTACTCAGATAGATCGACGAATCTATGTCATCCTATTGAAACACACTTCGACTGGGTCTCTGTCGACACTTATTCAGATAGTTCGACGGACCTCTATCGTCTTAGTGAAGAACACTTCGACTGAACGCTGTCGAATTGAATAGTGAAAAATGAATTAAAAAAATAAAATAAATAATAACATTTTTGTAATTTATGATAGTGAAAAAATTAAGTTGAGTAATAAATCCATCAGTGCCCTTCTAATAAACGTCCATCCAACAATGTCCTTCTCGGAGACGCAAGAACTGACGATAGCCCAATGAAATGACCGTACGATTTGAAGTTTTGAACGGGTAAACATTGTGACCGTTCATTAAAACTCAGCCTGGCAATTAAACAATAGCCCAATCTAATCTAGTCCACTTGTCTTTTCAATCATCCGAATCCCATATCAAATCACATCTTATAAAAAAAATCAGTCTTACATCCACTTAGCCACCGTTTGAAACGGGGATAGTTTTTATTCTAGAGTATAGATTTATCCAAGCATAAATGAATATAAATAAGGATAAAGTGATTTTGTGTTTACTTGTATTTTGAATTACTCTTATTGGTAAACGTAAGAATAAATGTTTTGTTGTTTGGGTAAAATGTGAATAAAATATGGATAAAGATTTATAAAAGGTAAAAAAAGGAATGATAGTTGATTTGACATGTGATTTATAAGAGGTGATGACAGTTGATTTGACAGTGGGCCCACATATTCTTTAGGTGAAATAACCTGGGATTACTTTTATTCTAGGGGTTGATTGGAATCCCTATACCACTTTATCAAGGTTTATTCTGGTATAATTTATCTGGGGTTATCCGGGGTAAACAAACACCTCCAAATACTTATCCGGTGTTATCCGAGGAGTTATACTCGTTCCAAACAGGGCATAAAGATAGGTTGAATCCACGCCATTCAAATAAAGTATATTAGATATTGGGTGAATAGATTTAAATACCCCTTGACCATGAATTTTTATTTTTTATTTACTCCTGAAATTTGATTTTTTTTTTTTTTGTCCCTTACTATTCATAATATTCAAATTACTCCTTACAAACAAAGTTACAGAAATATAAAAATATAATGTGATATATACAGAAATTATACAAATAGTTACAGATATTTAATAGTTATCTATAAAAAATATTAAAATATGCAAATATGTTTAAACACGAAATGTTCATATATACATTCTCAGTGTCATTACACTATCATTTATAAGTGCATTCAACGTACGCAAAATTGTTATAGATACAATCTCAAAGTTTCGTTAAAATGGATACATCAATTGTTTGAATTATGATGTTTTCTTTATTAATGATCAGTTGTTGTCTCCCTGATCTTCTTGTCCTCTTGGGTGAAATGAAATCTACTGAAAGACCATTGAATCAGACATTCAATGTACTTCATAACGAAGGACGAGCTTTCTAAGCTACATAAAAAATACAATAGACGGTCAAACACCTAAATAAATTTTTATTTAGCAATATGAACAAAATTAGTAATAACATGAATCCGAACTGAAAATTTATGAACAATTATAATATTTTAATAGACTTACTTCTTGATCCATGTATTAAACGATTATATAAACTAACATTTATATAACAACTACAACAAAAACTACAAATACAATGCCCAATGACATGATCTACCATTTACAGATAATATCATCTATCATTCTTATAACAATTACAACAGAAATTACAAAAACTATAATTAACAAAATAGATAAGTAATATCATATATAGAACTAAACTAAGTACATATAAATTATAGAAATATAATAACCAATTATAGAAGTTTAACAATCAATTAGAGGGATGTAATACTAATTTATAAATGATAATAGTTTAAGTATAAAAAATGAGGTGGCACTGGTCAGAAGCAAAAAAAAAATAGGATCAGATTTTAGAGGTAAATAAAAAATAAAAAATAAATCCAGGGGCAGAAAAAAAATTAGACTCTTGATCAAATGGCATTTGAACAATTCACCCTTTTTTTTTGGAAGGTACACAAAAACACAAAATTCTTGTTGACCTATAAAATGACAAATGGAAAAATAACATATCACAGAGAACAGAGGAGTTGAATCTTCTATGGTGAAGATTCTCCACCCAATTTGTCATTTTTATTAATGAATGGCTCTAACTAATGTATGAGTAAAGGTATAATCAACCCATCTTTTTCAATCAAACTTTCATATTGTTTAGATGCCTCTTGAAACTTCACCATAGAAGATTCAACTCCTCTGTTCTTGCACTATGTCATTTCCCCATTTGTCATTTTGTAGGTCAACAAAGATTTTTGTGTTTTTTTTGTTCCTTTCAAAAAAAAAAGTTGAATTGTTCAAATGCCCCTTAACTAAGGTCTAATTTTTTTCTGCCTCCGAACTTTTTTTATTTTTTATTTACCCATGAAATCTGGTCCTTTTTTTTTTGCCCCTGACTAGTGCCACCTCATTTTTTATACCTAAATTACTCTCATTTGTAAATTAATATTATATTTATGTAATTGATTGTTAAACTTTTCTAATTGGTTATTATATTTCTGTAATTTATATGTCCTTAATTTAGTTTCATATATGATATTACAAATATATTTTGTTAATTATAATTTTTGTAATTTCTGTTGTAATTGTTATAAGAATGATAGATGATATTATCTGTAAATGGTATATTATGTCATTGGGCATTGCATTTGTAGTTTTTGTTGTAATTGTTATATAAATGTTAGTTTCCATAATTGTTTAGTACATGGATGAGGAAGTAATTCTACTAAAAGATTATAATTGTTCATCAATTTTCAGTTCGGATTCATGTTATTACTAATTTTGTTCATATTGCTAAATGAAAATTTGTTTAGGTGTTTGACTGTTTGTTGTATTTTTTATGTACCTTGGAAAGCTCGTTCTTCATTATGAAGCACATTGAATGTCTAGTTCAATAGTCTTTTAATGGGTTTCATTTCACCCAAGAGCACAAGAAGATCGGGGAGACAACAACTGATCATTAATGAAGAAAACTTCATAATTCAAATGATTGATGAATCTATTTTAACGAAACTTTGGGATTGTATCGATAACAATTTTGCGTACGTTAATGCACTTACAAATGATAGTGTAATGACATTGAAAATGTATATATGACTATTTTATGTTTAAACATATTTGCGTATTTTAATATTTTTTGTTGATAACTATTAAATATAAGTAACTACTTGTATAATTTATGTATGTGTCACATTATATTTCTGTAACTTTGTCTATAAGAGATAAATTGGATATTATGAAAAGTCAGGGGCAGAAAAAAAATAGAATCAGATTTCAAGAGTAAATAAAAAATAAAAAAAAAGTCCAAGGGTAAAAAATTTAGACCCTCGATCCAGGGGTATTTGAATAATTCCCCCTTAGATATTTCACAATTTTAAAACAACATATTAAAATCATGGATAATATTACAGTTCTACCAAGTAGGTCTCAAAATTTATGTCTAATTGAGAAACCCCCATAAATGTCATTTTCTCATTGGCTCTCTGTTTGATTTTTCATAAAAGTAAAAAAGATAAAGACATTATTACCCTTCATTTTATTTTGAAACTTTCCTCCCTAATAAAACACTCCCTTCCCCCATTAATCGCTGCTTTGTAACCGCCCCTTCCACGATTTTCAGCCTAAAAAATTCAAATGATGAGATTTTAGGGCTTGCGGGAAAAAAAAAAATCTTCTGTGGTTTTTTCTCCAATTTCTTTTCTGATTTCTACCCCCAAGCATATACTCCTAATACTGGTTTTGATTTTTTTTCGAATACAATCATAAATAAGTGTCATTAAGAACGTTATGTTGCAATTTTGTATGAACAAATGACATCTTCATGAATATAATATGAAATTTTAAATAAGCTTCCTCAAATATATATTTTTTTCAAAATGTATCTAATGTATCTGAAAAAACCATGATTTATAAAATGAATATGAATCCATAGAGTACAACTGAAATTAAAACGCTGCTTTTAATGGATTTTAATGTAGAATTACCCAGAATGTAATTATATAAGAAATTTGAAATGTAAAAAGGGTATGGATGATATAAATATTCTGTGTAAAGCATAGTCTACCAAATTTATCTAAATATGAACGATTTTAACTGCATCTAAATATGTTTCATTCAAAAAATAAAAATTTATTTGAATGGTAAATTGTATCTGAATCGGTAGTGTATCTGAATTTAAATCCTTTTTGTAATTTTTTTTGGGTTTTTTTTAGTCCTTATAAATTATATGATTTAGTGATTGATCCCTCACTTATTCATATTTCAGTTTAAATCCTTAGATTTAAAAGGTATGCTCCTTATTAGTCATTAAAACGAACCTATCCCTATATTATTTGATTTTCTTTTTAGTCTTTGGGAGGGACTAAAAAGGAACGCACCCTTTAAATCTGGAGACTTAAATTAAAATATAAAGAAGTAAGGGATCGATCACTAAATCATATAGTTTTTTGGGACTTAAAAATAAAAACCCTTTTTTTCAAAATATATCTAATATATATGGAAAAAAACATGATTTATAAAATGAATCTGAATCCATAGAGTGTAACTGAAATTAAAACGTAGAATTACCCATAATGTTATTGTATAAAAAATGTGATATGTAAAAAAGGTATGGTTAGTATAAATATTTTGTGTGAAGCATAGTCGACCAAATGCATTTGAATATGAAGGATTTAACTGAATTTGAATATGTTTCATTCAAAAATTGAAAATTATTTGAATGGCAAACTGTATCTGAATCCGTAAAGTATATCTGAATTTAAAAAGTTAACAAGTTATCTAAATTGGTGTCAAACATAAATCATCATCACTATCTAATATAACCAATTCAATTACAACTAAAGAGTCAGAAACAAAAAAAATACACACTAAAACCAACAAAACTCAAAAACAAAATGTGTATGATGTTCAGCTACATTTGAAATGCATTTGAAATGCATCTGAAATTCAAAACCAAAAACTGTTTACACGAATATAACAAATTAAAATTGATTCAAATGCTTATAAAAGATTATACATGCTCAAAAACAAAAGGTAATTCATAATTATAGATATCTATATCATCATAAAAAGTGAAAAGGCAAAACAAAATGCAAAAAGTAAAATGTATGTAATGATCAAATACATTGAAATATATTTGGATTTAAAAGCAAAAAAAATAGCTGCACGAATATAATAAAATTGATTCAAATGCTTCTAAAAGAGTGAACATGCTTTAAAAAAAAGGAGTCACATAATAAAAACATTTATATCATCACAAAAAAAGAAAATGCCAAACCGATATAAAAAGAAAACTATTTTGACATATGTAACAGAATTGAATCAAATGCTTAGAAAATAATATGCATGCAATATAAACATCTGTATAATCAGAATCAGAAAATCGAAAAGGCTAAGCCTAAAACGATCGACATTGATTAGACCACAATCGAATCACTCAAATCCAAAAGCAAAAACTAAAATCCCTCTCAGAAAATGAAATTAAACTGTTGTTTTGTGTCAAAATATAAAAAATGATCGATTGAGGAATGTCGACCGATCTGCAGATATGTGTTATACATTCACAAACGATTAGATTGGATTGATTTCCCAAAAAAGTTGAAGATCATATGGGATTAGGCCTGTCAACGGGTCAGGTACAGACTTGGACCCAATCTGACCCGGACCCGATTACACGTGTAATATACCCGATCTGATTTGGACCCGACCCGATTTGGACCCGACCCGGTGGACCCAAACATACAAACGGGTCGGGTTCAGGTCCACGCGCTCTCGACCCGTTGGACCCGAGACCCGACTGTTTTATTAATATACACTCATATATTACAAGAATATTAGTATTAGTTAACCCATAATTTTATTTTTTATTTATTAAGTTCCAAGTATAAGTATTTATTGTTTATTTTGTGACACAAATAACTATGAATTCTCCCTTTTAATTCATTGTTATATTGTTTAGACTTATGTTTACTTTGAATGTTGTTTAGTAATTCATTTACTTCTCTTGAATTGTACAAAAATATGTTCAAACACAATATTAGGATATCAGTTTAGAAAGTTCAATAATAATTAATGCTTTATTACAATTTTTTTCTAATAGAATGATAAGACAAATAAATTCATGAGTTTAAATTTTTTTTGTTTTTATTAACTTTCCTTGGGTCGGGTCCGGACCCGACCCAAGATCCGATGGGTCCTGGGTTGGACCCGAACCCGCCGGGTCCTGTCACGAGTCGGGTCCGGGTCCACCCCAACCCGACCCGTTGATATGCCTATATAGGATCGATTATTCAATCCGAGAATATACCATATATTAACCACCACCTCAATTGTGGGGATCGGTTACCAAAATAGGGGAAAATAAATAAATAGGCGTATAAACGGTAATACATATGTGCCAGCTCATAGAGTTTGAGATGGGATCGATAACTTAAAACCCAAGAATCATTATTGAATATTAATACAGCCCAAATACAATCCCACGGACAATCCATACATAATTTAATTATTTAAAATAGAAAACCCCAATGATGCATATGCTTGAATAAAAAGCGTGTATCACTCCATTTCGAATTGAATTGACTAATTTTTAATAAATGCAAAAAATTTATTGAGGTCTCGTGTGAGACTAAATTTGAAGCTATAAAAAAGACTATGTAAAACAAGCGTCCTAAAAACAAACTAATTATATTGTATTTTTGTGGCCATTAACAAAAATATCTACAGATGTCCATTGGTGCATTAACTTGTTAATGAATTACTTGAATTTATATATTTATTTATCTTAACTTATTATTTTTATATTTATATGTGCACTTTTTATAATATATTTTTGTACTCTAAGGCTCTACTTGTATCTATGGTGGGACGGATTCTACGGCGTGGAATGTCGTGATATGCCACCGCAAATCCCCTTTTAGACTGAAAACCTGCGTTCATAAGAAAAAAAAAACTTACATTTGATACACCCGAAAAACAAATGTCCATTGCTTTACCCAACGCCAAGATTGACTCCGCGGTCCCAAACGGACCCTAAGTGTAATGTTTGGTCCCTGGTCCCCCTTATTCTACATCCTGGTTGCACCCCTGGCCATAAACCTTGTCATCATTGAAGTTGAGCGCGGGAAGAAGACGCATCTCAAACCCATTGACTTCGCCCCACTCGTCCGAGTTTCCATCGACGGCCACGATCCCCCGCCTGTAATCGGTGGAGATCCGGGAGGTTGCCCAAATCACAGGAGCCGTGGTGCCTACACCACTACTCTCAAGAAGAAGTGCCATCACATTGTGCGATTTATGAAGAAATGCCATCATTCACGTTTTTTCTTCTTCTTCAAATTACATGTTTTATTCTTTAGATTGCGGATCACGTGAACTCAGAACAGTAATAATTCAAGTGCATTGCTGACTGGAAGTGCTTGTTTGAATGTTTGTTTTCTTAACAAAATTAAGGTCCAGCCACAGTATAAGTCAATGTAGTTCAGTCCCAGTCCAGAACTGTTCAGTCCCACAACTAATCCAGTTCAGTGGAGTCCAATTCAGTCTGACATTCATTCAAGTAACATTGGAATGTTTGGATCATGTACTACAAATGCAAATTCAACAGACCAGTTACATTACCAAAGACTTGGCAAAAATTACTCACACAGACATTTCATCAAACAATTCATAGACTGTATAAAACACTTGCAGTCTATGAACCAAGGCCGGCCCTGAGACAAGGCCACCAAGGCAATTGCCTGGGGCCCCCATCCAAGGAGGGCATCAATAGAATTTTAAAAATGAATAGTGAGATCTAATTAAAAAAATGAATTTGTATCTCTCAAAACAAGCTCTCACTCTAATATCTCTAAAATCAAGCCTAAATTCTTTCCCCTCCACAAATCTCTCCAACCAATATAAATTTTAAAATTTAAACACTGTATATTTTTATTATTCCAATTTTCTCATTCCATTAAAACTTCATTATTTTTATGGTTTTTTATGTGAATATAATTATATAGAAGGTTGTAATTTAAATAATTTTATAATATTGTGTATCTATTTTGTAATATTTATAGTTTAAAATAAAATTATGTGTAATATTATAACAATCTACATTTTTATAAAAAAATATATGAGGCCCTACTTTGAAAATTTACCTAGGGCCCAATCAAAAAATTTAATTCTCAGGATCGGCCCTGACATTACTTCTTAGATGTTTCAAAATGACCAGGGCAGTGATGAATCATGATTTGAGCACCAAATCATTCAGTTCGGACTGCCAGTAATGGAGAAAATCACCAAACAAAAGAATGCATAAAGAAGAAGAGAAACCGGTCCGACGTGGAATGAAAACCAAAAAAGATGAAAGAATTGGTGAGCAAGAATACTTTCCAAGGTTTTTGACAACAACACTCCCCAATGGTCTTATGGTCAGTCAAAAATAAGACCATTGGGATGAAGAGGAAGAGCAATTCGGTCATGTTATGTGAACAAGGGCGTTCTAGTAATTTGCGAGGGTTGATTTGCATTTTTGTTAAAAGTCATGGGGTTATATGCATATATAATTATTGGCCGCCGTTAACCAACGGTATATTCCCCGAATATTCTAGAGTTTGGATAGCAAATAAACTCGGGGGTATTTGTTTAACCATGACAACTTTGAGGGGGTTATATGAATTATTAGAAAAATGAGAGGTTGATATGCATTTATGTGAATTTTCTAAGGGTTACATACATTTTTCCTTTTATAAAATGTTTTTTTTTTTGTGGGTAAAGGCGGGTTCAACCCCACGACCTTTTATAAAATGTGAAGTATGTATTCTAATTAATTGAATGATATCATTTATAATAAATGTGAAAATATTTCAACGAGCTATATACATCAATACAGTGAGCTGAGAGGGTCTATATAAAGCAAACCAAACACATAGCAGTGCATCCCATTTCTTACTACTCATCTTGACCATTTAAGCACAACAAATATATAGAGACCATGGTCTGTGCAGCAATTCTATGCACTGTAGCTCTGCTGATCGTATGTGTAGCTCTTTATACACACAAATGGAGACACCCGAAATGCAGTGGCACTCCCCCCTGGCTCCATGGGCTTGCCACTCCTTGGAGAGTCCCACCATTTCTTCTCTCCAAACACCTCCTCTGACATTCCTCCATTCATCAAAGAGAGTATTAAAAGGTAGTTCTCAATACGATTCGCCCCCCAGAAATTGTAGTTCAAACTGTGTTCATGAATGTGTTTTCTCTCCGTGCATGGCTTAGATATGGACCATTGTTCAAGACAAGCTTGGTGGGTCGTCCGGTCGTGGTCTCCACCGATCCTGAATTCAACCATTACATCTTCCAACAGGAAGGGAAGCTGTTCCAAAGCTGGTATCCAGACACATTCACAGAGATCTTCGGACGAGAGAACGTCGGTTCATTGCATGGTTTCATATACAAGTACCTCAAAAGCCTGGTTTTGAGACTCGTCGGACCAAAAAGCCTCAAAGAGAAGTTACTGTGTGAGATGGAGGAGAAGGCGTGGCGATGTCTAGAGTCGTGGTCGAACCAGCCCTCTGTTGATCTAAAGGAAGCCATTGCAACTGTATGTTGATAACTGTATAAGGGGAAAAAATTTCAGAATTGTTAGTCCTCAAGTAGAGACTATATGTGTTTAAATTAAATCTCTCTGTTGGTTTATCCACAGATGATATTTGACCTGACAGCAAAGAAGCTGATCAGTTATGACCCCAACGAGTCATCCGAGGATCTGAGATTGAATTTTGTCGCGTTCATGCAAGGCCTCATATCCTTCCCTGTGAACATCCCTGGCACTGCCTACAACAAATGTTTGCAGGTATGTTCAGAACTTCTAAAGGTCTTTTTTGTTCGTACCATTGTCACAAAATACTTTGAACTTTTTGAAATGTTTGGAAAAGTGATCTGATTGGACTACCCCGGCCCTACCTATAAGCTGAACATATTTTGTTCGTTCACCTTAATATATCCAGAATTGAGATACCTATTTTATTTGGATGATTTATCACACGTTTTATAGTGATGGAAGTTTAATCATTTCTGCACCTCTAGTATTGACACCTCTGAACACTTTACAACTCATTAGATAATTGACAATGACTTTTCTCCAAAATGTGTGTACATATTATAATTTTATTATATACTAATATTTTTTTATTTCATTATTTTAGGCTTTTGATAATTGGAAGGAATTGATAAAATGAGTGAAGAGAATTGACAAAAAAGTTGGTGTCATTGTTGTAATTGGAAGGTGAGATGTTTCCAACCCCAAAAGAGCTCTACATGTCATTCTAATATGTGAGGGGAGGAAAATCTGATTGTGACCACGAAAGAACAACAAGGAAAAACCTAATCGTTAAATGGGCACAAAGAAATGCGAATGTCCATTCAAATTGCGTGCTTCCGAACATGACGATAAATGGAGGTTGCAAATGTTGTATGGACTACACAATCATCCTTTGATCATCAATTTCAAAGAGCATTTGATTGCCGGAATCAATGTTGTGATGGACGACCAATCCCTCTCTTATTGTGGCGTTCTTTGATGGATGTGGACGGAGGTGTCAATGTGGGAAGAGGTGTGCTATCTTGACAGTAGTTGATTATATTTTGCATGTACCTTTGTAAAACGTCAGATGTATACCTTCCTTGTACCAGTGGTTGTAGATATTCTGCTATCATGACACGCTACACAAAATTGGATTCAGAAGTGTTAATAAATTTACAATAATAGATGGATTGAACGATGAGTATACACAATTACCCAGTCATCATCTGAAGATCTATCCATATGAGAACTGCCGGTCGTCAATCCAAATCTTCTATTCTCGGGGTTTTGAACAAACCTGTGGCTTACCCTATCAAGCCAGGTGATGTACTCTAGAACAATGTCCCATGAACTTCGCGTTCGAGGGCCTCTTGATCTCGGACCTAAAAGGTGATCCTCCCATTGCTCCATATAAGTTACGCTACCACCATATGTTACACGGTAGCTACTCGCTACACGTGGTCTTCTTGTCTTTCCGTCTGGCCGAGTAGGTCCTTTTGGGATTGTCTGAAGGTGCCCAAGCTGTCGAAGCATCCGCTCAGGCATATATGGCTCATAAACTCTGTTAGCAACCAAGCAACCATTGAAGAACGCGTATTCTTGTAAGGGAAATGAATCCCTTATATTTGAATATGGCTCATAGTCAACCTAATCAATACACAAAGTATATCAAAGCAATATATACTAAAAGGGCGTTGTTACGCATAGGTCCATTTCCAACCCCAATTCTAGTCCTATATGCGTCGATAGAAAATTAACGACATATATGCTCACGTTAAGGACGCATATGCTTCGAAAGAATTTTTTTACATTTTCTATAAATGCATTCATGCAATTCATTGGAGTATGTGCTTCATTTTTTATAAAAGCATGTACCTCATTAGATGGGATATATTATTTTTTAAAAATTCAAAACACTTGTAATCTAGAATTAAGGCTGGAAATGAGGCTGGATATAACATTATCCATACTAAAAATATTATTTGAACATGATATTTTTACTCTAACATAAACCTTTATACCTGCTCTCGAGTCAATGAATCGAGCAATTCCCTTATGACAATGACAATGTTCTTCTGCAACCCAGGAAAATTCCTACTATTCTTCCATAGGGCAGCTCGAGGAAATCCCTGGGTGACACGATCATCTTGTACAGGCCTAAGTAAAGGAATGTACTCGTACACCCAGGCCTGTGAAGAAGTGAATATTTGGGTGATACAAATTTATTGTACTTTAAATTTATTATAAATGTAAGTCAATATATGCTGGATAATACCTGAAGGAGGGTGAGGTAACCAGATATTTGTTTGCACTTGGCTCTTGATGCAATCCCCAATTGACGATACAGGTGAGCTAAGGTAGCTGCCCCCCAAGCATGATCCTTTACCTTCTTCAAATCCAGGAGAAATTGGAGATACTCAACCGAGACATGTGTGCCAGTCTTATCTGAGAAAATGGTGCAACCCAACAAATATAGAAGATATCCTCGAACGGCACACTCAATGGTATGTTGGGGCATCATACGCGACTTTGTAGCAAGATGTTCTTTCAGCCAAGAGAGTCTAACTGATCTTCCATTTGACGTAGCTAATTCACTAACGATGTTGCTTGGGTCAATATGCAGTGTATCACGAACTAACTCGACAGCTGCATCAAAATTTTCAATTTGTGGCTTTGACACTGCCTGACCCATGACTGGAATGCCTGTAATTTGATGTACATCATCCAGTGTGATGCCCATTTCTCCGACCGGTAGATGAAAAGTATTTGTTTCCGGGTGCCACCTTTCAACCATTGCACTTATTAGAGAGCAATTGATTGTTTTGAAGCTCCACTGAACCAACGGAAGCAAACCACTCTCCCTAACCCTGTTTACAAAGATGATGGCTTCATCATCTAAACTCCAACTATCAAGCTGGGTTACAGGTTGTCGACATCTCAACACAGAACGTTCCTATGTCAAAAACATATACAATTGAATTTGCTGACCTACTTTTCAGTAGATAAACATACAATAATTAGATAAATATATACCTTGCCATTCCAAATATGATACGCCACATGGTGGCGATAGTCTACGAGGAGCTCATTATTTACCGGTCCACCTGGAAAAGGACCCTTCAAGCTGGCTTCATCAATCTCTGAATCTTCCTCTACCTCTTCTGCCACCACTTCCTCCTCTTGTGGCTCCTCAACGACATTTTGAGAACTAGAAGTTGTGTCTTTTGATGCGTCTTTTGATCTATTTTTCTTATTAGAAGTTGTAGGTCGAACGTGTTCCTTAGGAGCCATTACTGTGCAATAATGTTAAGTTAGTACTCAACTACTCATGCATATGCAAGAAAAACAAACACATTCTCATTCATTGAAAAAGTTGCATGAACATAAACTTTATTACTCAATTCAGAGCAAAGCAAATGTAAAAACATTTTTTCATTGTCTAAGGGTGCTGGTGTGAGGGAGAATGGCTCCTAGCTCTTGCGTGGTGAACAGATATCTCTTTTATCTGATGGCAATTGCTTGTGTTTCCTTTTTTTCATCTTAGTGTTTTTCTTTTCTCATCATTCTTCTTTGTACCTATTTTCTGACCTTTGTGTCTTCAATTAATATAATCACAATAGCGAGGTCTACCATTTCTTAAAAAAAAAATCATTCAACCAATAGTACACATCATTCTCAAACAACAATGATTTATCAATATATCAATCAATGAACACATTCAATCAACAATAATGCATTAAGATTTATATTCATTATTCATCCAAACCATAACAATATTACAAACATTTGTCAATCAACTAATCATACAAAAACCATTCTCAAATAACCCAAATGTGTCATTCAAACAACAACATGACAATCATTTTCGCATCAGCATTTTACTTCATTCATTCATTCAAACAATTTCCAATCAACCATTTCCCAAACAAACCTAAACCCAGGATTATGTTTCAAAAAAAAAACAATAAACTAGGATTTCTAAGATCAAAAATAGACAAACAAATGTAACACAAACCTCACCTAGGGTTTCTAACAATGAAGGGGGGGGGGGGGGGGGGGGGGCTAACCTTCCACTTGGATGATGAAGAGTGAGGAGATGGAGCAAATGGACGGATGCGATTCGGTGATGGCAGCTGCGGGAGAGGACCACCGTCGGATGTGGACCTTGTGACCAGTGGAGAGAGAGAGAGGGAGAGGAAGGAGAAGATGAAAATTCTGCTGGGGGTGGGGTTCCAATGTGTGGTATGTGATTTAAAGTAGGGATGGCCGGATGGGTTTGCATCAGCAATTTTGGATGGGGTGGAGCTTTAACGGGGTGGGATTACTGAAAAAGGGGGGTAAAATCCAAAGCCAAAGGGGAGAGAGAGAGCTGACGACACCGTGGACGTGGAGGAGTGTACGCGGGGATGTACAGCGGTCGAACGAGGAACGTACGGCTGATGTTCGTCGCGGACCGGTGCGAGAACCCGGTGACGCTGATGGAGGCGCTGCGAATGGCGTACAAGGAGATCAAGAAGGGGGAGGACACGCGGCTCCATCGGGAGGTCGCGCAGAGGATGATCGCGGGGCGGCTCGGCCCGGATTACGAGCTTGACCTGGAGTGGGCCGACGCCGTCGATCGTAGGTCCGAGCATCGCAAGGAGAAGCTCTACAGCGAGCTCAACAGTTACAAGGTGGTTCCCTCCTCTTCCTCTCTGTTGTGATAGTTAGATTGAAAGTGAAAGTTTTAGTTTTTCTCTTTTTGTAGGATTTGTTCTTTTTGTTTTTTTAATTGTTCTTACTTTGTTCTTTTAATTTTTCATAGGGTAATGTTAGGGACAGTCCTGGATGCAGTCGTCGTGTTACAAATGACCTCATAAAAAAAATGAAATATATACACCAATGAATTGTAAATACTCAGTTGTGTGGAAAAAAAAAATCACATGCTTCATCTAACTTATATATCTAGTTAGTGGAATGAGACTGGTAGTGAAATGAGACTGCATGTGGGGCTAAGAATGAGGACTGTGTGTAACAACACCCTTTTAAAAAAGGGTTCTTTCTTCCAATAAATATCTTGGTTTTTTTGGTGTGGTATAATTTTGACAAACTAGATTTTTTATGGTTTTTTGTGAATTCCTGGTCTCTGTGTTTGTTCAAGTGTTGGTCCATGAAGTATGAAATCTTGGTATGTTAAAAAATTGAACTTCTGTTGATGTGGGTGATAAAGGTTTGCTTGAGTTTTCTCTCCGGTGATATGCATTTTGTGCATCATTAAACACAAGAAATTTCTGACATGAGAAAATTATTATGATTAATGTGCTATATAACTTTCTTTCCTGTATTGGATTTTGTCTTAAGTCATAATTTGTAACAATGTTTATATCTATATATTTGTGATTATGTAGTGATGGCATGTAATATGATGGTATATGCTGCAGACAAATTTGATCAAGGAAATTATCAGGATGGGGTACAATGACTTTGGGGGACTTCACTTTGCCCATGGAATGCTAGGTGATGCATTCAAGAGCTATGTGCGGACACGAGATTATTGTACAACATCAAAGTATATAATCCAGATGTGCTTGAATGTGATCTTGGTCAGCATCGAAATGGGACACAGTTCATACAGGTGACAAATTACGTAAGTAAAGCGGAGCAGGTGCCCGAGGTACTGGATCTGACTACCATCACCAAGTTGAAGTGTGCTGGCGGGACTGGCTCATTTGGATGCAAAGAAATATAAGCTCGCTGCTCGCAAGGTAAGCCTGTTGAACACTGGGCACGTGAATTTCTTTGCATTAGTGAATTCATTTTTTTTCTTCATTTGACATGTTCTTGGTCTTAGCAGATTTTTTTTATGAATGATAGGAGTATCTTTATTAAATAACAAACCCCTGGATAGAAGGAGACAAGGGATTTTCTTACAAAAGAGACAAGAAGAGTAAGAGGGGAATGCAAAACAGAAAAATGGGGGGTTCCCTTTTGATATGAGGACCAATCTTCACCTCCCGAACCACCAATTCCCCATAATTGTGGATGGCATGTCATCTTCCAAAATAGTAGCGACCCAATCTCTTAGGAGCGAGGAAATAGCTGCCCCTGTGTTTTCCCAATATGTTCTGTTGTGTTGGAAGACACACTCATTATGGGTAGGCCATATCCTCCAACACACTTTGTGGAACTAGCCATTGAAATTTGACTAGATTGATCCCATCGCTCATTTGCGCCTGTTTTTGAACCATCTCCACATACTCCTGAAAGGACTTTTAAGGAACAAGAGGAACCAAGAGCCTCTCCCACCTTGTCCTAAATCTTCATGCTCAAGAAGAATCAAAGAAGAGGTGTTCTCTTGTTTCTACCGCTGAACCACAAAACTCGCATAGAATGTTGTCGTCATTTGCCCATTTCCTTCGATTTATTTTGGTGAGGTCATAGCAGATTTTATTTCATAAAGTTGAAGTTGTCCATTTTTTTCTGAATTACATTAGAAAATAATGTTTCTTATTGAAGGACATAGAATTTCATTCATTTTGAACTTTATTGATGATAAGAGTTTCAGCTAAATAAGAGTGTAGGTGGAGTATATTGATTAAGTATGCATGTGCATGAATTTTTCACTTTCCATGTCCAAAAGTTATAATCATATATGTACTGTGATGACTCTACTCATTCTCAACTGGGATGTATCTTGTCTGGAGTACTTGAGATTATTGTTTTAAAAAGTGGCTTGGGCTGCATTTGACGGGTCCATGCAATGCCTACATGTTAGGCAGCCTTCTTGGTGGATTCAGTTCAAAGCAGATCCTAGTAACTAGGTGGATGCCCAGTCCTGGGTGCCAGACGGCCACCTAAGGACCAAGGCTTTTGTCCAGTTTAAGTTACCAAACTACTCTTATTCGGAACCATTTCCTAGACCAGCAATTTAATGACTTAATAGTGTGTGAAAAATAATGCCTCCCAGAAAATCTTTTCACATCATCTGGTTGAACTTTCAAATTAAGAGGGAATGCAAGTCTCTGTCTAATTGGCATGTAGCGGAAATTTTCTTATGGATCTGATGGTGCCCTATTTACCTTAAGTTTCATGCATATAGTGCTGGTTTCTTGAATGACATCCCCTTCTATGACATTTATTCAGTAGGAATCAGTGTTTCTTTTCTGATGGTGGTTTGTGCTTTGGCCAATGAACTTGCTAAGCAGTGTGAAAGGAGGAGTAATGCAGGAAAAGAGGCTTTATGCAAAACATTGATACTGAAGGATAAAGAATGAATAAATCTGTCGTAACCCCTTTGAAATAAATCAATATAAAAGAGAATTGAAGAAAAGACATTAGCTACAGGTTTTTTTCTTTTTCTTTTTTTAGCCAAAAGTTTAAACCCTTTGCAAAGGGCACCTTCTAAAGTTTTAGATATTTCTAGTTACACAGATGTCATTGCTTAAAGTGAAGGTAAAGTGATCGGGCTAATAGTACAAGTCTCGGTTTTGAGTCTTGAGAGTGGCCACTTTGTATAAAAGAATGCCTAAGGTTAGGAGTATATCCTGTCTCTCTTTCCCCTGTTATATGTGGGACTGCTCTAGGTGATGGCTTTAGGGCCTTGTTGTCACATCTGTGTGTAAGTTTCAAAAAAATGATGGAGATGATAACCTTATGCAAATTATTATTTTTAGTGTGATACAACTTCCGCATCTTAACAATAAATGACGCATTTTAACTTGCACAATTACATAGTATTGGGGAATATAACATTATCATGGTAGTTCAAAAGAAGATTGAGATGCCACCCTTGTGTGGATGACTATCCTCATTAATCAATTATTGCCCGTCACATAATTAGTGTTGGACAGTGAGTGAAGATTTGCAATTTTAACATTATTAATTAGCAGAAAGGTAGAACTCTTGGGCGTATCAGTTTGTTCATACTTGTCTTCTTTTTTTTCCTTCATTCTTGGAGTCCATTATTCATGTGCATTTCTCGATATTCATTAATGAAGGAATGGAAATTAAGTTCTTAATTGAAAGGTTTTAACCTACATTGAGATGATATTCATGGATTTCTATGCAAGGTAGGAAGACAATGATCCAATCTAGTGTATTTGGTTATGTTAAATTTCTTTTTTTGCTCAAAGTGGTTAGTTTCCTTCCACTTTTTCTACGCAAGGTAGTAAATGCAATTGATTTAGTATCTTTGGAAGATAAGGAATGGAGCGGATTTGTTTACAATGAATTTAATTATTAAATCTTGGTTCTCTTTGTTTTGTCTGATAATATATGTTTTTGGAAATCTAAGGAATATCTTTTCTTTCCGTGCAAGACTCAAGTTGTCAATCCATTGTATATAGATTTTGCATGTGGAAATAATATGGAGAGAATTACCGGTTGGTGAGATATTTTAACATTTGTGATATGCCTGTTGTAACTAGTTGAGATTATGCATCAAAAGATTCCAAACTTCTTTATGGACAACATAATGTTTTTTTTTTTTACATGATCGTAAAGTTTCCCTGATCAGCCAAACATAATATTCCTCTTTAAGAACAGTTTACATTGCCCATCTCCTTATGCCTTCACAGCCAATAGACTTGATAGTTGAACAAGTCCTTTTCCAAACTGGAGACAGAAGGCCATAGATTTGATAGCTGGAATGGTCAGCCTCACATCTACCTGTTCCTCTATTTTACTTGGGCAACCATAACCTTATTCCATAAAGTTAGTCTGCCTGTGCTCTAGTTATGAAAACCTTTTTTCATCATTGTGTCATTCATCCCTTTGATGTCTCTCAGTATCCTCTCCCAGCAGTTTCCTCCCATATAATATCCAATCTAAAAGTTTTCAATCTTCCAATTGGTTCTCTCTGGGAACTTGAAGATAAAGAATGCTGCTCGGAGAGCATTGCTTTGACAGAATAATTATGTTCATTGTGGATACTAACTTCCTTTTTCCCGAAGCAAAGATTTCTGAATCTTTGGTTCCGTCGGTATTATACTTTCAAGATGCATTGATGGTGAAATGGTAGACATGCGAGACTCAAAATCTCGTGCTAAATAGCGTGGAGGTTCGAGTCCTCTTCAAGGCATAGTATTGAGAATGCTCATTGAATGAGCAATTCAAAAACAGATCTCAGATACTTGACTCAATAGAAACAATGCTATCTTCAAAGGATTGACACCTAGCAGAGGGGAGAGCATCCAAAATTTCATAGTGGAATGGGGGAAATGTATTACCAAGGCATCAAGAGTATAGTTTGTGGATGAAGCCTTGGTTATCAAGGAGTGATTTGTATTGGGTAGGGCCCTACTAGAGAGATAGCACTCTCTACTACTTTCCAAAGTGGGGTCTTAGTGTCCTTTTGTTAGTCTCCTTGTAATAATTGACTTGCTCTCAATTTAAGGAATCATTGAGCTACCTTTCTCTCAAAAAAAAAAAAATTCATGAAGCCAAGTGACTCTTAAATGTCATGTTCCCCATCAGTAGAGGCAAAACTTTTTTAGTTGGACAACGTTGAGCTCCACAACCCATCAATGCATCCAGTAATTGTTTATCATGCTCGTTGAACCTTGCACCACTGACTTACGTTTTGAATTAATCAATCTGCACTTCTGCAGTCACTAGTTCGAAATATCCCAGAATATATTTTTCGTTCTGAGCTCAGCCAAATCAAAACAAGCACACACTGTCGGTTTTTAATCTTTTCGTAGTGAAAGTTTGATCAGAATGGATTGCAATTTGCAAACACATTTTGTCCTGATGTTAGCATGCTCCATGGCATCTCTTCCAGTTTTTAGAGAAGCCTCTTATAGATTATTGTTGCTCATTGTCCTCTGCTGTGTGATCTATGATGTATATGTTTCATGATGGCAATTTTATTGATTCTACTATCTACAGTCTTTTGACATGGAATCCTTTCAATTATAAGGATAAAAATATATAAGGTGACACGTTCCTTTTGGTGTGTTAATTTTGTTCTAATTAAAGCTTGGCATCATCTTCCATGATTGCTGGATTTTTTTTTCTGCAGTCACTATGCGTCATGCCTTCAGTACCTCGAGAATCTCAAAGCAAATCTCTTGCTTGACATCCATCTTCATGATCATGTTGAAGCACTCTTGATCCGGCACAAAGCCATTATCCAGTATACTCATCCATTCATATCAGTTGATTTTCATACAATGGCAGACACCTTCAAAACTAGTGTTTCAGGGCTGGAGAAAGAGCTAGAAACTTTGATTACAGACAATCAGATTCAGGTAATAAGAGTAAAATCTTCAATACTCCCCAGCTTAAAAAGCCTAACTTACTTTGATATCCTGATTTGATGTTGAACTTCTCTAGGCTGGTTGAGGTGAAACATTCAAAAATAACATTATCTTTTGCAGGCACGGATCAACTCACACAATAAGATTCTGTACGCGAGACATGCAGATCAGAGAAACGCGACATTTCAACGCGTCCTACAAATGGGTGTTGAATTCGATAAAGATGTGAGACCATGTTGTTGAGGGGCAATCTCTTCAAGCACGAGTACAACGCCAAAGCTACAAGGAAATTTGGATTTTCATAGGAGAGTTTCCAAGGTGTGTATCGCTGTATGGATTTGCTATTCTTAAACTCGTCCTGGTGGCTCATATTGTATGTGTTACATCAGGATCATCAACATAGGATTCTTATCAATGGCTTCCATAGTTGAACTTGATAACTGATGCAAGAGAGAGGGCACCTTTGGACGCACCTGCATCGAGTCTTTTCAGCCTTGGCACGACTTTTGGAAGTATAGGATGATCTCCAAGCAGTCTTTCCTCGCCATCAAACCCTCACACGTAGATCGAATGAATGCACCGACTCGAGAGTGGCATCTGTTCTTCATCATGTCTTGTGATTACCAGCATATTTCAATCTTCTGGGTAAGTTGCTGTTGCCTTTTTTTTGTATACTAGCATAGTTGCATCCATTGTTCTTGGCTTTAGTTTTGTCCTCTAAAGATGATTGATTCAATTGGATGAAAATGGATCCTGAAAACAATACCCAAGAAAGAAAAAAAACTCACACGAACAACTTTTCCGGAAGTGCTCGCTTGTCTTCCTCAACTTCAACAACAACCTCCAGGATGGCGTTGTCACCAATCTCGGCAACCTCACTGCAGTGGTTGGCAAGGCCACACGGGGAGATAAACAGAAAGGGAGTGAACAGAGACAATGAAAGAGAACCAAAGAGAGAGAGGAAAGGGTGGTGGGTTAGATATTCAAAAAATTTGTATATAAAAAGTGGTGGGTGTAGGAAACACAAAAACTAAAGGTTGTGGGTGGGTTCATTAAGGTGGTGGAAACGGTGAAAAGGGTGCTGGGGCTATCCCGTTCCCTTTGAAAATCTGAAGGAGAGTTGGGTTGACATGAATAGAATTTTTTTTTTTAGAGAGATTGTAGATTAGTATTTATTTCAATCATAGTCAAAATAGAGGGGTGAGAGGAGATAGAGAAAGCAAAAAACCATTACAATATAAAAAAAAAACCACGAGAAAAGGCTGTTCGCGACAGCTAGAGAGCTTGATGTAGAAAAAACCATGAATAGAAGTTAATGCCCTGTTGTCTTGGAAGAAATGAGCGTCCCAAGGAGAGGTGACATAAAAGAGCGTTTGTATACTCAGTCCATTTGGTAATCTCATTTGTAGTTTAAGACCCTGGTCGCTTATACATTTTCATAATGTAGAATGTATTGCAATATCGCAGTATTTAAATTTTTTTTTCGTTTTTCAAATAAAGAAAAATATACTAGTATATTTTATTGTATATTTTACTTTTCATAACAACAGTTTATTTCAATAGGTGAATGTACATTTTTAAAAAAAAAATTCTTTTCTTTTTAAAGAAAATTGGTGAAGGCTATGGACGTAGCTGTACATGGGATTGGACATCATTTTCAGACGTAAAAATATGCAATTAACAGTTTTTAGTTGTACGATTATACAGTTTTTAGTTTTATTTCTACTATTGTAAAGCAAATAGTTTTTTCTACGAATAAAAGACTCCAATAAACGTCCATCCAACAATCTCCTTCTCGAAGACGCAAGAGATGACGAGAGCCCAGTGAAATGACCGGATGATTTGGACGGGTAAACACTGTGACCGTTCATTAAGTAAGCCTGCTAATTAATCAATGGCCCAATCTAGTCCACTTTTCTATGTAATCATCCCAATCCCATATCAAATCACATCTTATCAAACTAAAAATCAGTCTTACATGCACTTTAGTTGAATCTACGCAATTCGGTAAAGCATCTTATATATTTCACTATTTTATGAAATTGCATGGTTCCATCGTCTTAAATGTAGTCTCGGTTATTATAACGAGATATACGCTTCTTTGAAAATTTTATGTATGATGTTATAAATGATACATTTAGTTTATTGTAATGTATATTTTATTATTTTATAAAAATATATATCTTATGAGATTTAATATATAATTTAGAAAATAAAAATAAAAACATGGATGGTCTATGTTTTGGATTGGAAAATATATTAAAGTGTGACATTTTCCTTACATAAAATTTGCACTTCTTAAAAAATTAAAACAAGAAGTATTGTTACAGTTAGCTATTTTCACAATCTCAAATACAATCTCATTTACTTCATTAGTCTCTCTCCACTCATTATAACAAAGTATATTTTCTTGTTAAAACGAATTCACATTTATTAAGATACATTAGTATATTTTTTTAAAAGATGAAAAAAAATTTATAATCACATATATTGTGATAGAGCTCATACGAAACGATAATATAATATGTTGTTATCCTTGAGGCTTTGTGGGTATGTATCTTTTGAGAGAGGTACGGCGAGCAACTGGGATCTCACTTGCCAAATGTGTCTCGAAACACCTTTGACATGTGCAGAGGCCGGTTCTAAGGAAATGACGAGTTTTACTTATCTATGCATTGGAAGGTGGGGGACGGGCTCAGCTTTGTTCTGGAAAGACAGTTGGTGCGGGGACGGATCGTTCATGAGTAGATTCTCGACTCTATATCAAATTCCAGAGGTGAAGAATTGCTCAGTCATTCACTACTGGGAGGCTCAGGATGAATCTGGCAGCTGGTGTATTCGTATAGCCAGGGGCATTAGTGCAAAGGTGGCATGTCAAGCTAAGGTTCTCATGAGGAATTTGCGCACATCGTCTCTAACATCAAACGAGCCGGTCCTCATTTTTTTAGCTGTTTGATCCTACATGGGGTTATCGGCACAGCGGGGTTACAGATAGTTACTCCGTAACTTGGAGTATAATGTTGGTTTGGCCGGAAAATAGTCGATTGACCGTGTCCGATCTGGCGCCTTGTCCATTGAAGCGCTTTGGAAATTTGCTTCCCAACTCACAACTCGCATGTACAAATCTCCATTGGTTGAGATAAGGAGTTGTTGTATCCCGGCAAGGCTTTGGGCGATATGGACAACACAGAACACAATCATTTTTCATGGGCAGATATTTTATTTTGACAACCTGCATGACTCCTTTTCCAATGCGTAGGTGAATGGGGTCGGCTCCTTGGTGGTGTGGCAAGGGTGGAATTCACCGCGAATGGCATAATGATCATCACAGCCTGAGGGATGGTGGTCTCGAACTCTCGATGCGCCGAGGTGGAATAGATCGCTCTTTTATTTCATTTTGGTCACTCATGATTATTTTAGATTTTTCTCTATCTTTATATCTTTATGTATTTGCTCTTCTCTTCCTTGCACCTCATTCAGCTCAAAATAATTTCGATTACTATCATCAGAGTAGCTTTGATGTACTAGTCTTGAAAAAAAAAACATATGAAAAGTTACACAAAGAACGGTAAAACGCACAACGTGCATCAACGATGTTTCCAAAATAAAGAGGACTGCAAGTGCGCTACGAGGCTTTCCCCAACGTTTTTCTTTGTTAGAAGCGGATGATCCGTACACAGCACCCACACCTTCCGTAACATCTCTCAAATCAGTGACAGAAAGAAAAAAAAACGGCAATACAGGAGGTCATAAAAATACACTAATCTGACGGCTGAGATTTGCTTATCCGTTCACACTGACCCATCAAAAATGAAAACGCGGTCGTCTCCTTGCGAAACGACACCGTCAGCTTTAACTTTTTATTTCTTCCTAGTGTTGCGAAAGCGTATTTACTTTTCGTGCGTGAAGGAGGCAGTGCGCGAGACGTAGTGGATGGGGGACCATTTAAGAGGAACACAGAATCTCACTCGTCAGATATTCATCTAACAGTGGATAATCCACGTTGTTTCTCTGTTTTGTTCTTTGTTGACCCGATGTTGGAATTCCACAGGAGTCGCAATAAAGAATGAGAGGAAGATGACGGAGAAAGTGAAACATATTTTATGATGAAAAATAGTTTTGGCAGTTTAGATTTTAATCACACAAAATTAAATATTTAAAAATATCATCAGTGAAACAGATTCAATTTTGGTAGGTTAACCTCACACTTCAACCAAAATCTAACCCAAATTGTGTTTGGATTTCTTTTTTACTCAATCTAAACCCAATTGTTGAGCTCCGAGCGGTGGCTCACCTGGTAAAGGACACCCTCCCTTGCAAGGGAGGTGTCGGTTCAACTCTTGTTAGAAGCAAGAGGGAAAAATATGGTAAAAAGTCCAGTTGAACTTGTGTCACAGGCCAGTAGGCCCTGTTTAGTTTATGACTCGGGTATTACTCGGGTATTTATGGCCCTTAGGGGCCTTCCTACCACACAAAAAAAAAAAAAACTAAACCCACCTTGAAAACCGATAGCTCTTTTGCCCTTCCCTCTATTCCTATCCCATCCCTCTCCCTTTTATGTTGTTCTCTTATTCGCTTTATACCTATGTACTTTGTTTTACTCTTTATTTGGACTTGTAGTGGCACTTTCATTAATGAATCCTCGTCAATGTTTATCTTTGATCTAAAAAAAAAAACTTGAAAACTCATAGAAATGGATCATAAATGTATTTTTATTATAATGCACTCAATTCATTTTGTATATCCGTCTGCAATATAGAAATAGTTCCCACCCGCCTACCTACGACAATAATATAGTTTACATTGTCTTATCATATCATATAGTGTATTATACTATTATATTATGGTGTGGTGAATATTTAAAAATTATTCTTTTTGAAGAAAAATATACACCAGTGTATGTATAATTTATTTTTTATAATAATATATACTAATGTATAAGTGTAATTTCAAAAAAAAATCAATGAAAACTGTGAATGAGACTAACACCATATTGTATTGTAGTTGTCATTGTCTTTCTCACAAATGAGTTCCATATCCATAAAAATTTTAATAGTTTTTTAAATTTAATTTTTTTACTCTGTTGTTACACAACTAAAAAGTCTCCCAAAGCAAATTTTTATGGGCCCATTTGATAGAGGCATAAGCTATTCTAGTTTATTCCTATTCCAGAACCCAAATACATTACCCATAATGAAAGTTTGACTTTATCAATAGAATAAATGATTTTGTGTTTGGTTCTGTTTTTAGTTATTCTAGTTGATAAATGTAATAATAAAGGTTGGAGTGTTTAGTTGATGACAGGGGCGGAGCCAGAAATTAGAACAAGGGGGGCGAGAGACCAATAAACTTAGAATTAAAAAAATGTACTTATCAAATTATATAATCATATAGTAATTTAAGATAATTAAAGTTGACAAATAATGAGAGAGCCATTAAAGTAATAGACAATTTAAATAGAAAGTTGTTTTTAACAATTTCTTTCACATTTAGAAAATCTATAAATTTAATTTGAATTTATTTTAAAAAAAACTTGAAATCTTATTATTTACCTTAAAAAAATTTTAAAAAAGCTTGAAAAAATATAAAATAAATATTAAAAAATAATTGATCATAACACAAGGACACCCTAAAAGCATTGATTTTAAAAATTATTCAAATCAGATATCAAGAAAAAAATAAAAAAAATCATTATTAAATAAAAGGCTGTGGTTTTCACCCTCCATCCCTTGATACCATGGTTTTTTTAACAATTTAAAAAAAATGCAACCCATTTATAGTAATGTCACTGATGCATTATATGAAATCACATAACACAATATATATTTCATTATCTCAATATACCTTTTATATAAAAAAAAATATAATTAAAATATATACATTCAATATATATGAGTATAAATTTAGTTTTTATCAGATAATGTACTTAATTAAAAAAAAAAGTGTGTGATGTAAATGGGAATGTGAATTGGGTTGAATATAACAACTTTCAATTCCAATGCTCACCTAACACATTTAAACTCATTTGATTATCTCCATCCCATGCCTCACAAAAAAAAAAATCAAATTTCAAAATAGTTTTGTGCAAGGAAAATTTATCTTGGGTATATATATTTACATGGTTAATACAAAACTGTTAGCTTAGAAATGTTTTATCAAGGAATTTAGTTTCGTAGGGGATTCTTTTGCGGAGGATATATAGCCATGTACCTTACATTTACCAAGGAAATTATTTCATTGGGAATAATATTTACCAACGAAATAATAACTTTTACCAATGAAATATTTCACAGCTAAATAATATATTTCTTTTCATACTTCCACCCATGGTTTCTGCCTGGGGGGGGGGGGGGGCCAGCCCGCCCCCCTTGGCTCTGCCCCTGGTTGATGAGGAAAAAATATGAATAATGTGTAAAAAGTTAATTTGACTGTGAACTCCATTAATATTAAAAGGTGATGACATATGATTTGATAAGTGTCCATTTACTCAAGTTGAGGAATAACACAATTACATGGAGAAGCTTGGAATATAAATACCAGTTTATTCTCACCTAATTCTACATAGTTATACCTTCTTATTTCCTCTGCCCAAATATTTTTTTTCCTTAATTGTCTTTTATTCTCATATATTTGTTTAGCCAAACAACCACTATATAAATAAGAGGAAAATAAATAAGAATTTTAAAACATAATAAATATGTTATTTAAAAACCAGAAAATAAAATAAAAAATAAAGGAAAATAGATCGTGTTACTGACGGTGGGATGCAGGGGCAAACTCGTACTTTCCCTTAGGTCACGAATCCACACAAATCACTCACAATTTATTATCCCATTTAATTAATCCCAATTAGACGGCTGCCGTATATAATATCGACTATATATATATATCTATATAAATAATACAAAAACTTTATACCCCATATTACGCCAAATCATAACACCCATTACTCAAAACCCACATCCCAAATTTCCGTGCCGGCCAAGAAAATCAACGGTCAAGATCAAACGTTCACGTGTATCGAAATAAACCCAATGTCCTCCGCGAGTGACGGTAGTCCATTTACGACGTAAACGGATGCACCCACTCCCCGCTCTCTGTCCCTTTCTCACCGGTCACAATTACACCATCACTTCAATCGCTTCTTCTTCTGACATTCTCTCTCTCTCTCTCTCTCTCCCTCTGATCTTCACTTCTGTTTTTGTTGATTCAAAGCCGAAATGGTTTCCCTCCTTCAATGGCTGATCAGATTCCAGGAAGTCGAGGTGGTTTCGCTGTGAATCGATGGGGAAGGCCTCCCGGTGGCTCCGGGGACTGCTAGGCGGGAAGAAGCAGCCGCCGTCGACCGCGGCTTCGCAGCCGGCGAAGGAGAAGAAGAGATGGGGCTTCGTCAGGTCCTTCCGCGACAGGGACGGCGCGTCGGAGGGGGTCTACGTCGCCGGGGGCGGCGACGACGAGGAGCAGAGCAAGCACGCGATCGCGGTGGCGGCGGCGACCGCGGCCGTTGCGGAGGCGGCGGTCGCTGCGGCGAAGGCCGCCGCCGAGGTCGTGAGGCTGACGAGCAGCGGGAGATGCGGATCCTCCGCCGCCAGTTCTTTCGTCGGCGGCGCCGGATGGAGGAGGGAGGAGTGGGCGGCGGTTAAGATCCAGGCCGCGTTTCGTGGTTACCTGGTTAGTTCTCTCTTCCCGAATTGCCCTTCTTGGTTAGCTTTAATAACGATAGTGCCACTACATTATGAACGGATTACGTTCGTAACGTATTGTTGAAATTCGAAGCAATTGTTAGTATAAAAAGTTGTTCTTAAATGAATTTTTTCAGATCTAATTTTTTTTCTTAGAATGGATTGTTGAAATCACAGTAGCAGTTGCTTTCATGCATACATCAATTGAAAATAGGGGAATTCAGGGGTAAATCGGTAATTGTGGCTCTGAATCCAAGTCGCTTAGAGTGGAAAGTCAGTGACGATCGAATTTGCCTCAACTTGAAAACGAACAGATGTGTGAGACAGTGATTGGCAGTTGATTTTAAATTACCGTTTTACCCTTGATCTTCTTACTCGAAATAGCTATTATTTCTTCCTTTCTGTTGATTTTGCGTTCAAGGGTATAATCGTCAATTAAAAAGTTATGCCTTCTCTTCTCACTTTTTCTTGGTCGCCTTCCGTGCCGTCTCTTTTTCTTTTTCATTTGGCGCCAACGAAAACAATCGAAACTATTTCGCTGACGCGCCATCATCGGTTCAAAAATCAAAAAAAGAAAAAAAAGATCGCACCCGTTTGAAAATTGAAATGGAATCTCTGCTTTTCGTTTTTCTGATCAAGTTTGGGTTTTTGTGAATCGTGATTTTGGAAGGCGAGGAGGGCATTGAAGGCGTTGAGGGGTCTGGTGAAGCTTCAAGCGCTTGTTAGGGGAAACATAATCAGGAGACGAGCCGAGGAGAAGCTCCGCTGCTTGCAAGCCCTCGTGCGCGCCCAGTCCAGAGCGCGCGCCGTGCGTTCAAGCACTTTTGCCAATCACAACCACCACCACCACCCTATCAAGCCCTCTCAATCACACCCTGTACGTCCACAACAATCCCACTCTGTGATTGGCAAAGATTGCCATTTCAATCAATCTGATATTACCATCTTTCAGGGCCCTCCAACACCGGAGAAGCGCGAACGGGATGCCTTCAGACGCAACCGCTCGACGGGTCTCAAGGTTTGTCTGTGTTTGATGTGGGTGTACGCATTCAAGATCAAATCTTGTTCTGATTGCCCTTTTATGCGCAGAGAAATTCTTTGAAGTCCGGCGGCGTAGACATGGTGGATGCCGACCGTGTGCAGGGGGGATGGAATTGGGTCGACACCTGGATGAACGAGCGGTCGAAACCGGGACCTGGGGATGACGAGAAGAGCGACAAGATCCTCGAGATTGACACGGGGAGACCGCAGACAATGCACCGCGCGAGGCTCAATGCGCACCACCAGATCCAGCCGGCATGGTCCGACCATAACAGCCACAGCTTCGTCTCTTTCCCCGACTCCCCCTCCAAGGACTCCACCACTGCTCAGCTCTCTGTCCCGAGCCCCTCCTCGTCCTCCGTCGAAATGGAATACAGGTATCCATAGTTACAAAGTATTATAAACTTTTTTTCGAATGTTCAAGAAAATACTCTACTTCTGTTCATTCAATTGTGTGTTTAGTATATTTAAAATCCACAATTTTGAATGCTCATTCTAATTATCACAAATTATGTAAGACAACATAGAATTTTATGTGTAGATTTTTCATAATTATTCAAGGAGTGTTTATACAGTCTACTTGGAGTACTCCAGAAGTGATCTCCTAACTGCCTATATACTCTGTATTATACTAAAAAATAAATTAGTGTTTCTTACTGTATATATCATTTTTTGCACCAGTAAGTCCTTTACTAGATAAGTGTATACTTTGAAAAAAGAAAATAGGTGATGGCTGAAGACTGGGGGCTTCAGATCTCATTTTCTTTGAATGCACATCTATAAAATATATAGAATAATTTTCTCTTCACTTTTATCGCGTTTATCTTGAACAATACGAAGCAGAACACTTGTTGAATATCTGTCTCCCAGGTACCCTATCGCCCCCACTGCGGTAGAGGACGAAGAGGAGATCGACAGCCCGGAATTCTACTCCGTATCATCGCGCAGTGCAAGGCATCGCGGGCCATTCACGCCCTCGAAGAACAGCGAATGCGCAAGGAGCCTCTTCAGCGGGTACTCGGACCACCCGGGTTACATGGCGAACACACAGTCATCCCGGGCCAAGGCGCGGTCACAGAGCGTGCCAAGGCAGAGACCCACCACACCCGCCGAGCTCGAGAAGCTGGGCTCAGTGAAGCGGCTCGACGCGAGGCAGAGCGTGCAGAGATCGAGCTCGGCCTTGCAACAGAGGTTCACTAGCAAGGCCTATCCGGGCTCGGGACGGCTCGACCGGCACGGGATGCCCGTAGGGGTCCAGTACTAGATTTTTTATATATACAATGAAGGGACCCGTAGCTGGTTTTATGATTAAATTGGGTAGGTTTTGTTCACCTGTCATCTCCAAATCCAAAGAAATTGAGAGAGGGTACCCACCGGTAACTATAGCACAATGGTCAGGTTTACAAGGGCAGTGGTGATGCTGTGTATCTGTGTTTTGTGTTTATTTTATTTTAAATGTGTAGTAGACTACTTGATGTGAAATTGAAAACAAACGGGTTGGATGTCTGTTCATGGAGTTGATGGAATTGAAGGGACATTGAATGTACGGGCTAGATTTGGAGATACAGGACAATCTACGGCTACGCATTTTTATAGGGGCTTGTAGGGACGTTCACGGGTTGGGTCGGTATTTATATATTGTTTTGGTTGGACGGTTGTGATTTAATATTATCTTCACGGGAGAGGGAAAGAGTCTCTAGGCTCCTCAAAGGGTTCATGTATTGATATAACAATATTTGGATAGTTCAGAGATTTCTTGTTTGATGCTGTTTTTTGGTTACTTTTATAAGTCATTTTTTATTGTTTCTATTATTTTTTAGGCTTTCAACTTGTTTTTAGCATAGGAAAACGCCTATATTTTGCCTGTAAGGGGCTGGAAAACATAATATGATTGAATAGCTTATATAGAATGTGCAATAATGTATTAAAAAAATGGGTATAAAAATAATAATAATTCAATATTTGAAATTAATTTTTTCATATAAATATATCATATTTTAAATGATAATTTTACCTGAATACTAGTATGTTTGTCTTTCAAAATACATGAGAGAGTATATGAGAAATATGTGTGATATAATATTTTTTAGGATGTTTTTTAAATAACATAAAAATGTATTTAAATTCATTTAAAAACAGTGACATCACCATGATATAATAATAAATTAATTTATACTATTAGTTGATAAAAAATATAAAAAAAGCTATAAAACATTTTTACAACTCTTGTTACTCTTCATACTATTTATTAGCCAACTTCACATCAAAATTCAAATTTAAAATAAAAAATATAAAAAACTTGAAAATTAAACTTATTACGTATTGGAAATTGAAATAAAAAACAGAGTTCAACAAGATTATGGGGAAATAAACTATATTCCCATGTCGTCTTAATATAATGTTAATATAAAGTTAATGGGGAAATTAATTAGGGGTCTTGGTGGGTCACGTGTGAATTATTTTTAGGTCTATGAAATTTTTTAAGTTTCTTTTAATCTTTGAAGTGGTGAAAAATTATCTTTAGATTCTCATAATAAAATGTTGTTACTGTCCATCAAAAATATCATTTGATCAATTTTTTCAATACACTATTAATACTCCTCAATATAATATTAAGTATCTTCAATACACTGTTAGCATTTCTCAATACATTGTTAACCTTCACAAAATGTTAATTGGTGGAGAATGGCATTTTCAATATTTATGATAGACAGACTCATTTTCAAATACCTAAAATTAATTTTTCACTGTTTTAGGGACATAAAAAATACTTGAAAACTTTTAGGGATCTAAATATAATTCACGGGTGATTGCTTAGCTCCTAATTAATTTTCCCAAAGTTATTTTTTCACAATTACAATATAAATTTAAATTTAAATTCATTTTTGTTCTTTATTCGGAATTAAAATATCAATGATGGAAAGAGTGAATGAAAGGATTCGCTTAGGCACACCTGAGGAGTACCGTATAATGACAAAGGTCAAAATCGGGCTACGATTTCTTTGACTGCTTATGTGTTATGTGTTCTGAGTCTCTGACTGGTCGGTGGAAGAGGATTATGACGCATGACCAGACGATGTTCTGCTGTTTTGTTTTATATTAATTAAATAAGGCTATATAACTCTCCAATTTAGTTAAATCAGTTTTATACATCAAAAAATAAAAAAATCGCATGTCTCTGTGTTATTAAAATAATATCATTTTAATTTTTATTGTCACCTCAACTAATTCAATACATGATTAGTCATAACTACACATTGACAATTATCAGAATGCTCTCAATATTTATCTTCAAAAAATCAATCTCCCTAAAAACATATAAAAATCAGAAAAGTCTATAAAAATGATAAATTCTCCTCCTAAGGTATATATCTTATTAAACAATATTTATTTTAATCCATATCCTAATTAAATCTATAGTTAACTTTAACCACACATGATAAACTACTGTAATACCCTCTTAAAATTTACTTGATAAATTCATGTAATACACTAGTTAGATTTGTGGTTGAGTTTAAATAGATTTACTAATTTTATAGGAACTTTTTTCGATTTTTTAAGTATTAATGGAGTTGTATCGATTTTCCCTTCTTTTTTATTTCTTTTTTACCGTGGTGAATATAGGGTAGCATGAGATTTTTCAAGAAAAGACAAGGACATTTTTATCATAAAAAAACTAAATCGAATTTTTTATATTTTGTAAGAACTTATTTAAATGTATTTATTGGAGCAATTTAACTCATGAACTATATCTGTTAACCATACATATTTTCTAGGGATATATAAAGATTTTTCAATTTTTATAGAGATAGAAACTGATTGTGCTAACTTTACATCGAAATACATCGATTTTTCTCTTAAATTTTTATAAAAAATCAAATTTTCGTACATCACATGTTTGAACAGTTTGGTGGTACTATTAATTGGAACCCCCTTGGCCCTCTATGCGCGGGAGAGTCGAATATATGATTTTAAAGTGTTTTTGAAGTTGGATTATATTAAACCACCAGATGATTCTAATAGATTTGTCTCTTGCAGCATTTGATTGCTGTAACAGACAACTTTTGCGTTTGTACTCATTCACCCATCATCATAAAATCCCAGTGTCACCAAGTCAAGAAATAGTCGACTTGGTGACATCCGAACAATGGATAACCAACGTTACATAAACATTTTATTATGTTTTTTCTCTTAATATTTATCAAATGTCACCAACTGTTTCCATTAAAAAGCGATCATGCTTGGTGGCGATAAGAGTGTCACTGTGAACTTGTGAAGGTGTTTAGACTGGTTGTTCCTGCGTGTCTATGGGCCATTTGGCTCACGTGAAAGGCGATCGTGTTCAGGGGGCAACGGTTTCATTTAGAAAATCTGTGGGAGCTCACAGAGGTGTTCATTACAAGTCATGACATAACAAATTGCTTTCTTTGTTTTATTTTCATTTATGTTGCATCTTTTTCTTTCTATCTGAGTGGAATAGAAATCTTGCTTGTCATTTTATTTTTCAAGCTTTGGATGTTGTAACTTGTGTAAAACGTGGAGAGTTCTGAAATGATCCACGTTTCACGCGTCAGACATCCGGAGGCCCGTACCACACATGTGCGCTTGTTGTGAAGTCGGTCCAACCCCAACGAAGACGACGAAAAGTTGGGGGAAAAAGTTCAGATTTCACACGTGCCGACACAGACTTGAAGCCCGACACAAATACTTCTCCCTTGTAAGTGACGCTCGTTCATTCAATGGAGTTATTATTATTATGATGGAAAAAATTCAAATAATTCATACAACTTTATGATGTTTTCTAAAATTCACATGTCTTTTAAAATATTTAAATAAATTCAATTAATCATTTGAATCAAATTTTAATTGACAGATAAAGAACATTATGAAAATATTTTATTTGATTAATTCTAATTAAAAACACAGATACAAAACCACCTTACAATTTTTTAAAATTGTAGAAAATTTTATGTACATAATGATTTTATCGATTTATCCGAATAGATTATGAAATTCTATTTGAAAAGGTAAAATCGCAAAATCATTATTTACAAATAATTTTTTACATTTTTAACGTATTAAAATGATTTTTAATCAAGATTAATTAAACAGAATATTTGCATATTAAATTTAATCTGTCAATAAAAATTTATATTTAAATAAATTACATTAACTTTAAGAAAAATCATAAAGTTATATAAATTTTAGATAATTTACATAGTTATTTTAGATTTTTTTCTATTTTTATTATTACCTCATTAAAAGCAAAAGAAAAGCAAGGTCTGTACTCTCTTGGCGGTCTTCTTTTGTCGGTTGTCAACTAGTCATGTCGTGATTCGGAACCTGAAATCATTCGGTTGGTGGATTCTTTGATTCGGTGAAGGATTTGCATTCTCCCTCTCTCTCTCTCTCTCACAAGATGGCAACAAAAATTAAAATATGTCTTCATCAGATCCATATCATGCCATGTCGGGGAGTGTTTTTTTTTTTTTGGACTGAATGTGAACGCGTTGAATGAAAATGGAGGATTCTGATATTCGTGTTTTATTTATTGCCGTTTATACATGTTCTGGAGGTAGTCCCATTTGACAGTACGATTGGGTCGGATTTCATTTTTTGAAAAATTAAAATCTTAAAATCGTGCTGTTAAATGGGTCGGATTCCGGTAGAATCAAAAGCTGAATTCTTTTTAATTTCTTTTTCAAAATCCGTGTTTTTAAAATCTCAAAAACAACGTTTTTTTGTCGGAATCGATTTTTTTAATTGAAAAACAACTTTTTCTACCAAACATTAAACTCCTTTCAAATATTGATTCCTGAATTAAAAAAAAGCATCCCAAAAAAGTGAAGGTCTAAAATCATCTTAAAAAGCAGCTTTATTCCAAAATCTACTTTTCAATCTGTGTTTCCAAACGGAGCCGTAGCCCAAAAGCGATCCTCCAATCGTCTAGTCTTCTGTTGGTATAGTAGTATATAAAAAATTATATTTTTTTAAAAAAATTTGTTTGAATTTATTCAAATATAAATTTTATTTTTCGCATATATTTTATTAAATAAATATGTTATTTTAAAAAAATCAAGATAGTTGAATATCACATACTGGTTGGACGGAGGTTGAATGCATCATTTTCTCTTTTTATTTATTGTGGATTTTTATGGAGCTTTTTATACGTCGAGTGAGGTCACTATAAGAAAAACATGCATTTGCGATGGTTTTTAAACCGTCACAAATATTTTTTGCAACGGTTCTGCGATGGTTTGGATTCGCCATAACAAATGGCGTCGCAAAATATTAGCAACGGTTTTCAACCGTCGCAAATACCTTTTAACACCTTTTAAAGCGGTTTTTTTACCGTCACAAATAATCCGTCAGAAAAGCTTACTTTCTACTATAGCTGTGTAAACTACATCTTTTGCGATGGATAAATTAGCTGTCGCAAAAAAAAAAAATTTATTTATTGACTTTTGCAACATGGGCCTAAACTGTCGTAAATAATTATTTTCCGGCTTCTTATTATTTCTTCATTTAGATTTGTAAAATTTTTCTTAAATAACACATGCCAATTCCATCCATTTAATTCATGACAATAAAAACTTAATTCATGACTAAAAAAATGGAAGAATTCAATAACTTTGCAACTATATGAGCAAATGAAAGTTTTCTTCTTCATACATTTGTTTCTAACATTATTTCAAACAAAAAACTGAGACGTTATATTATAAACAAGAGTACTAAAGGATAAACATTTTAATGAAAGCAGACCATCACCATCCTGCATCTCCTGCAAGCCTTCAAGGCCTATAAAATTTAATCAACAAAGACTCATCAAACAACATTACCAAAAAACATATACTACCTTCACAAAAATGAATTATATATTATGTGTTGAATTGTATAAACTTACTTATAGAACAATAAAAAAATGCATAATTCGTCAAAGGAAGAAGTACAAATAAAGACTGCTCCGATGCTCCCTGTATAATAGTCTTGTATGTAATGCAAAAATTGGTCTAAGGTGGTTCTGGAATATGGTTTATTCTTAATTTTACAGTACATCAATCAACACCATCACCACCAACAATAATAATATAAATCTTCACCATTCATAGTGATTATATTGATAATAAGGAAAAATGATACCCCAGTAAAGGCCCATTGAGGTCTAAACCATCATGAATTGTCACAGATTTGATTATATCAGACCCAAAATAAAGAAACATCCACCATCTTATGGTGACAAAACATTTCACATGCATGAATCAATTAAAACAAGAGCAACAAAGAAGAGAAAGAAGAAGAGACAAACAAACCACTAGCAATGCTGCTCTTGCGCTCCTGACCTCTGTATTGAATCACCACATATGGCTCTATCTTCCCTGCTAAATCTAAACATCAATCCATCAATAGTAATATAACAAATTGACAAGATAAGCTGAAATTCATAAATTTCTGGCATAATTCACCATACCATTACAAACAAAAACATGTACTTAAAGCTATTGCTTAATGCCATCAAATCAAAATGAAGAGTCCAGATATGTAGTAAATTAATGTGAATAAGATGGGAGAATGTATCAGGGTCAGAAAGAGATCCTCCTTTGAGATCTTGAACCAAAAACAAGATTGCCAATTAATTACTCAGTCTTGAAATTGAATCCCAACACCCACTATTTGCCAATTAATTACTAATATTAACAAAAACTAATATTATAATAACAGAGTCAGAGAAGGAAAAGAGAGAGCATTTGGAAGTTTGGAATGTTCACCCATGACTCAACCTTATTTGGAATGTAGATCATGATGTATTGTTGATTTATAATGAAAAGATATGAACATCTAGTGTGTAAAAAAAAAGTTTTTTTTCCTGAAACACACATTATATAGACTGGAATCAATCAGATCATATCATATATACATGCTGAAAACACATAATATTATAGAAATAAAGATTATTATATAAAGGGGATCTACAAGTCCTTTCACAGGATAGGGTAGATAGTTAGTCAGTGAGCATTTGGGCATGTAAGCTTGAAGAGGGGGAAAGGGGCCAGAATACCAAAAGTGTTTCCATAAATTAATTTAATGAAAATAAACTTAACAAAGAGGCAATAATACTGAAAATCACTATGATTTTGCTTTTGTTTTTTTTTTTGTCATGGTTAAATCTTTTCCTACCAATAAGAGAATGACTCAAACCCAATACCAACAAGACACCCAACTATCTTAAGTCAGGAAAACAATTCATTATTTCATTCTCCTGTACACATAATTTCAACAAGTTTACCATATGATTCAGATTAGACAAGTGAGATAGAGAATAGGAATAGGGGGATTTTGGTGATGGGGAGATAATAAAGTTTGACTGAATATTGGGCCTGCAGAGCACACAAGCAGACTGCATCTGTCATTGCCCAATGATAAACTTGAAAATATTTTTCAGACACATTATCTAAAAAAATGACATCTACTTTGTTATTATACCTATTCATCAATACATGTACTTTCCAAGTAGAGAATGGCAAAGATACAAATAGGAATTTCATTTTGTTATTATACCTATGAAATCTTTAACCAGGCCAAGCTTCAGGGGATATTTGAAAATGTGATGAAACCGGACAGATCTGAAAATAACAAAGATCAATAAATAGATTAGGTGGGATGCATTTAAAATACAATGTACAATGAATTAAAAATGAATTATATACTATGCGCAGAATTGTTCTGATGAAAATGTAAGCATTAAGAGTACTTAAAAATGAATCACTCGAGTGTCTGACAATGAAATGTTGTGTTTTGGCATAATATTGCTGAAAACTTTAAAGCACTTATAATGGAAAAAAGAGAAGTTGCACTACATGTCACTAAGAAGTCGATAATAATCATCAAAGAAGCACATCAGATTTTCATAAGTAGTACGTCTAATAAGACAATAGAATAGATGCAACATACCTTGTGTTAATCCAAGGTAATTAAAGATGATAAGTTAATTTGTGCCACCCAATTTCGTTTTATAAACCATTGTATGAGAAAGGGAAGGACCATAAAAGTGATTTTATCAAGGAGTTCTTTAGGGACTTCGCAACATAAACAGATGATATTAAAGATTAACAAAAAAATCCATCACAAGATTAATAAACATTAATCAAACACAAGTCAAAGAATATAATTACCTCTGATTTGTTATTCGGTACCAGCTTGTTAATAAATCACTTCTTCAACAACCTCTCTGCATTACCAAAAAACCAAATCAAATTTATGTAACCAAATCAACAACAGAACCAAATATCTAAACACAGACCCTAAATGCCACATTACATCACGATTGAAGACGAAGATCAGATAGTGCTTCCCTATCACGTCATCGGTTGATATACCATCCACGGCTGCAAGCATTCAAAGCACCAAAAAACCCTCTTATCAGTCTCTCAATCGGTATATACGACTCAGCATCACAAACCAACAAAGAAAAAAAATTAAACAAAAAATAATCAAACAACACAAAAAAAAAAACACAATCGGTCACTCCAAATGTTCTTGACGGTGTGGACGATATCATCCGGGGGACCGCCGCAGTCGATGTAGGCCATGAGTTCCCCGGCTGAGAGGGTCGCGATGGCAGCGGCGGCGGAGGGGTCGCGGAGGTTGGCGAGGGTAAAGGGGTAGATCTCGCCGACGAGTTTTTGGTCGGAGGTGACGACAGCGATAGCAGTCTGGATTGCGAGGGAGTGGGGGAGGAGGGCGGATACAGTGGGGGAGGGGTCATGGTAGCCGACGGTGATGAAGGAGTGGTCGATGAGGCCGAGGGAGAAGACGGAGAGGGCGGGGAGGGGAGAGAAGGAGCCGATCGAGTTGAGGAGGAACTGCGTCACATCTTCCTAGGTGAGCCAACAATGGAGGAGACGGAGAGGGCGATGTTGTTCTTCCGATTCAATTGGGATTGGCGGATCAGGACGACGAGATTCTGCGCCCCTTCTTCGAGGATCAGATCCAGAGCGTCCAAAAAGCTTTTTCAAATCAAAAACCCTAAAATGTCAGATTCGATTGAGAAACAGATAAAAGGGGGTTATAGTTCTAACGAGGTCTTGCGTTTTTTTTAATATATAAGATCGTACGGTTGATATTGAAACGGAAAAATGGACGGTTGGATGGATATCTTGTATTTGCGACGGTAAGATAAAAACCGTCGTAACTATGGTATTTGCGACCGGAACAACCGACCCGCTATAAATTAATTGTATTTGCGAAGCCTCCACTCGGTCACCGCAAAATCTGCGAAATATATGTGACAGCCAATTATTTCCGTCAAATTATAAGCATTTGTGACGGTTTTAGTGCGCCGTCGCAAAAAATACGTCGCAAAAAATGATTTTCCTTGTAGTGGGTGATCAATTTTTTTGTGATTCAAAGAACCACGGTTCACTTATGTATGTGTTTTAGAAATGGTTGAGACTATACAGTCATTTTTGCATATTGTCACTCGGTACTTGTTTACTTATAATATAAATTATCATAAAAAAACTATATGATTTTGCTAATGGTATACATCATTTTTTGTTTGTTTGTATTTTTTTTGTTAGAAAATGTAATAAAAAATTTTTATTGTTTGATTGATAATTGATAATTATGAATAAAATGTAAATAAAATATAGATAAATATTGATAATAAATGTGCTACAGCAAACATTCCTCTGATTATCTAACGACTAATGTTTTTGCTCTCTCTCTTTTGTTTTTAGTTATTGCGTTTATGTTTTTTTTCTGTCTTCTAATCTCCCCCCCCCCCCCCCCCCAATTCGGCCCATTTATAACTCGTTTTTACCATTTCTCAAAAAAAATATTAATAATAAAAATTGATATGTAGACTCCCTTGAATTAAAGAGATAATGATTATGTGAGATCTTTTATACCAATATAACAAATTGTCACTATCAGTTTATTTTCACATATTCTGATATAAGCATGCCCACTTATTACTTGTAAATCTCAACATATTTTTTGTGGGCTAATTCACCCATATATTAGTTTTATTTCACATTTATTTTTCTATCAAAACAGGAGCTTACTGTTTTATTTAGGTTTTTCTAACAAAACATTTTATTGAAAATAATTTAAATACATTTTTTAAAATAACATAAAGTTCTTTTAAAAGAAAACGTATACAATTTCAATATTAGCTCACGAATTATTTCTGTTATTCGTAATTGTGAATTTGACTATGTGAATTTATGTGTTGTTAAATAGGGGGTTTATGTTTTGTTTTGTGGATTAGCTTCTTAGAAGTATCACTTATATCACATTTTTTATTCGAAGTCGTGTAGATTAAATGGAGTGATCAATTGTATTGCTGAACTCTTTAATTAAGTGGACTAGGCTGATAAAAAGTCAATTAATTTATGTTTCATATGCTAAACAATAATGTTTAACAAAGTCTTTTCGGTGCTACCCCAAAAAAAAGGAAACTCAAGTCCAAGACTAATTAAGTTTAATAATAAATAGTTAGGTTGTGCACATGGGTGGAGCCAAGAGTCATCATTTATAGAGGACGAACTAAATAGGATTTTATAATATAATAATAATAATAATAAAATATTTATAAAATGTTGTGTTTTAGTACAATTCAATCACATGTTTTTGAATTAGTTAGTTTACGTATGTCCACTTAGGGAAGTGATTCGGTGTGGGAATGCGATCGTGCGGGAAGCGATCACGACCGTCGATCACGGGTCCATCGCATTGGACAGTCGGGTGCGATTCACATCGACCGTTAGATGCGATGGACTCCGCGATCGAACGATCGACGTCGTTTCCCGCATTCCCGCACTGAATCACTCGACTGTCCACTTATAATTTTGACATATATATATATATATATATATATATATATATATATATATATATATATATATATATATCTTGTTAAATTTTTTATTATAGAATATATATATTATTTTTTATAAAATTATGTACCTCATAAGATGAGGTATACAATTTAAAACAAAAATCAAAATGAAAAATGACTTCATTTGGGACCGGAAGTGGTGACATTTTGTTTTCAAAACACAAAAACGATGTGTAACCTTGTATGTGACCTCATTTGTAGTCATTACTAGTTTTTTTGTTTTAAAAAACATACATTTGCCCATCGAAAGATATACTGTTACAAAAAGTAAAATATACACTAAAATATATTACTATATCTTTTCTTTCAAAACAATCTTTTAAATATTTTCACATACCATCGTACTGCAGTCTATATTGCATTATCACTAATTGAATGATCATTTTTAAACTGTAAACGAAGTTGCAAAATGAGGGTATCATCACTCTTCCAAATTATGATAGCGTTTGAAAATACGTTTGAAAAATAAAATTTTAAATAAAGTGGTTTAAGTAAGCCTTAATTTATGAAAAATGTATTTTCTGCGCTTTAAAAAAAATTGTATTAAAAATTATAAATAACTTTGTAAGTAAGTCTGTTTCCTACAACCCGTTTAGTAACATTTTAAAATTTTTTGTTTAATTAAAAACAGAATCACCCAAACGTGTTAGCAAACGGCCCTATATCTAGGGTTCAGCCCAACAAGGTCTGGAAGACCTAAAGCCCAATTAACGAATCTTGGATTGTTCGTCTATAGCCCAATCGATAAAAAGAAATGGACATCACTAAAAGCAACCGTCTCTCTCTCTCTCTCTCTATAACTTTCACTCACTTCAACTTCCTCTCATTGTATTTTCCGATCTCGAGAAGTACATTTAACAAACCCAATCAATGCCACCGACGCGGATCTGATCCGATCCGCAACCCCGTCAGATCCCGATCTGAAAACAATGGGTCACCTGAACCTCCCGGCGTCCAAACGCGGCGGCGCCTCCGCCTCCGCCGGCCAATGGAGGATGCTCGACGTGGTGACCGGCTCCTCTTCGCCCTGGTCCTCGCCTTCTTCGTCTTGGCCTTCACGTCCCTCGGCGACTCCCTCGCCGCCTCGGGCCGGCGGTCGCTCGCCCGGGCCACGTCGGCGGCGGTGGATCCGCGGCAGAGGGGGAGGTTGATCGTGGTGATAGAAGCCGGGGGGAGGGGGGTCGTGGAGGGGTGTCCGGCGGAGGAGGTGGACCACATGCCCTGCGAGGACCCCAGGAGGAACAGCCAGCTTAGCCGGGACATGAACTTCTACAGAGAGAGGCACTGCCCCCCGCCCGAGGAGACCCCGCTGTGTCTGATTCCGCCCCCCGACGGGTACCGGATCCCCGTCACCTGGCCTGAGAGCCTCCACAAGGTACTCTCTCTCTCTCTGCAGTTGATGTTAATTGTTGGAGAACTGTTGGGTTTTAGATTGGTGCTTGATTAGGATATTGTCTGTGTTGCAAGATTTCGGGTTTTAGGAAAGGCGATCTTTTATGAGTTATAAATCTTGGTTATTTAGTAGTGAGTTGTATGTTCTTTTGTTTTTTTTAATTATTATTATTGGAAAGTTGTTGGAAGGACTTTTTGAATATGAAACTTAAGTAATTAATGGAACTATATTCTGTGGGATCAGGGACAAACAGACGAAGGTAGCTTACCAACTTGACCGTAAGGTCAGTCACGGAAAGCCCCTCCGTCATCAAAAAAAAAAAAAAATAATGGAACTATATGAGATCCCAACTTTTTTTCATTACGCCAAGAATGGTCAGACACAAAGAACTCTGAACTTTTTTGGGTGTTTGGAAAAGTATGATTATTGGATATCTCCATACTTTAGGTTGAATAAAATTTTGTTCCACGAAGTGTTCATTTTGTAGCTCCAAGATCTAGATATACATTTAGTTTGGGTCGTTTATCACATTTTTCGTAACCTAAAAAATCAGTACTAATTGTTGTTGTAGCCTTCAAGCCCAACTAAAAAGTTTTGCATATATTTCTCATACTAATGATCTTACCATTTTTTTTAATTAACATTGTGTTTTTACCATGTTTATCCCGTATCAATTATGAATGTACACTTCTTGTACTGAAGGGAATTGTTGCTGGATATTTATTGAACATGAACTTTGCCACTATGGGAATGATATGAGATTTTATGAACATGGCCTCTTTTGGGTGTTTTGGGTTATCTCGTCTTCCCTAATACATTAAGTTGAGGGCTTTGCATGTCTTGATTATCTATCTTACATTGTCGATAATATGAAAAATTATTGGTTCTATACGTTTGCTTGTAAAGTATGAACTAATAAGAGTTTTTTCTCAAATAGGTTAAAAGGGAATGTCCTTGAATCACTTATTTATTCCTTTAGGGCTAGTTTGGCAAGAGAATAAAATGTTGAGGATAAGTTATCATAATTTTAAAAAATAAAAAGTAATAATTTTTTTTGTTTATTCACATTTGCTAAAATCAAAACAAAAGGAAGGATACATATTATTCTAGCTTTTAGTTGGAACAAAAAATCCTCCTGTTCATTTAAAAGTGGGACAAATTGTCCCTTTTCACATTTCATGGTGCTTTTCCGGCTTCTCTCTTCCCTAACCTATTCCAGGCGGCGCTTGATGAGAATGACCTCATGTGTGATTCCTTCAGATGTAGTGAGAATGCCATCATATGGATCCCAAGGTTACGTCGTAGTCTCAACAATGTTGACATGGAAGATTTGACTCCCTCCTCACGGCTCTACAGGAGATTGTCTTGATTCGATGGCATGGATGTTGTCTCCTCATTCTGGCCTCTGTGAGGTCCTTTTATAGGATATTTAACAAGCACCCCTCCCATGATCTTCCCACCATTTGTTTTAGCGCCTTATTTGGGGTGCAGTTGCCCTATTGAAAATTAAGGGATTCATATGTCCGCTTACACTTGACAAAATAAAAAAAACTAAGGCTCCGTTTGGTTGCGCGTTTGGGACGATTCCTTTTTTTGAAAAGCTGAAAATCATCAAACGCACAACCAAACGGGACAGCTTTCGGCGGAATCAAAAGCTGGATTCCTTTTAATTTCTCTTTCGAAATTCGTGTTTTTAAAATCTCAAAAACAACGATTCTTTGTCGAAATCGATTTTTTTAATTGAAAGGCAACTTTTTCTACCAAACATTAAACTCCTTCCAAATATTGATTTCTGAATTAAAAAAAAAACATCACAAAAAAGTCAAGGTCTAAAATCATCTTAAAAAGCAGCTTTATTCCAAAATCTACTTTTCAATCTGTGTTTCCAAACGGAGCCTAAGATTTTTCTATCAAAGTGGGCACATGATTTCACTTGTGAACTTGGTGGATTAAAATAGTAATCAAGTGACTAGTGGGATGATTTGAGGGAAAGTGAGCTTGGCCCTTGGCTCCCGTTGGTCCTTCAAGAACATTGAAGATATGTGGCCATGGTTTTGGAAAAGATGCAAGCGAGGAGATTGTAGTAACCTTGTCACATTCTAGTAGTTGCTTCCACATGTGGTATGTTGAGCATTTGGATCACTCGTAATGTTTGCATATTAACAAAAAAAAGGTTATATTTGGAGAGCACATGGGTGGCTATACCCTCAATCCGAAGAGATTGGATGATTATAATTTTGGGCACTCCAACTATTATGAAAAATCTTTGGTTTAGGAGGTGAATAACCGGCAACGAATTTAGAAATGTCTTCCATTCTTCTCTCTCTCTTTTCTCCTTCTCTCATATTCTAATTTTGTATGATGATCCTTCATCTTCTTCTTTGTTCAGGTATATCTTTTTCTGATAAGATTGTTCTTATCTTTTCATCACAACAACAAAAAACAAAATTGTTCCCACTTTATCCTTGCTTATTTTTTTCCTATACCAAATGGGATTGTTCTTCAACCATTTATCCTCTCATTTATTCCATTATCCTACTAATTATCCCTTTGTCAAATAGGCCTTAACCATTTTGATAAGGGGATAAAATTTGAGAATAAGGTATCCTAATATTAGAGGATTAAAAATTCTTTAATTTTGTCCTTGTTTAATTGTAACGATTGAGACAATATTTTGACAAATATTATTTCAGCCTTTAGGTGGAACAAAATTTTCTCATTTTAAATCTGGACTTGTCTGCTCTTTATTCTGATTATTTTTATTTATAACAGATGGGATAAGTTGTTTTTCCCCAACTTATCTTCACATTTATTCACTGATCCCACCACTTATTCCTTTCATGTTATTTCACATGTTGGTTATTCACCCTTGCTTCTGGGGCATGAGCATGACTCTAATCTTGATGTGCATCTAGTATCTACTTGTTTGGGGCAAGTTGCAAGCCTATCCATGTTAAAATCTTTGATCTCTTTGCTATGCTGCTCGTTGCATGCCGTATAGTGAATGATCTTTAGGGTAAGCATCTTGTCTAAATGCTAAATGGGGTGTCTATGCAGGTTAGTTAAAATGATGATAACAGCATGGAGCAAATATAAAATGGGGGCATCTATAGTGAGATTTAATTAAGCTTATGTGGATGAGGGAAGAGAAGACATCCGTTACTTTGTGTTATTTGTATATATTTGTTGTTTCTGCGGGGGGACCTTCCTTGGCTCCTCATTTGGTGTTTACCATATCTTACTGAAATTGGTGGACATCCCACAATAATCTCAACCAAAAAGGGTAAAAAGGAAGAAGGAAAAAAATATGAAGCAAATTTCAAATGTTTAAAAATGCTGATGTGGCTGCTCCATCAAGAATTGATTTCTAAAAACACCATGACATAGTTGTTGAATTCATATTCTGATTCCATATTCATTGTTACTATCATATTGCTAGACCTATGTGCTATTTGGTTTAAAGGTCTTACTGTAATGCTATAGATCCACTTTTTATCCAATTTTAAACACTTCCACTGATGACTTCACTTCATTTGATTGTTTAAGCAATTGTGTTTTCAAGTGCCAAGAGGGGTTTGCTCTAGGCAAATGGCTCTTATAAAATCTCGCATAATTTTGATTTTGGAATGAATTTATAAAGTTACTACATGAATAATCTTATTGTGATGAAGTCACTGAAATGGCATCCAGAAAACCAACCCCATCTAAGGATATAGCTGTGTTCTTGATCTTGATGTTATTTTTATCTGCTTCAGACCTAGATAGGTCATATAGTTCAGTTTTATGTTTAGTTAGTGCTTCTCGGCATGTTGGCCACTAAAATGCTTCTCTAGCATAATTTCCAATGTATCGTGTTGCATTATTCAACTGGATAACACATAGGTAGCTCTGGGGAGAATTGTTGGTCACCCAAATTGTTTCTGCTTGCTTGTCTTTGGTTTTTTAATGTAAATATTGTTCCTTTGCCTATATATGTGCAAAAATACGTTTCTTTGTGCTCCTTCCTACATAGAAAATAATCTTAGGTTGAATGTTGAATAAACTTTTTTTAAGGAATGGTGGGAGCTCAACAGTCACCACTTGTAGTTCTATTAAAATACAGAGGCAAAAATCCTTATATTATATTGGGGGGGGGGGGATTCTCTAACCTTGAAATGGAGAAGGGTAGATAAAGTTAACTCCCGTAAGTCAAAAGCAGAAAGCAGCAGTCATCGATTCTACCACAGAACATCTTACCAAAGTCCCTAGTCGCTACACTACTAGAAAACCATCCCCAATGCAAATGGAGTATCTTGATAGTCAGTTTAAATTGAAACCCATACAAATCGTGCATACCCATCTGCTCCTGTCTTCATGATGGTTGTAAGAATTTGGAAGTCTGAGTGTACTGTGTACTTTCTCACTTCTCATCTAGTTGGATGGTTCACATTTTATGGTTATTAGTAATTTAGAAGACCTAGCTTGAATTTTCAATGATTTGAAGTTTGTTTTTCCATTGTGGATGATGTTGAAAATTTATGTTGGCTAAATTTCCTGTAAGTTTTTTCTTATTTGCAGATATGGCATAGCAACATGCCACATAATAAAATTGCAGAGAGAAAAGGGCATCAAGGCTGGATGAAAGAAGAAGGACAATATTTTATTTTCCCAGGTGGAGGAACTATGTTCCCTGATGGTGCTGTGCCATATATTGAAAAACTTGGACAGTATATACCTTTTAGCGGTGGTGTGTTGAGAACTGCTTTGGATATGGGATGTGGGGTATGATGCACATGCCTTGCCATTTCCAAATTGACATTGAATTATGTATTTATAAGTGTTCATGATCTTAAAGTTACTCAACTCATTGCATTGCTCAATCCCTCATCGGTTTTGATGCAGGTTGCTAGTTTTGGTGGATTTCTGCTCAAGGAAGACATTTTAACTCTTTCCTTTGCCCCAAGAGACTCTCATAAATCTCAGATACAGTTTGCATTAGAAAGAGGAATACCCGCCCTTGTTGCTATGCTTGGCACTCGTAGGCTTCCATTCCCTGCACATTCATTTGATCTGATGCATTGCTCTCGATGTTTGATCCCCTTCACTGCCTACAGTGAGTTATATATTACGTTCATCTACCTTTTCTAACAATATATTTTCCTTCTTCCCTGTATTTCATTTCCTCACAAACATGGCATCACAGATGGCACATACTTCACCGAAGTGGATCGTTTGCTTCGACCAGGAGGGTACTTGGTTATCTCTGGTCCACCCGTGCAATGGGCTAAACAAGATAAGGAATGGGCAGATCTACAAGCTGTTGCAGGCGCCTTGTGTTACGAATTAATCGTCGTTGATGGTAATACTGTCATCTGGAAAAAGCCATCAGGAGATTCCTGCCTCCCTAACCAAAATGAATTTGGGCTCGATTTATGTAGTGAAGATGATGACTCGAGTGCTGCATGGTAAGTTGTGGTCAATATTTTGTGGTTTAGACTAACAGGTTATTCTTTTTAAAAGATTGTGAGATTTAAATGTTTAAATGCATTTTGGTGACATTTATCTATGTGCTGAAGGATTGTGTTCTTGTAGGTACTTCAACTTAAAGAACTGTGTGAGCAGGATGCCAGCCCTTGTAGGGGAATATGCAGTTGGGTCCATTCCAAATTGGCCCGAGAGGCTTACCATACCACCTGCAAGAGTATCACCCATGAAAAATGGAAAAGATGTCTTCGATGCTGATACCCGACGTTGGGCAAGACGGGTTACATATTACAAAAATTCACTGGGCTTGAAGCTAGGAACTACAGCAGTACGCAACATCATGGACATGAATGCATTTTTTGGAGGTTTTGCTGCGGCACTGTCATCTGATCCTGTTTGGGTCATGAATGTTGTTCCTGCTCGCAAGCCATTAACCCTCAGTGTAATTTTTGACAGAGGTCTCATTGGTCTCTATCATGATTGGTAAGTTTCATGCCATGATAAAAATTTTGCTGCAGTCACCAATTTCATCCTTACTGAAAAAATGAATAAGAGTGCATCTTCCCCCACTAATTTCCAGTTCCTTGAAAATTTTCCAGTGATTGAATTCATACCTAAAAGTTAATTCATTTGTGGTTAAAATCAATGAAACATCCAAAAGAAAAGGTTTGGATTGTAATAGTTTTCTGAAGAACTAAATGGATCCTTCCTGTTAGGACAGATGATCATTCAGAAAATATGGCAATCTTTTGATTCTACATTGATAAATCAAGAATAATGGTTCAGGTAATGTCTCCCACAACATTGCCTTGTTACAGCTGTTCTCACATTCAATGTGAAAACTTTTACCCATTTCCTATATCTGTTTTTTCCCTTTTAACTAGAGGAACAGGCAATTATAGAATTTTTTGTTGCATGATTACATGTGCATCATTTTTTATCAGTTGTCTTTTTTACATCAGAGCTTTGTGTTCTGGATTATATTATGCCATACTTTTTTCTCCTAAGACATTCCACATCATTTTTGTGAAACTTAATGCTTGTGTAAATCTGTTGCCCATAGGTGTGAGCCGTTTTCGACATATCCGCGAACATACGATTTCCTCCATGTCACCAGCATCAGCTCTTTGATAAAAGATCCAAAATCAGGAATGAACAGGTAATTACGACATTCATTGGTTGGTTTTTATTGACAGCTCAGAAAGATGATTATGCTTTACGCTTTTCTGCAATATTTTGTTTCTTCGGGGTCTGTTTAGTTCCCTTTTATTTGTACCTGCATTCATGCAAAATTCACGATTCAATCTTGCAATGAGCTCTGAAAAAATGAAGTTGATATAAATGAGAATGTACAAGAGCAGTCAAGGTGGTTGATTCCAAGACAAAATGAAGAATTTCCAAAAGTTAAAGGTTTAAAATGTATTTTGGACTCACATGGCTTAACTGAATAAAAAAAATCGGGGAAGATCCAGCTAATAGAATTGATGCCTTAGAAGTGTTTACATTTGGTATTTAGAAGGGAATGGAACGTCGACTTCTAAAAGAATCTTATTAAAGTTTTGAGTGAAACCTGGTGGTTGAAGCAGATTTGCAGATGTTATAGAGTATGTGTTTAAATGAGTGGTGAATGGAGCGAAGTGTTGGGATTTAGGTGCCACAGACTGGATTCAATTATTTGATAAAGGCGGAATAGGATGCCTCTTAATCAATGAAAAACTGGCAGAGAGAGAGAAGCAAATACATTACCACGCAACAACAATAAAAACAAATCATCTATCCAAAAATGTAATGTTGGTTGCATAAATCCTTTTTTTGCCATTCAACTCTATTGTTTATCTATAATTTATTAATTTTGTGTTTTCTACGATGTGTTTCTGAATCAAGTCACCAAATTCCTTTTTTTTGAAATTTTACCAGGTGTAATCTTGTTGATCTGATGGTGGAGATGGATCGAATCCTTCGCCCAGAAGGAACGGCTGTGATTCGAGACTCCCCGGAGGCCATCAAAAAATTAGAGCGTGTGGCCCGTGCAATCCGGTGGTCAGTGAAGGTGCACGACCCCGAACGGGAATCAAATGGTGGTGAAAAAATTCTGGTTGCAACCAAGACCTTTTGGACACTACCTTCTTCACATTGACAGTATTATTTCTTTCTTCCATTCTTCATTTTCCCTGTCTATCCCCTTCTATTATTTGGTTGGGAAGTTATAAGTAGTCTTGCATATAGAAAATGCAATATTTTTTTTCTAATGGGTTATGAATACAAGAGAAATTTTGCCCCCCAAAAAATGCAATGCATTTTTAAAGCCAAGTCTACATGTTTAATTCTTGGGGGGATATATTCGGGTGTAATGAGGGATGCATTTCCTCCAGCAAAAGTGGCTGGGCTGTTCTATTTATTTGTCGTGCATTGTTACACAGTTTTTATATGTAGTTCCAATTTCCTCATATTGATATTCTAGGTCTCCTCTGGAATTGTGTTATTCCACGCATTTATTCTACTGGTTTTGGCGGGGTGACGTGTCAAATCATTATTTCATCTTTTATGTATTCTTATCACATATTTTTCATCTTTTATTCACAATTTTTCATTGGACCAAGCAACAAAAACTGCATTATTATTTTTAAATAATAATAACTAAAACATAATCAAAATGACTTATTTTATTTTTTATAGTTATCTATAACGGAGTAATTATCTATCTCGGAATGATTTATGTCATCACCCAAATGGAAGCTAACAGAGTAAACAAGTACCCCAACGAGGAAAATGTAAAAAAAAAATGTATTCATTTCATCGATTATGATTTGTGAAAGTATGTACTTTTAAGTGATGGGAATGCAAAGTGATTTATAGGAATAACAAGTGTAACAATTCGGAAGTGTGAACTATTTATTTATTTGAAGGATAATGTTACATAGTAGTCTTTTTTTCTGTCCCAATTACAGTTTATATGTGTTTTGAATTTTTTAAAAATAATATACTTTTCATCTAATGTACATGTATTTATAAAAAATGAAACATATATTTCAATGAATTGTATGTATGCATTTATAGGAAACGTAAAAATTTATATCAAAATATATATCTTCTTAATGTAAGTATATATTTAATTAATTTTCATTGATTGACGTATATGAAATTGGAATTGGGGTTGAAAAAAAAAATATGTGTGCAACTACACTTATTTGAATATTTTTTTAACAAAAAAAAACACTTTTATTTGAATATTTGATTAAGAGGCTTTTACTTCCCATATAAAAAATAATATAAAAACAACATTAGAGCAACTTTTATATATTCTTTTCGAGAGACTGGTGTAGTTTTTGTCGAATACTCTCATGATTCAAACTGGCTGCCTCTCTAAAACAGTTGTTCAAAAACGTTAATGATATTTCTATAGATATAAATTCAAGCTTTCGAAAACATGTTTAGATGATTATGTTTTTACAAAGTCATGCCTTAATCCTTCCAAATGCCATAGTTGATCTCAGTTTTTACGGCCAAAAAAGGAAGAAAAAGACCGATTTTGATTAGACACCAAAAAAGGTTTTGGGGAATCTAATAACAGTATAGTTGGTAAAAGTTACTTTCAATGTTTCAAACACTTTCAACTAAAATTCTCATAAAAAAAAACACCAGAGGAACTTTCTGCATATACAAGTCTTTTCATTCAAGTTAAAGTTTGAGACAGCATTTGGTTGTACTATTGAAAAATTGTGATTGACTTGAGGTTACATATTAAATCCAGTTTTTTAAAAATATTTTTTTTCTCATTTTTTTGAAATTTTCAGCTAAACTTAATTTTGTAAACAAATGATGAAATGACCCATTTAGTTTCGTGTTTGATTAAAATCATATTTAGAAACACAGAATCAGCCAAAATGTTTGAACACTGCACGAGGGCCATAGTGCTTGAAAACACAGCTTTGTTGAATCTATTTTGGGGGTTGTTACTTCCACCATAGTAAGTTGGAACCCACTATATTAAGAAAAAAAATTATTTTTTTCTAGGGTGTGGAGGAGAACAAATGAAGAAAAAGGAGAGGTAAAAAGAGGAGGGCAGGGAGGATGGCGACGATGCAGGAGGGTGGTGGGGAGGGCGACGATGACGTTTGAGAGAGAGAGAGAGAGAGAGAGAGAGATGGTAGGCAAAGGAGGGTGACCTAAAAAAGGGACACCCCATCTATTTTTACAAGGATGATACTTTCAAATACTAAATTAGATCCCAATTTTATGGGAAAAACACCTTTAATTATAAATTAATTAAAAATAAACCTTTTTTTAGGAACCTAATAAAAATCTATTTTCGAAAAAACAAATGTAAATGTTTCAAATACCGCCGATCAAATATTCTCAAACAAAAAAAATGTTAAATGTAACTTTATGGGTGTCAACTTGCAACTGATCCACAGTGGCATCCACCAAACAAAGCTATTAAAATATTATTAAATATATATAATACTAATGGACCACAAAGAGAGACAGCCAGCCATCCAGGCCAACATCCACAAAAGTGTATCCAAAATACATGAATGACATATTACCAATCAAATGAAAGAAAAGGTCCACCACAAAAGGAATACCGTATACGTCACAAAACACAGGCAGTGCACAAACACTTTTACATCCCTTCATCAAACCAAAGAAAGAAAAAAAAAAGAAACACAAGAAACTGACAGCATCTTATTATGTACAAAATAAATAATCAAATTCATATACTGTATTAACTGTGAAAATTAAAAAAAGGACAAACTGTGCTTTCTAATTCCCACAGTTCCATCTTGATGTTGGTACACAGCTCAGGTAATGACACCAATGGCAGTGCTTGTTTCCGTTCTCACCTCTGAACAGCATCACCAGCCCAACCACAAATCTGCAAATTTAATGACAAACAAGGGGAAAATGATTTCGATTGCCAAGAAATAACAGGAACAGTTTAGGAGATGGTAGAAATGCATTAGGAGCAACAAGTAAGAGATCTTACCCAACTATCAGCAATATCATCGCAATCACCCAAAGCGTGTACTGGTAAGGCTTATGCTTTGTTTTGGCACGAGTAGTGGGTGGAAGATTACGACGTTCTATCCACTTAAACTGAGGTCTTATTAACAAAATGAAGCCGAGGAGGAACCCTGTCAAGAATCCTCCAATATGAGCAAAGTTATCGACATGGGGTAGTATCCCAACAGCCAAGTTAATGACAATGATAAACAAGAGAGTTAACAAAGCTGCCGCCTGCAAAACCAAGACAATGTAGATAATGCATTAGCTATAAGAAACACAAAAAACGAAGTGACACATGTTTCCTTCTTTCCGCTGCACAGATTGAATAAACTCACCTTGTTGGAATAGATAGTCCAGTTTGTTATAAGCTCCGAAAGCATAGCCCCAAGGAGTCCAAATAGAGCACCAGATGCACCAACTGATATACTGTTCCTAATGAAAAGGGATGAGAGGATACTCCCACCAAAACCTGATAAAAGGTATATGACCCCGATCCGAACTGCAGTATAATACAAACAGAATTAAGACTCTGTTGTTTTAATATTGGATCATCCTAAATGGTCCATTCAAAACATCAGAAATCAATATCATTATGCTGTCACTAGTTTAGTGTCTCTAATTCTTATAATTATGTCAACACGTGTTGTTATCAAAGAATAGAAAAGAAAAGGTCAAAATAATATCTTCTTCCTCTAAGATAATCTTTTTACCATAATCAAACTGACAATACTGGAAAGATATGAAAACAAACAAGAAGATGCATCGTTTATTGGAAAATAATATTCTCATAATAGAGAACCACTTTCGTCCATGTCTGTGTTTTGTCAACAGTATATAAGTTGCAAGTGAAATTTATTTTACACATTGGCCTTTAGAAATCCAATTGAAGAAAAAACAACCATCCAATAAGAAAATATATCGAATATTCATGTGATATAAAAATAACTCTTCGCGATCATTTGGAAGACCTCAGCCTTGAATACATCATGAAGCAATCTATTAATACTAAGACACTACTAAAAAAATCATATGCTTTCAATATAATTTATTCAAAACAATATGGTGCAGACAAAAGCGTGAAAACAATATAAAATTCAATAGCTAAGCCACAAAGCAACAATTGCATGTACAAGTGATAAGGTGGTAACCAACAATAGTAAAGCTTACCAAAACCAAATTGTTGTTCGAGTCGCATCCCGATAAAAATCAGGCTCAGCATATTAGCAAGTAGATGAATAACGCCCGCGTGCAACCAAATGCAGGTGATAAGTCTCCATCCTTGGTGCTGGTGAACCACCTTGTCCCATTCTAGCCCTCCTAACTTCAACAACCTAAAAGAATGAAAGAACGGGGGATCGAAACCTCAGTGTCTTATAGAGCTCAATTCGTGCAACATATCATGACAGTATCCGGTACGGATATTTGTCACAAAATCACTTGACGAAATTAAATATTACATGTTTTCCTTAAAATTTATATAGACCTCAAATTCCCCCATCATAGTCAAATATAACAAAGCCCGAAATCTACAAATTCGAGAACCCTGAAACATCAAATCCATACATTTTCATGAAAAATTCTCAAAGACCCCAAATTCCCCATCAAAATCAAATTTTTGATACCCAAAATCTACAAATTCCAAAACCGCATACAAGAACCCCGAACCACCAAATCCGTACATTTTCTTGAAAATTTCACAAGGACCTCAAATTCCCCATTCAAATCAAATTTTAGATACCCAGAATCCTAAATTCCAAAAGGCAGAAACACCAAATCCATACATTTTCATAAAAGCTTCTCAAAGACCTACAATCCCCCAACAAAATCATATTTTTCATACCCGAAATCCACAAATTCCAAAACCCCGAACCACCAAACCTATACATTTTAAAGAAAACTTCTCAAAACCTCAAAACTCCCATGAAAATTTTCAAAAACCCTCATCCAAAGAATTCCAAAGGCCCAAAAACGCAAAACCATTCAAACCTTCCAAAATTGCTGCTCTAATTTCCCCTCAAAAACCGAGAAGATCGAACGACTAACCCAATCAAAACAAAGAAAGAAAATAAAAGGCAAGATTTGACATACGTGGAAGAGGAAGGCCCGAAGAGGGGATTCTCGCGGAGGGGCTGGAAGGAGAACCGCCCGAGGAACGTCGCGACGCACCTCCGCCGGAGGGTCTGGGTGTGGTGGGGGCAGTTGTTGATGAGCATCGTCACGATGAACATCGCCACGTTCGCCACCACCACCATCGGCACGATCCACGCCGTCCATTCCCTCCCGGCGGCCGACGACGTCTCCCCTTCCTCGTAGTAGTACGGCGCCACCACCGGCGCCGGTGGCGGCCCAGGCCTGCTGTTGTTCTTACCTCTCTCTACGTCCATCGCCGTTAACAAGTCTCTCTCTCTCTCTCTCTCCCTCGTTTGTGTGTATAAAAAGGAGTGTTTTTTTTTGGGTTTCTATTATTTGTGGTAGGTTTGGTTTTTGCTTGGCTTCAAAGAGGGGGAAGAGTCGGTGAAGGCTCTCGAGTTTGCTTGTCCGGACAGCGACGCGTTTTGATATTCTCACGCCCAGCGATGGAGAAACGCGGTGTGAGCATATCAACTCCACCACCCCTTTCACTTTCGGCCGTTCGCCAACCCACGATCGCGCGATTTCCGAGACGATCGTTCTTGATGCATAGATGTCGGTACTGACTACTTATATTCAACCCGGAATCTGTACGGCTGTACCCGAACGAAATACGTGAATTCACGTAATTATTGACCTATATTTTTTTATATGAAATAAATCGTATTATATATAATAGCTTATATTATATATACATAGTGGTTACTGCTGATTGGCTTTTAAAAATGGTACGAATCAGCAAAAGCACTTTTAGGAAACGATGGAAACTGAAATTCAGTTCACTAATGCGACTTTTTATTAAAAATCATTGTTGATTAGGGATTAAGTGACCTGCCCCATCAGTTTGAAAGCAACGTCGGAGCTTGAGAAATGACGTTTAAAGTCAAACGCTAATCTGAACCGTTGATTGTGGCTTAATTGATGGACAAAGCTGTGGGATCCCACGTGGAATGGTTTTGCCGCGTTAGATTCCCACGGTTGCAATGGTAGTGTAAAAGACGTCAGACAGCTGTTCAACATCCGGGATTTGGTGTTCTGTTGACTGTTGCTTCCAGTAAACTCTTATTCCACTCTTATTCCAGGGACTTTCATCATCTTCTGAGTAAAGTTTACTTCTTTTTATTTTTATGGTCAGTTGTACGTGTAACCATTCCGATATCTAATCCCGTCTTTGGGGGCAGAATAAATGTCAATTGGGGTGGAATAGTTTAACAAGACTCCATTAGCTGGGAAGAATAAACTTAATGGAACAGGATCGAATAAATTAATATGAACATGGCATGTATGGGGTGTGACATATGATTATTCACACCTGATAACTATACCGGGATAGATAATCATACATGTTGAATAAATAATTTTTGTGTAGTTGACTTTTATGTTATTCTTATTAATAAATGTAAAAGTGATTTTTTTTGTTTGATACACCTTGGATAAAGTGACGATAAATGGTGAATGATGGTTGGATAAAAATTTATGACTTTTTAAATGACAATTATACCATTGAATAGATGTGACTGATTTGATAGATGTGACAATATTTAGAATATGTGTGTGAGACTGTTAAGTGAGATAAATTTTTTAAAATGACAGATAATTAAATTTTTATCAATTGGCATAGATAAACTCTTATAAGCAACTCTCACATTTCCTTAGAATAGTTATCAGACCTTATCCTAGCTTATCCAAACATAATTATTTTTATCTAGGAAAAACAAACAGTGAAGAAAGACTATTCTTCAGTATTTACCCATATTCTTTGAATCTGTTAATTCTCCACCACAAACGGTGGGTCATATTTTGTTAGGGTAGAAGAATATAGGGAATAGAGTGAAACATAAGAGAGCATATAGCTATGTCAAATAAGCGATAATAAGTTGGTATTATTATTCCATACCTTCTCTAAAATTGGTTATTTCATCCAATTTATTTAATTAACACAAACGGGGCACACATGTCAAATCATCTATCATTACCTCTTATAAATTAAGATATATATATATATATCAAATTATTTTTTCATCTTTTATAAATTATTGTTCACATTTTGTTCATCTTTTATCCACAATTTATCCAAGGTCAATAAAACAACAAAAACTTCATGTTTCTCAACGATAATAACTAAAAATACAATCAAACATAAATGATTTATTCCTTATCTATATTAAAAAATTTATCTACCTCAAAATAACTTATATTGGTACCCAAATGGAAGCTTAGAAATTGAATAAATTTACTCATCTTATGTGATTCAAATTCTATTTTCAGGGCCAGGGGCAGTTGCCCTCACTTAAAAAGATTACTTATAGGTTTCTGAACCATAGTTCTTAATATCCACTTCCCAATCAAACCCACTCAAAAAATATAAAATAAAAACAAACAAACAAACCATTACGCAATCAACCCACTCAAAAATCAAAAGATACAAAACTCTAACAATTATTCACTGCCCACTCAACAAACAAAAAAAGATAAAATACATTTCCTAGTTCCATAGCACGCGCCCATCTAATCAGAACTGCATTCCTATGATATCATAATTGCCTAATTAAGGAATATGATTCTCATATTAGCCTAACACCTTCAATTTGAGAACCTATAGTCTGAATCCATTGTTTGACTTTTTTTTGCGTGGATCTTACGTTACTTTATGTATAAAGATATCACGTGTACACCATTAAATTAAACGGACAAATTTTCATTTGGGTTTGTTTGTAGTAGACCCCACATTCTTTTCTTTTCTCCAGTAACAGGATTCAAGCCCTTAGTGACAACTTGCTTTGTTGGAGAAGAAATAAAAACTTTGTGATATTTTTATATTTAGAAGATGCATTCACATTAATATGAAGCCATTTAAATCAAGAAATAAAAATATAAACAACCAAAATTGATTAGAAGAAAAAAAATTCGAAAAAATCTCGTTTGATTGATCGAATATAAATAATCCCACAAATAGAGACCAATCAAGATTCATTTTTAGTTTGCTTGATTGAGGTGATCTAATAAGTCGAAATGCTTGATACAGGCAATTTCGCAAACATCCCCACCACTCAAATATGAATCGCGATTGAACTCCATCTCCCCCCCAACATTGAAACCTTCTGATCCATCCCTACCACAGGATCGACTCCGCCCAATCGTCTCATCTACCTCTGCCTCCTCCTTCTCCGTCTCCATCTCCTTCACCTTCGCACCATCCAGAAACATGGTGTAAGGTCTCGCACGCAAACCCCCTTCATATGTCCTTGTAAACAATATGAGGTTGTGTGAAAACCCCTCAAAAAAAAGGAGAAAGAATATGGAGTCCATTTTTAGACAAACCCAAATGAATTTCTAATCATTTGATTTGATAGTGTACACGTGGCATTCTTATAGGTAAAGTAAAGCAAAATCTAAGCAAAAAAAGTCTAAGTAGAGGATCTGGACCCGAGAACCTAATGTCTCATGAAAAATATATTTTTCTCATTCTCTTCTTCGTTATGTCTTAAAGAATAAGAGAAAATTTTATTTGTTAATCTATGTATTTCATTCGTCAAATCAAGAAAGAGACATGCTCTCATTTTCTAAACTTTGAGAACCTTAATATCCTACCAAGAATATATTTCCCCCTTCTCTTCAGTTGCATCAAAAAACAAAAGAAAAATAAAAATCACATTTTTATTTATTAATCTATATATTTCATTCATTAAAACAAGAAAGCGTCATACCTTCATTTTCTAGATGACGCGACTAAAGTCTACACAAATAGGTCATTTCTCTTCTCTATTAGAGTTCAGATATTTCTTAAATTTATTAGATGATTTGCATTTCTATTATTTTTCCATATATTAGTAGAATAACTATTATATAAATAAATTTGGGGATTTTTACCATCTTGATAAGTAACAAATGAGGATGAACATTTGATTTTGTTTACTAGTTGAAAATTATGAAGTATCAAATTAGAAATTTTGTATGCGTTTAAGGTTTTATAGTAAGAAATTATTGTCATCTATTTAGAAATTTAGTGATTTTGTGAAATTTAATTATTTGTTTTTTCTACATTTGAGTTACTAGAGTTTTAGTTTTTTTTACCTTAAAAACTCCATTTATGAAGTTTGATATTTTGCCCTCATAGATGCAAAGGCTACGCCACTTTCCATTTTTTTAGTATAAATTTCATATTTTGTAAAAGTATGTATTTTACTAGATAAATATGCCTATTTAGAGAAATTTAAAATATATTTAGACCATAAAAGTTACTCAAGGAATGCTTGAGTGTAAATTTTATGTTCTTTAAGCATATCGGGATATAAGATTTAATATTGGAAAAAATAATTTCAAGTATTTTTTAATCTGTTATTTTTTCAGTTCCCTCGACCTTTTTAGTTAATAGAAAACTCCTAAGAGTTAATTCTTAATTTTTTAGGGTCATTTCATCCAAAATATGGTCTCTGTGATGTATAACAATGCACATAGATAGATAACAACTTATAAGATTTATCAATGTACATATCTAAGGTGAGCACAGGAAGGGTTTACTTTGAGCACAACACTCTAATAGTCATGTTGCATTCCTTTGGAGGCATGGGGAACTCTATAGAAACCTCTTCTATGTTTTTCCTTTGCACCCGTTTTTTTCTTTCTATTTTTTGTATGCTTTGGGCACATGTCTTAGTTTTGAATGAAAATTGTGGTAGTGTGTCTACCATTAAAAAAAAAGTACATATGTGCATAATAATATACAAAGTTGAGATAATAACATAAATGAGATAGATAACAACAACAGAAACAACAACAATAATACAACAACAACAACAATAATACAATAACAACAGCGATGATGATGATCCCTTTTTTAATGGTATATTTCTCAATTGTTTCTTTTTTGTGATGTACTCCTATTATGTTATTTTATCAATTATAGGTCATCTATGTAATATATTAATATAACATCAAATCGATCAAACTACTCATTTTGCTTATGAAAATGTAATGAGTCAACATTGAGAAAAACCAATCCTTAGGCTAACAGTCTGGTTGTTAACACAAGGGGTACCTTTTCTTGGGGAAATCCAAGTTCGAGTCATGTTAACAATAAGATTGAAATATAGTTTGCACAATCATCTAGACGGGTTTTCATGTGATTCTGGATCAATATATTTTAAAGATTTTGTAGCCCATGATCTGTGTACCAAATGAAAACATAAGGCCCGTATGGATGGGTGATTTGACTGCGTCTGCGATGGTCAATCCAATGAAACGCGAAACTCTCATCCAAACGGGCATTCATGTTTACTAAGCGAAAAAGGGATTATCGCGTTTCATGTGTATTTTCGTGGTCTTTCAAAACGCATCGAAAAGCCGCTTCCTATAATCGACCCACTCGTCGCAGCAAATATGGTGTGAATTTATAAAGTTAACCCTCCACATTTCAACAAATTACTTCGGTTGTCCCCGACCCATAAAAACCCTAATCCCCTTTCATTTCCTTATTCACCGACCCCTTTTATAACACAAGAGGGGTCTCCATCCCAACTCCATCGAGAACGGCAGATCCAACATCTCCATCTATTCAGGTAATGTTAAAAGCACATATTGAATGCATTTAATATGATATATGGATTTGTTATTCCCAGACTTCCCTTATGCAGATTGATTTTATGAAATGTCTTATCGATAATTCAAGAGAATGACAAGCATGACGATGGTTAGAGAAAGAGCGATCTGACCTTCAAATCCAAGAAAGCCTGCGGATAGAGATGATGTCGATGGAGATGATGCAGCCAGGGTTTCTATTTTTTAGGTAACCCTTGTTTCTAAAAAGACACTAGAGGGGTATATTCGTAATTGTACATTTTTACAAATTCAAACGCAAGCCTATATGCCAAACATGATTTTGCGAGTTTGAACAATGGAATAAAAGCGGTCCACTTGTCGATCCGAACTGAAACGTTGCAAATGGAAAATTGGTGCTTACAAATCGCCCATCCAAACGGACACAGAGAAAAATCAAATCTATGCTCCAAGCAACATTATAAATCGACAAAAAGCGGTATACAGTAATATAGAGAAATCTTCTTTTGATTCAATGATTATTGACTTGATCATTGGAGATCTTGCCTCCTTTTTGTAGATTTCTTCTCTCACACATCGGTCAAAGTTCTCAATTGTGGCACCGACCAGAAAAAATGGGTATCACAATTATCTCTTCAGGTACATATAAAGCATAAACGAGTGTGTACAACTAAATTTAAATAAATATATAACGCAATGGTGAATTTCAACAAAATGGCTTATCTTTCAATGAGAATTGTTACAATTAGCCCATTTTATAACTCCATGTCTTTTAGCAATCTGCACTCACAGTAGCATGATATATATATCTACTATAATTTATTTTTGCATAAATGAATCCTTACAATTCAATGGAGTCTATTCTTCATTTTCTTACAAAAGTTAACTCATTATGGTGTATACTTTAAAAAAAATTGAAAAGGGTGTGAACTGCATTTGGGGCCGGCTGTCTAACATTTTCAAAATTTTTTGTGTACAATCCCTTTTGTAGCCCCAATTTTAGCCTGCACATATTTTAATTTTTTAAAAATAGATATACACCATCTAATGAGGTATACATCATTTTATGAGATATACAATGAATTGCATGGATCCATCTAAAAAATGTAATTTTTTTTAAAGGGGTGTATCCTCATTAATTTGAGTATATAACACTAACGAGGTATATGTGACTAACATCAAGACTAGAAAAGGACTGTGTGTAACAGATTTTAACATTTTTCTCTTTGAGTATTTTTACACTTAGTCTATTTTACAGCATCATATACCTTGTTAGCCCCCTTCACCCATTATCACGGGTAACTACCTCACACACACACACATATATATATTTATACATTCTATAAATATTCCATAAAATTTATTGTGATATATATTTAATTTATTACAAAAATACATACCGACATATACTATATTTGAAAAAAAATTAAAAAAAGTAAAAAAGTATTCGAGGTTGACTAACATGTTTCTATATTTTGATCCATTCTATCTATCCCACTCCAAATTGGAGATCGGATCACCCATGGCTCGTTATAGAGAGTTTCCTAGAACGAATTAATGAGAATGCGTTATGTATAAGGGAAAAAAGTTAAACATCCACCGAAAAGACTCTTATCGACAAGAGTTTATTAAAATATATTTATTTACAGTACATTCGATTTAAATGACGCATTCTCATTTGTTGTTACATAGATGAGTACATTAGGGCTGGTAAACGAATCAAGCCGCTCGGGCTCGGCTCGGTTTGAGCTCGTTCAGGCTCGTTCATTTAGACAAATGAGCGAGCTTGAACAAATTTTAAAGCTCGGTTAGGCTCGTGACCTGGATCGAGCTTCATTTTGTGTTCAAATTCGATTCGCTTGTGTTATAAAAACTTAGTTGAAGCTTGACTAAACTAATTTATAAAATCAGAACATTAAATTAATACAAAATTATGCTTGTTTAAGCTCATGAACTTGGCTTATTTAGGCTAAAATTTTATTTCAATCCCTAAAACCCTAAAATAAAGAAGAACGCTAAGCTCGTTGAGGCTCGTGAGCTCGGCTCGACTCGACTCGTTTATAAACAAGCCGAACTTGAACATGTCAAAGCTTGGCTCGTTCGGCTCGTTTACCACACCCCTAGTTAGCTGTAGACAATATGATCCCTCCGAATTGGGCCTGGACAAAGAAATCCAATCCTAACATTTAATGGGCCATAAAAGGTCATACCAAGGAAGCCCTAGGCTGATCCAATTAGCCATTACCTAAGCCCGCCAATGACATGTAAAATCAGCACCTGTGTGGTTCCACATGTGCCAAACGCGAATTGGCCGTCCAGTCACATCAAAACGAGAACCCCTCAAAAATCGATCGAGCTCCGCTTCGCAGCGACACCGTCAGACGTTCTCGCGTTTCGGGGGGTCACTCTTTCCCTCTTTGCGGCCACTATAAAACCGTCAAAGCCTTCTCGACTAAAACCCTGACGTGACGAACATCTCCGTCATTAGGGTTTCGACCTCTCGAAATCACTCGTCTCCTTCATAGCTCCCCCCGAAGAAAGCGAGCTTCTCCTAGGGTTTCGGTTTCTCTCCCTCTCCATCGCTTCATTGAAGAGATGACGAGTTACGTTGGCAGCTTGAAATCGACCTCCATTAACGGAGTCAAGCTTTACTCTGTCTCCGGCCAGCGCTCCCTCCCGTCATGGCTTCCTCCCAAGAAACTAAAAGCCCTCCGCAAAGACAAAGGTTTCGTCTCTCTCTGTATTATGCACATCATCATATTTGTTGTATTAGGTTTCAATTGAACATAAAAAGCAAATCTTTTTGTTTAACTTGATAGATATTCGTGGTTTAGCTGACTCATTTGATTATCTGCATTTTTGTGTCTGGGTGTTCAGATTATATGCAGAGGGTGGACTTGATACAGATTTAAGGTTTGAGACCGCTTCGACCAAGATTAAAGTGACTCCGGATGGAGAATTCGTCATTGCATCGGGTATCTCTCGGAACTTAGTTGTACACGCTTGTGGATTTATATTGAGTGACTTTCCAATTCATGTTATAACAGATATACTACAAAAGAAATGACGGGTCTGTCATGAAAGTTCCAAGATGAGGTTCTTTTGGTTGCCCATACTCTATAAGTGAAAAAAGCAAGGGATTCTGCATTACATATTACCATATCATTTATATTATAAGTATTAGTTTGAAGAAAGGTGTGGGTTTCCATCTGAATATTGAAATCAGATGAAGCTCCTGCAGAATGCGGACGGGGGAGCTTAAAATTAAACCTCCATGGAAGAAAAAGAAAAATATTAGAATTGATGAACTGTAACTTATGTATATGGTGCCAATTCAGAGACATAAGTGGAAGTTAAATAACATGGCTTCAGAAATTCACCAAGTTGTTTTCAGGAGCTCCAAAATTCGGCTTTCAATCCATTCTGGAGTTTTTGATCTGTCATTGAAGATCCTGTTGTTTCTTTCAAACCATATGGTCCAACAGAGAGTGAATTTCTTAAAAAAGAGATTAAGATCCCATTTTTTCTTTTTATAAAGAAAGATAGGGGCACTTCATATTAAGATGATGCCCTTTGGAGAAAAAGGAGATCAGAGATCTCCAATTACAAAATAGGGGGGGAAATAAAAAAAGAAAAGAAAATAAAGGTGGCTTATCACCTGCTCCTCATACAATGACAATTACATTCTCCAAGATTGTCCATGAAAGCAAGATCCTTTAGTCCTTGTTTCTATAAGATCGGATCCTCCTGATTATCCCACAAACCAAGATGCTAGAGGGTGTATCACGGTGGAATTCAATGTGCATTAGAATGTGAGTTCGAAACACTGGAGTTTGAGGGCATTTGATAAGAATGTGGTTTGTGATTTCCATGTTGGAAGAGGAGGAGGAGTAATCTTGAAGCCATCATCCATCCTTCCCCCTACTATTTAGATGATTATTGATGTCAAATAAATAAAGCAAAAACTATTTCTGATGTTGCTGAAGGTCATGTTAGATATAGTATTTGTCAAGGAGGGGGATTTAACATGTTTGTATCTATTGGTGCCCTAAATTAGTTTTTTAACAAGGAAAAAGGTATGCATAGCTATTGACTTGTTGTACAATATTATTAAGTTATTATTAAAACTAAGGGTGGTTACATAATGCAAATCAAAATTGTGGTGGAACAAAACACTCAATGAAATGAAAATTAATCCCTGAAAGTGACATTGAAGTACAAACAACTAGCTAACTGAGAGCTTACAAGCTTTATCAATACAAAACACATCTGGAATTTTAAACTAGATGCTTTTGGAATGAAGGGGAGGTATTTATAGTCCTCAGAAGTGCTTACAAATCCCAGATTGAGGTGTTGGATGAGTGTAGAGATTTTTTTTTGGAGAAAAGGTATTGGAGAATCTTGTTTCTGAAACAAAGATCTTATAAATGGTTGCAAATCTCAGATTTTCAGTTGCTGGATAAGTATGGAGAAATTTGAAACAAAAGTCTTAGAAGTAGTTGCAAATCCCAAATTTGAGGAATTTTATCTGGTCTTCTCTGTAACTTCCTTGCAAAATCCCTCGCCAAATCCTTGACTCAATTTGAATTAGGTCACCCTAGAGTGATTGATGACTTGAAAAAAAACAAATTTTTTTTATTGGATGGGAATGCGTGAAGAAATTTTATATCGTCCGATATCGAATCTGGAGCCTTGGTTTTTCCCAGAATTTGTGCTACGTTAAGATGCATATAAGTTGCCTCTTGATTTGACTGTCAGAGACCATTTCTTTAAAACATCCTTATTTGCATCATTCTCTTCATTTTGGAGAAAGTTTATCCTTGAACTCGGATGGTTCACATCCACCTGAATCAAATGTGTCAGCTTTATCGTCTACAATGTATGTTGATTCCCATGTTGCTGCATTTGGGTAGTCGAAACATTTCTCATCTCCATCTATAGCTTCTGATATTAGTTATCATTGGCAAGTTTTTCCATAGTGGCCTCTTCAAATTAGGGGTGCAACACAGACGGGTTGGGTTGGGAGACGAATTTAACCCGCAGTTGTGTTCTTTACAATTTCTAAAAAGCAAGATTAGGCCGGCACTTAGGTGGAATATGTCCTAATCTGCATCGTGTAGAGGATTAAGTGGTGGGGGATTAAGCGGGGATTAAATGCAAATTAAACGGAATAAGCAGAGTTTCATGTCATTAATTTGATTGATTTCCTTTTCTTCCCTATTTTATTGCATTTATTTTATTTATTTTGTACTATTAACTATTTTATATATATATCATTGTCAATTATTAAAAACGATTAATCTCCTCTTAATCCTGATGCAAGACCATACCAAATGAATGCGGAGATCATAGATGATGTTTCAATAGGGTATGAGATATATTAATTAAGCTAATATCACCCTAAACACACGAGATCTTAGCAAATAATTAGTTAAGCACGGGCCTATTGCATACTCATAATTTAAATCATTTTCTAAGCCTAAATGGGAGGGAACGTGCGATGGATAGAACCTCGCATGATAGATCTAGGGTTAGTCAAAATTCAATGTAGAGATTGTTCCACTTGATCACTGATAATTACTCGAATAGGGATACTCACAGAGGGTATGGTCAATTGGGAGGTAATCAAGGTTGCGTTGCACCTGCGGACAGCAAATATGGCTGTTGGAGATCCAGGGCAGCAGAAGCAGGGGCTGTTGGAGGTCTAGGCAGCAGCAATAGAGGCTATTGGAGGTCCAGGCGGCAGCAGCAGGGGCCGTTGGATGTGCAGGCAGCAGCAGCAGAGGCTGTTGGATGTGCAGACAGCAGCAGGAGGAGGGTTGGATCTTCAGCAGTTAGGGTTTGTGATGATGATGATTAGGGTTAGGGTTAGGGTTATGGTTTACGTGATTTGAAAAGGAAAAGAAAAAAAAGAAGAGGAAAGGAATTAGGGTTTCACACCCTCACAAAATCCCATCGCAGGATATAAACTTTTCATTCATTCTCAATCTGTCTCTCTCCATAGAGATTACAACTTTATTTAATAAGAAAGTGATTTAATCTAGGTCATTGATTATTCTAAAGATCTATGGTCTAGATTGAATTCTACAATAACTTAAAAATTAAATAACGAACAAATTAAGTGATTTAATCTAGGCCATTGATCATCCTAAAAATCAATGGTCCAGATAAAATCCTACAGTTTTTATTTAAAATGAAATAAAAAAAACCTATCTAATCTCTATCCATAGAGGAATAAGATTAGATCTCTTGCCCTTCCTTCTTTGGTAGACTTTAAAGTCCACCGTCGGATCGATGTCCCCATCAAATCCCCTTCTAGCTATTAATCTCTAGGTTGCCGTTGACCGCCCATTTAGCTCCTAACATTTTTTGGAATAATTCTTTATGTACTTCCATGCTTATTTCTGGTGCTTGTTTTTTGTGCTAATTTAACAAATCCAATGTTAAATTTATGTCTAATTCCTCTGTTTTGTAATTAGATGCAAAGTTGTCATCTCTAGAATTTCCTAAGCAATGTCATGCTTGCCCATTGAATTTTTGTATATATGTTTGGATTCTTTCTTTTTTGTATATTATATTATTTATTTTCAAAAAGAAGATTTGCACTAAGTTTTTAATTACTTATTGTGGGTGTCATGTGAACTTCATAAAAATTTCTATTAAAGAAAGCATTTTAAAAATTACTCATTAGGTTTTAAAACAAGTCCATCTGCATATCACTTCACAGTGGATTAAATCCACTCTGATAGTTGAGTAGTTTTTTGAGGTAAATGTGATGAGATTTTTCTATCAGAATCCAATGCTTATCATGCCTTTTCACTATACAGGTATTTATCCTCCCCAAGTTAAAGTATATGAGCTAAGAGAATTGTCATTGAAGTTCGAAAGGCATCTTGTTTCAGAAATTGTTGATTTTGAGGTAATTTCAGATTTTTTTAGAATGGTTTTGAATTGTTTTTGAAGATCATAACTCAAAGTTGTTTCATGCAAATCGAATTGGAAATTCTCTAACACCGTGAGGTTTCACTATGCTTTGTATTTATCAACTTTTTTACTACTGCAAATATCATTAAAATATTTTTTTCTACTGGTTCTTGATGTGTGTTAGATATTGATTTGCTGATGGTATGTGAGTTTTATACTGGGTCTTCGTCCTCCATTTTGTGTTAACTTATCTATGTTCTTATTGCCTTTTTTTAATGGTTTATGTCAGATTTATATACATCCTGTTGCATGATAATTATGAAGTCCAACTTGTCCCCTATGAGTTTATGTTCTGATCTTTTCTATCATTTGTAACTGCTTCCATCCCAGTCCAGGTCTCCCCTAAACCCTATTTGCAATAGAACAAACCTCAATATATTCCTTGTGTCACTGTTATTGGCATTTGTTCCACATGAAAGACCACCTCAAACGACTTACTACTAGTTAAACGCCTATTGGGGTCCCAATATAACTACCCACATCTAACTGTATACATGTTACGGTATGATCACAAACAAGTAAATATATAAATAATTGTGATGCTTGAATACCAAAAAAGAAGAAGAAACAGGAACAAGTATACCAGGGAAGAAATTTTGTTGAGCACTTAAAAAAGAGTTATGTTGTTTTCAAGACGAAGGGTTTGAGGTTTTGAGTTTGTTTATGTCTCAAGGTCTACTTAAGGTTCCCAAAATTTGGTTTCCATTGGGTGGCAAGCTTTTGGGCTCCATCATTTAGATGTCATGCTGGGGTATTTTGCCTTCTGTCTTATATTTTTTTGTTGGAAATTGGGAGATCACTACCTGTAATTTGATTATTGCAGACATCAAGGTTTTCAAAGAAAACAGGGGTATCTATTTCTAGGAAAATTAATGTCTTACATTTATTTTATGTTAAAACACACTACTAGTTTTGAATTTTATAGGTGTTTGTATCATTCATATCATATCATATCATATGAATTAAAAATTATTCAATATCAACTGCTAGTAGTATTTATAGATACGTACTCACAGGAATTAAACAAATATGAATCATTGTTAGGTATTAGTCAATATGAATATTTAGTATTGTATAGTTTTTCACATCATGTTAGATGATACTAGGAACTATCTATTTGGATACAGACCCATGATCTCTTGGCATGATGATCTTCATCAGATATTCTAGTGAATAATGCATGGAGGACATAAATGTTCCACTAGATTAATTATTTTCCTGGTACAAGAAATATTTTCATCCAGTGTTTGCATATGCAGTATGTGGTTTGTTTGCGGCTCGGGTATGTAGGAGTATATGCGGTTTTGTAATGTTTTAGTAATAAAAAATATAATTTCTAAACATATCAATATAAATACCAAAGACATATACAAAGAATCTGTTAAAGCCCCAAGATGTTCTATTTTAACTAGACTGTCCAATATGAATGATAGATATTCTATATCACCAACATATACATCCAACCAAAAACTAAAAATAACCAAAAAAAGAATAACCAAAAAAAAAAATCACCCAAAAGTCATTCATTAAGACACCCAAGACTGTCCAATATAGGGTCCCAATGTAAATCATTCATTAAGACACCCAAGACAGGTGTCACAAACTCACAATGCATCCACAATGTCAGCAGCTCCATAAAGAAAAACGGTGAGAGCGAGAACAAAGAGAGATTGAGAGATAGAGAGAGGACTGCGAGAGAGAGGAACTGATGATCGACTAAGCTGAAGAAGGCCTGAAGATCAAAGAAGAAGAAGAATCCGAACAGCTGAAGAAGACCTGAAGATCGGAGGGCGTCGCCAATGAAGAAGAACTGAAGAAGGTGTCAATTAGGTTAGGGCAGGCCACACATTTTCATTGCCTTTGTTTAAAAAAGAGTGGTAAATGGTCGGGCAGCCTGCCCAACCCATTTACTCCACCAAGCATGTGTGCTCGCTTAAGCGGGCGCACAAGCGGAATTGGCCCGCATATGCTGGCCAAGATCGCATAGTGACTGCATTTAGCATGTGGTTCGGCCACCCGACTGAACCGCATATGTGTTCTCATGTGCGGCCACACGAGCTGCATATTTGAACACTGTTTCCATCCATTCTTCCTGGAATATAATGTCCCTATGGAATAAGGCTTTTGTTAGTTTTTTTTTGTTCATTACATTTGGTTTATCTCTAACTATTGTTCATGATTTTCTCCAGGAAGTTGTCTTATGAAAGATGTCAATATCATGTTTAAGTTCTTTATTGGATATGCTGCTTTCTTTTAGGTTGCTTGTGATTCTAAGGGGAAAAAAACTTGATGCATTTTCTTCTGCTCATGTAGGTCCTTTCTGATGATTATTCCAAAATTGCATTTCTTTGTGCTGATCGTTCTATTTTCCTCCATGCGAAATATGGAAGTCACTACAGCTTACGTATTCCAAGGTTGATCTTTTATTTTTCTTTAATTGCATTTACTCAGAACAGGCTTTGTTTTACTCCGTGAAAATATAATTTTATTTGAATGCAAAATTAGAAGAGAACAATTCTGTCAGCAATTCCTTTTGTTTTTTCTAAGGTCATTCTATTAAATTATAAATTTTTGACCTTTTTCTCAAAGATTTCTGCATGGGGAACATGTCTAGGTATGTGTATTCTGCCTCCCTTGTTTAGGCTAAGCAGTCAGCAAGCATTATTTGAAAGTTGAAACAAGTCCAGCTTTTTTCTTCTTCTTGAGAATAGATAGGAACACCTTATTAAATAGTGCCCCCGAACAAAGAGGAGAGGAGGGATCTCTTCACAAACTAAAAGAAAAGAAGGGACATGGGGAAGAAAAGGAAGGGTAATTCGGAATTGAAAAACCTGTTTAATTACTAGCCCCAAAGCTCACCCCTCCCAAACCATGAATCCTCCATAATGGTTGATGGTGTCTCCACGTCTAATCTATGAGTGACTCATGATCCAAGGAGTGAAGAAATTGACATCCATGTGATTTCCAAGTAGATCCTCATTTGTTGGAAGATGTGTTCATTACATGTGATCCAATACTCTGACACACTACATGCAGGATTAACCATTGGAATTATCAAAATTGCTTTGATCACCAACTACCAAGTCCAGCTTGTTGGTTGGTTCCTGAGAAGTGTGTTTTAGTCACTTATCCATGTCTGCAGTACTATTGGTTGATTGTACTTGACCATATCCATTTTTATGGTAGTCCTGTCTTCATATTAGAATAGAAAAGATTAATTTAATGTCATGTACAGTAAAACCGGATCTTTTCATGACCATCTGCACAGGTCATAAAGTAAGCCAATTAAATGGAAATTAACAATCAAGCTTCATGATAGAATTAATCTTTTTGAGAAACAAGACACAAATGTACCAGAAAATATGGACAGAAATGGAAGCGATCTTAAATTGGATTCTTTTTTATAATTTGTAGGTGAAACGTGATTGAGTTGGCTTCTTACGAAATTCTAATGAAGTGCATTCTACATATTTATGATCCAATAGGAAAGATATTTAAATAAAAAAAACTATATCAGTTGTCATTTTGTTTTAACTTCTTGAAATTTGTTGAATGAACTTCCAAGTTAAATCCACAACCTCTATTGGAGGGGAGTGGAAAATCATATGGACAAATTAAAGTCCCAGTCATGGTGTGCTTCTTGAAACTGAATTGCACCTTTTCCTGATAAATAAGTAGACTATGTACTCTTTTCTGATGAGTGGAAGCTTATTGATTTGTTGAGTCTTTAGAATTCTGAATTCCATGACAAAAGCGAATTGTGAATACAGTATGCAAATTGTAAATACAGTATGCATTGGTTGAAAATGTCTTTTTTTCTGAAGAGTGGTAGGGACTCTTCCTCCAGAATTTATTAATAAAAGAGTAAATTGGGGTACAGTTCGGGCAAAATAAAAAAGGAACACAAAGATTTAGGGATCAGAACAATTGATGAGCAATCTACTTTCTGGGCTCCAATCCAGACAGCTAATGGAACATCACCAACTACGAAGTTACAGAAATACCCTCAAACAGCAGATGAAAAAAAAGAAAAAAAGAAACTCAGCAGGATAACCCTAACTACCACACTACACCAATCTTGCCTTGTAAAATATGTGTCAATTAATAAAGCTCGCATAATTTTTCATATTTGGCCTTTTCTGACTTTTAATTTGTAAATGTGTTCAGGAGTATAGCCATTCCTTGATTAGTCATGCAGCTGTAAATGTAGTACCTCTGGCATATCCATTTTCGTTAATGTTTTAGTGTTTCAATCTCCACACACTTCATAAGATTGGTAACGGTAATCAGTTTCTTGTGTTCCACTGAAGCAATTAATCTATGGTTTTACAATTTGTTTTGACAGAATGGGAAGGGATATGGTGTATGATTGCTGGTCCTGTGATTTAATTTGTGCTGCCTCATCTCCGGATCTGTACAGAATTAATTTGGAACAGGTTTTTGCCTCTTTTTAGTGTTGCTTACTCTGACTTTTATCTTTTTCTTTTTTTCCATAAGCAGTGTCTATAATTATGTGAATGAATCTTTTTATTTACTTGGTCATCTGGATGCTGCAAACACGTTGGTAGGTTTGTGAAATATGGATGAATCTTATTTCAAAATAATAATCAAATGGAAAACATTGTGAGAGCTGATTCTTGCACCACCCCATATGGATTATGAAATGCAAAATGTTGAAGAGATAGGGGGCACTGGTTCACCATGTATAACTTACAGGTGTGTGACTGTGTATAGTGATGTTGGAGGGATGAAGGGTTTACAATTCAGGAAAAACCTCTCCACCAGGTACATCATGATCTTGATTGTGCTGCTTCATCTAACTGTCAATTATGATATCTTTGAAGAGCGACATGTTGCAATGGAGCTCCTCCATATCCGAATCTTCCTTTGAAGAAGTGGAACAGGTGTTATGGTTGATGTAGGAGAAGTGGATCCATGAGAGTTCACCATCATCCAAGCAGATGGGTCATTCATTCAAGTTGTTGCATTGCTGGTACACTCACGTGAATACACTGATGTAGGATATGTGGTAGACTGGAATTTTCTCTTCATCAAGATGAGGATTCTTGTGGTAGGAGACATTTTCAGGTGGTGTTGTGTAAGTTAAAATTGGATGAAGACAATTATGTGGGAGTGAACAGATACCAAGTTGTGGGTGGGTGTGGAGATGAGGCCAAAGGGCATGTAGCTGGTGATGATCGCCCTTGGGCACACAAATGGGAGGGTGGAACAGATTTTACACACACTTGAGGCGGATAGGCTGATATTAGCAATAAATGGCTTTTCTTCCTGTTTCTCTCTTATTATCTATCAGGATCCTTGATATTACTGGTCAGCAATAAAAAAAAAGCTTACCATGGTCGAGCAATATGCCTATCTTTTCATCATGTGTGTTTTCTGGAAAACTGCAGCATAGTTGTTGCGTGGTATGGATTCGAGAAGGGGGGTCTGAGGTTCAGCACTCAAGTGAATTATTTTTGTGGATTATCTGACATTTTCTGACTAAATATCATTTTATCTTTTCTTTGAATGTCTCAAATATCATTTCAGTGTTTCCATCTTGCCCTTACCTTTCTCTCTTTGCCTTTGTTAGAATCTTATCCAGATAACCATTCACATGATTGCTTGAACCTTTCATGAATGATTAACTCACCAGATCTCAAACCCCCTTTTTTTGTTGTTGTTGGTTGGGGGGGGGGGGGGGGGGTGTGTTGGGTGTATTAGGCACCCTTCTCTGGACAGCGAAAATGGGTCACTCTTTATTGATTCTTCTATCATTCGTCTCTGTATGTTCCTATAAATTAATGTGTTATTTGAGACAACTATTCTAATTTCCTAGACCTAATTTCGAGTAACTGAAAAAGGTTCCTTTTTTTTCAATTGTTAGATGGCACATTATTTCACGGGGAAAATGGAAATATATATTTTTCTCTGTATTGAAGTTCTTAATGGTATTGCTTTTGATTTTTCTCTTTAGTGGTTCTTAAGAGGCTATTTTGACTGAAATGCTAACACCTTCACAGGGGCGGTTTCTATCTTCACTCAATACACAATCACCAGCTATAAATGTCGTTACACGAAGGTGATCTGAAAACCTTTGAAGTTAGCTTTCCAACCAATATTTGCATACAGATGGTTTTTGATTCTCATATCCATAGTTTGACAATAAACTTTTTTTTTTTCTTCGGTCAAGTCAGCATGATGCATGGGCTTGTTGCTTGTGGTGGTGAGGATGGCGCTGTTGAGTGCTTTGACTTGAGAGCAAAATCTTCAGTTGGAAGGGTAAATGCTGGAGCTGCTTCAGGTGATGTCGATCAGGTTGTTATTCTTTGCCTCTTGTGGAGTGCTCTAGATTGCAATGCATTTTTTTCTTACTTCCATAAAGAGCACATTCAGTAATTTGGTTGCATTTCCAGGAGGTCACTGCATTACGCTTTGAGGACACTGGGGGGTATCTCTTGGCTGTTGGAAGCAGTGGTGGAAAGGTATGTTAACAATAGAAACTGTATCTATATGTCAAATTTTCTTAAGTGCGTTCATTATTCTTGATTTTACATAGAGGATATGTTCCTGGTAATAGGCATATGTAATATGTTCTCTCTTCACTTGTTTCTTTCAACATTTTCAATTGAATGTGTGTGTTTTTTCACATTATTTCCCATGTATCCCTTGCTTTGTGATGCGCATCTCTGAACTGCAAGATTGAGAGCAGAAACAGGAAATCTAACCTTATTTACAAGACATAGGTCAATATTAACGTTGATGTTATATGTACTTGAGTTTTCAATTGAAGTCATAGATCAACAATATTTTTTTGTAGTTATAAAAAATAAATTTTTTAAGTACTATGTATAAGCAACACCTACTCAACATACAAGAATGGAAGTGTATCAAATATCATGTGTGTAGATTTTTGTAAATGCATAAAATACATTCTGATATCTAATAATTTGCTAAAAAATTCTTATAACAAATATGCCTTAATAGAATTTAGTTATAAATCATGGAATTCGTTAATTTACTTCAAAATTTGTTAGTTTATGGATTAATTATTTTTATTAAGACATCCTATACAAATGATGTTTTTTCCCCATTAAGCATGTGAAATCCTGTCAATTATTAAATATTTTGCTTAACCCCAAAGATGCATTCTTTCCATAGATGGAGAGGTTCAGCTATATTTATTTTCTAAGTTGCGTTCTTGGGATTTTATGCCAGCCTTTTATTCCCATTATTCTCTGGAACATGCAGATCTTGATTTATGACTTGCGTTCCTCTCATCCCGTACGCGTCAAGGATCATATGTAAGCAATTTTAATTTTCAGTAATAATTGATTGAGCATCTGGTCAGCTTTGTTTAATTCCATAAAAAAAATCCTGTTTATTGGTAAATGCCCTTGATGGTAAGGAACCACTTCAATAATTTTGCAGGTATGGTAGCTCGATATTAGATATTAAGTGGCATCAGACCCTTAATTCTCAAAAACAAAAGCTGATTACTGCTGATAATCATATTGTTAGAGTCTGGGATCCGGAAACGGTGAGGTTTTCTACTTTTCTAAATTAACATTGCCTTTGTAAGCAATTGATGTTTGGATCTGACAAATAAGATGAATCATTAAATATTATCAACTTCAGCGATGCTGTCAATGATATTTCTGCATGTGTAGTTTCCTTGTATGCATTCTGGCTACCCAGCTGGAATTAAAAATGAAGCTCTGCTGGATAGACTTCTTGTATTCATGCCTACTGAGACCATTTACAATTCTAATTGAAACACTTCCTAGTGGTGTCAGATCTTGCTCCTATAACACCATAATGTTGTTCTTTGATGTGTACTTTCTGTTCTGATACCAGGAAGGTCATTGTTGTCTTCTTGCTGGCTTGATGAATATGTCACCTGGTTATCACTGACCTGATATATGGCACACCTCGGAAATGAGTAGCCATAGAATTGGAGATGAATTTAATTATTACTAGATTTATAATAATTTTTTTGATAAATAGTATATTTTTGTGAAATGGATGCCCACAATATACACACCTGCCAGGGTGGGATTTGACACCAGGACTCCTCTTTGGAGGTGTGTCATGCTTACCGGCTAATCCTAGCTCATTTCATGAATGCCACAATATACACACCTGCCAGGGTGGGATTTGACACCAGGACTCCTCTTTGGAGGTGTGTCATGCTTACCGGCTAATCCTAGCTCATTTCATGAATGCCATATCCAATCAAGTTATGTTTTTGCATTTCACATGAGTTTTGTCAGCTGATTATTTCAGTAAGCTGATACATTACAATAATTGCGTAGATGAAAATAATTGTTTCATCATTGAATGAGATCCGTGGATATTTATTGCAATACTTCATGATGACATGACAGCTTATGGTGATCTTGTTTATGTTTTGCATGACATGGATATCAAATCCCCTTCTCTAATGTGTGTTGTTTTTCCATAGATAAATTGCAGATTGTCTTCATGAAGTTCCTGTTTAAATTTTGTGAAATGATTTCTATACCTTTATTTGCACATACAACTGTATTTAAATATCAGTGTCTCAACAAATTCCCAGTTTCTTGTAATTACTGAGCTAGTAGTATGTCATGGGCTCCCAGAATGAAGCATGATTTCGTTTCTTCCTACTATGGTTACTGATGGTGCAGTAATTGGTTGTTTTTAGGGAGATGGTATGACCAGCATCGAGCCAACAGCTGGAACTATCAATGATGTGTGTGTATTTCGTGATAGCGGCTTGATGTTGTTGGCACTTGATTGTAGTCAGATTCCAGCCTACTTCATACCTGCTCTAGGTCCTGCTCCAAAGTGGTGCTCGTACCTGGAAAATTTGACGGTAAGATGGCTCTCTAAAATCTCTGCTTCATTAGTTAGATTTATTTTGATTTTGTTTAAGTATGCTCTATGATCTTATTGATGCTGGTAATGCTTACAGGAAGAGCTGGAGGAGGAATCGCAGACGACAATATATGATGATTTCAAATTCTTGACCAAGGAAGACCTAGAACGGTTGAATTTGACAAATTTGATTGGAACTAATTTATTGAGAGCCTACATGCATGGTTTCTTCATTGATCATCGCTTGTATAAGAAGGTAGCATCTCCTTTCTTTTTTAAACATCCACAACGTAAATATTCACGTATTTGTGCTTTGAGATAACATTTGACAAATCATGGCAGTGTGAAAAATTGGCAGTCACAGGGTAACACGGGATTTTTTTTTCTTTTTTTAAATGCATGACTCCTAGATTCAAACAAAAAAATGACACTGTCCAGAAACATAAACATGTGCTCAGTTAAAGGTATCACTGGCATCATCACCTACCAGCAAAGGGGATTGCAGTTTGTTCCTCTTGAATGGTGATACTGATGGTATCATGTTTATTCATTTTTTGAAGGTTAATAAAGGATTTCTAACTTTCAAAAGTTTTTCTATGGGATTGTCCTGACTACATATGGGACCGGAAAGAGTTATCCCTACATAAAAAAAACCTTCTCTTTCACTCAGTAGAAAATCCATTTGGATTGAGACCATCAGAAAAGTTACTATTCTTCAGAAATCAACTTTTGTGCTAATGAACATTGCCAAATATGTTGTTTGATTTCTGTGTGTGTGTGTGTGTCTGCTATAGTGATGCTATTCTATCTGTTTTTACTCATTGATTAATTCTTAATATGTTAACTTTATTATATATTGTCTAGTTACATTGGTTGTTTTACATTTGGAAATGTGTTTTTGGTTGTTTAATTGGATTAGTTTTTTACTGAAATCCAGATACCTTACAAATGTAACTGAAAATCAGCATTATGTTTTGTGAGTTTTTTTTTGCACATGTTTTTGTGATTTTTTTCTAATGTTATTTAATGAATGATTAATTTTTTATATATATAAAATTTTTGTATTTATCATTCACCTAATGTCTTTCCATTTGCACCTGATGTATTCACAATCATCAACTTTCTACTGTGATGCAGGCAAAATCATTAGTTGATCCATTTGCATATGATGCATATATTGAGCAGCGGAAACAAGAGAAATTGGAGGCTGAACGTGCATCTCGCATTACGGTTGTTTCTTCATCACTGACTCTCATTCTTCTATCTTTAGCTTAAACTACAATGCATATATTCAACTTTGATCACTGAAAAACCTTTGGAAATGTGATTTAAATCTGAAAAGAAGCTTAAAAAAATCTTCTAATTTTTTTTTTGAAAAGAAGCTGTTTTTTTCTTTCTTTCTGAAAAGGTGTTCTTTTCTTAAATGGATAAAGTCAATGTTCTAGACTTCATACATAACATCCTCTTTTCTTCTGCAGATTAAGAGAAAATTGCCCAAGGTAAACAGGGTTCTTGCAGCTCGTCTGCTTGAAAATGAAGCTGAAGAAAATAAAACACAAGAAGTGGATGACTCCACTGCAAAGAAAACATCCAAGAAAAAGAAATTGGGCAGTGAGTTACTGAAAGATGAGCGTTTTACAGCAATGTTTGAGAAAAAGGTAGGCCTTCTTTTTGTACATCAGGATAAAGAGATGATTTTACTGTCTGTTTCCAAATTTCTTTTATTCCTTTTTGTTGCCAAAATTGACAAAGTTGATATGATTCACATCATTAATGGGTAAAAAAACAGAGAGCAAATACAAGCCCATATTATCCTCCATATTCCTTGGCAGCACGAAGCAGCCAGCCTTTAGCTCACAAACTACTGCATGGCGAATTGTAGCTAGTTAGTTATGCATAATATATTAATATTATTAATGATAATGCATGTTTCCTTTTAACATCTTCTTTGATACCCTTTTTCCATTGTAGTTTATCACTAATGACAGGCTTAACCTTATCTGTTCTCCGTCTGTTTGCATGTGTTCTTGCCACTCCACTCCAGTTGGGGGTAAATTCACTTGACGTAGCTTGAATTATTTGAGAATACGCCAACTTTCCTAAAGAATTATTATAAATACTAGAAGAATATAAGTAATCATGTCAGTGAGATCTTTAAGTACATAGTTCTGTAGCATCAGAACCTTTTGATGTACATCAACAGGTTGGATCTATTCCTAGTTTAATAAAGCAATTCATTGTTCAGACATGCTATATTTTTCCACCGGAAGAAATTCACATCAAAAGGATCATAAATTTCAAATTACCATTTATAAGTGTATAATTCCAAAGTTTATGATAAGTACTGCTTGAATTGGGATGCAGTTATTCTTCTGTGGTGCTATATCAGAGTGACAGTTTATATGTTTTATTCATCTCTTGGGCAGGAATTTGAGGTCGATGAGAGGTCCCAAGAATATCTTTCTCTACACCCTATGTCTTCAAAGAAGCAGCCGTCTTTGATTGAGGAACACTTTGACCCAGTTTTGGAGGATGATGAGGAGAAATTTAGCGATTCAGAGGCATCAATGGTGTCTGAACCATCAGATAGTGGTGATGACAAGAACGAAAAAGGAAAGAAAAGGGCCTCTAAGATACCAAGGTCAGACATTAATATATCAATTAGTTTTTCAATTTCAATGGGGATTCTTATATTTAAGAGATTAATTACATTGGATCTTACAAAATATATTCTACAAATTAAATATCACCTAAATTCACATTATGCCAAGCTGAGACTAGAAACTACTTAATGAAGTAACAATGTACAATCAGAAGAAATCCAATGTTTCTATCAAAATCGTAACTGACCTGTTTATATATATTATTTATTTGCACTGATGAAAGCTCCACATATTGCAGTTTCATATCTTCAAGAAATATACAAGATAATATTTTTGTTTCTTAAAAACCTTATTTTCCCCCATTGGATTAGTACACATCAACTGTCAAACTACCGAAATCATCTAATAGATGTGCATTTCAACTACACATATAGCTTTTTCTTGTATTCCAGTCAATAAAAGATCCTAATCATCCTAACCATCTTCTATATTGTGTGTTGATTTTTCTTGGGAGACAACGGATGCTGAATTATGTTTCCCCATGATTTTGTGAGTGATTTATACTAGGAGTTTGCATATATACCCCCCAAAAAACCCTATTTTGTCAAAAACACCCACCTTGAAACCCTGTTCCCAACAAAAACCCTTAAAAAGGGGTTAAGTTGTGCACAACATTTATATTTTAATTTTTCTTTACAGAAATATCCCTTGAAAGTGCATTCATGCATAATTTAAACCCTTTTAGGGGGTACTGCTGGGAATAATGATTCAATGGGGGTATTTTGACAAAATAAGGATTTCATAGGAGTATTTATTCAAATATCCCTTTACACTACCTTGGACATATGTGAAAGAGGTTCTGATACTGATATCAATACGCAGGCTGTACGAAGTGAAGGATGAGCGCCACGCAGAAGCATTTTGGAACAGCAAATCCCTCACGAACCAGGACGCCCTTCCACTTGGAGAGAGGGTCGCCGCGCTCGAAGCGGAAGCTTCTAGAAACCATGGTGGCATAAAACTCGGAATGGGCGGTTCACGAGAAATTTCCTTCATCTCCAAGAGTTCTGCCAAATACAAAGAGGATGAAGACGACAACAAAGACGACGCTCGAGAAGGGAAAAGAAGAGGCGTAGAGTCTCTAAGGTTGAAGCCCGAGAGGTCGAGTTCCTTCCGGGGGAGAGGACACCGAGGAGGGAGGAGGGGCGGAGGAAGTCGAGGTAGGGGCAGAGGAAGGGGTCGGCGATGAAAGCAAAGGGAATGTGTGGAATGAGTTTGAAATTTTTGATTTTTCATACAAACTTAGTTCAACCAATTATTATTTTTCACAAAAAAAAAATCTGAGTTCAACTGGCCAGGAATTTGCTTACATGAGAAGAGACTTATGAGGAACACAATGCATGTGTATTATTAGCAGCTTTTGTGATGATGTAAAATTTTGATTGTTCTTATTTAATCACAGTTTTGTGTTATTTAATGCTGGATATCATCAACTGGTGTTTTGAGTTTTACTTTCATGGTGAGCAAAGACAAGGTTTTATACACTCAAGTTTTTCCAGCAGTCCTAACTCCATATATGAAATCGTTATATACTCTACTATTAAAGTATATATTTTATTAGAAAAAAATATAAAGATGTTAAGTATTCAATATAATCCAACCAATAAGGGTGTTATAGTTGGGGAATACAAGTTTTGATACCTTTCTCGGTGTTGTAGCTCCTTATCTGGGATGTTTCAATGACTGGTCTCCAGTTTGGTTGGAAAGGTAGATGATGTTTATGGAAGTAGGATTACTCAAATCTGTTTTAACTAACCTGCCTCCTCTACTATCCCTCCATTTTTTTCCACACCTAAGGGTGTGCTAGAAAGAATTAAAATATGCATAAGAAGGTTGCTGTGGTCAAAAGGTGGCTCACTTGAGCAATTGGGAAATGAAAATGATACGTTCAACCCTATTTGTAGCCTCATTTGCAACCCGCATATGTTCTGATTTTCTTTAAAAATATCAACTCGAAGTAATGAATTCGTTCCTTTATAAATATAAAAAACGATGTATGTATTCATACCAGATAGTTTAGTGATGTAAAAACTATAAATGGGATGATAAAACATACCGAGTGTATTAGCACCCATTGAAAAAATGTGATTTCAAGAAAGAGTGATGGGGGGAGTGGAAGTCCTAGATCTTAGATCTCAAATCTATGAATAACCCTCATGTTAAAATGTCTGGCAGTTGGGAGTAGGGGTGGTAAACGAGCCGAACAAGCTAAACTTTGACATGTTGAACCGAGCAGAGCTCACGAGTCTCAACGAGTCTAGTGTTCTTCTTCATTTTAGGGTTTTTAGGGGTTGAAAATAAAATTTTAGCCTAAATGAGTCAAACTTACGACTTAAACGAGCATAACTTTGTATTGATTTAATGTTCTGATTTTATAAATGAGTTTAGTTAAGTTTTAACTAAGTTTTTATAACACAAATGAGTCGAGTTTGAACATAAAATAAAGCTCGATACAAGTTCCGAGCCTAACCGAGCTTTAAAAATTGTTCAAGCTCGCTCATTTATTTAATTGAACGAGCCTGAACGAGCTCAAACCGAGCCGAGTCCGAGCCGAACCCGAGCGGCTTGGTTCGTTTATCAGTCCTAGTTGGGAGATAGAAGTGAGGTTGGGTTTGGTGGGACCCTTGGCTAAACAATCAGAATTTGGAATAATTTGGAAACCCTTGTTAAAAAAAAAGTTCCTTTCCAAGCTGAAGGGCTATGATCTGTGCCGTTCTAATGTCGAATCAAATGACTTATTTTCACTTGGATCCACCAAACCCACTTGCTAGCTGAGAAGACCCAATTCTTGAAGAGGTGGTGTGTGTAACCGCTGTTAAACGGTGAATTCGGGGTTCGATCCTTGTCCGATCCCTTAAATGGGTTGTTCTCGACCCACTGGGCTACCTACAAAAAAAAAAAAAAAATCTTGAAGAGGTTTTTTTTACTGTGGAGTATGGTTGTGATGTACCACCAGGTATTAGTGGCCCATCCCTAATGAAAGTATCCTTCTTCTTTTTTTTTTCCTATTCTTTTACTTTTGTTTCATGTAATATATCAATCTTAATAGAATTGTTAGATATCGGATAAAAAAAAATATTAGAGCTCCTCCTAAAAAAAGATTATATATTATAGAGCTATCCAAATGCGATATTATATATATATATATATGGAAGTGTTTGCGTGCGGCGAACGGCGGGTGCGGCAGCGACTACGGGCCGTCGATCACAGGTTCATCGCATCGAACGGTCGGGTGCGATTTACGTCGACCGTTGGATGCGATGGACCCGCGATCGAACGGCCTACGTCGCGGCCGCACCTGCCGTTCGCCGCACGCAATAATTTTCATATATATATATATATATAGGGAAGTGATTACGTGCGGTCGTGCGGTCGGTGCGTCCGCGATCACGGGCCGTCGATCACGGGTCCATCGCATCGGACGGTCGGGTGCGAATCACGTCGACCGTTGGATGCGATGGACCCGCGATCGGACGGCCCACGACCGCGACCGCACCTCATCGGTCGCGTATATATATATATATATATATATATATATATATATATTCATTTTAATTTATAAAATGAACTGAGTGTAACATTTTCTCATTCCAAATAAGGGAATGAAACAAAGCTTACGAGAGAGCTGTGCAAAATATAGACGCAATTAAACGGAAATTGTGGGGACCCAACTTTTTTTTTTAGACTAATAAAATAATAATAATGTTTTCTAGGCCCTAACTTCACAGACCCCAAACCAGGCCCCATGACGTGGTAAGTACTCATTGTCCATAATACTCTTTATGATTTATTGGGGTCCTTGATCCGACTATAGCGTCAACAAATAATAATCACAAGTTTGCCCTTATTTATTTCTCTCATTTTTCAAGGTTGTCTCTCTCACCTGAAAAGCTCCCAAGGAGCTCCAATGGCAAAACCCTCCGATCTCCTCTTTTTCTTGATTGGAATCTCCACATTCCCTGGATCTTCGACGACCATCTTTTTCGGCGGTTACCGCTACTCATCGACGACCATGTCCCCCTCTACATGAACAAGGTCGGCCCAACCAAGAATCTGAGGTACCTCTTTGATCTGTCACCGTTTTCTTTGGGTTTCGAGTCTCGATCGTGTTTTCTTGTGAGCGAGTCCTTTGTTCCGGCCGGTCTTTGATGAATTAGGATATGTGTTTGGATTTCTAGGTTTTGTTTTTGCCCGAATTGAAAAAAAATAACTATCAATGAAAGCTCAATTTGTTTGATTATTTGTAGATACAACATTTTATGTATGGAACATTCATAAATGTTCCATTCGTCTTTTTAAATCTGTATTGTTTTTGTTACATTCATAAATGTAACAATCAACCGCATACGTGTGTTGATTTATATTTGTTACATTCATATATGTAACAATGAACTACATGTGAATTGTATGGAATGTAAAACATTTAGAGATATATATATGTAAATGTAACAGTTTTTATGAAAATATAATCAATAGTTCATGTAATATTTGTTAAATATAACTCACAACAAAACAAGTGTTTGATATTTTCCATAAAATGTAAGGATTTGTTTTAAAATTGTTTAAACATTGCATGAAATGTAAAACATTTATGTAATGTAAATGTAACAGTGTTAATGTAAATGTAACAAATGATATAAACATGTAGGAAATGTTTTTGCTGCTGTTTGAAGGATTTTAACGAAAAATAATTTAGATAGTTTTGGTGTAATTTAGGTAAGTTTTGTTGTAATTGAAAATAGAAAAGAAATTTAAATTTTGAAATAGGGTGTAACCGAAATTAATATGAAAGATTTGTAACCGAATAGAGAAAAAAGGGGACTTGGGTTAATGAGATATATTTTTAATGAATGGCATATTCGTATTTTATCATTTTACACTTTTTCAAAAGTCAACAAACCAACCAAACCAATTAATAAGATGATGACACTTTATGGGGCTTGTGAATGAGACTTGTGATTAGGGCTGGTAAATGAACCAAGCCGCTCGGCTCGGCTTGGGCTCGGCTCGATTTAAGCTCGTTCAGGCTCATTCAATTAAACAAATGAACAAGCTTGAGCAATTTTTAAAGCTCGGTTAGGCTCGAGACCTGGATTGAACTTCATTTTGTATTCAATTCGACTCGTTTGTATAATAAAAAACTTAATTAAAGCTTGACTAAACTCCTTTGTAAAATCAGAACATTAAATCAATACAAAGTTATGTTCATTTAGGCTCATGAATTTGACTATTTAGACTAAAATTTTATTTTCAACCGTTAAAAACCTTAAAATGAAGAAGAACGCTAGGCTCGTTGAGGCTCATGAGCTCGGCTCGACTCGTTTATAAACGAGCCGAACTTGAACATGTCAAAGCTCGACTCGTTCGGCTCGTTTACCACCCCTACTTGTGATTTGGGGCCTAGGTATCACCACCGATAAAATAAAGTCCCCCACGGTTTAGGCTCGTGGTATAAGGGCACTGACGTCCTTTCACATTCCCATGGTCGATTCTTGACTCAGGCAAGAAAGGAACATTAAAAAGTTAGGCCTTGGTTGTTATAGACTTCCCCTTTGGAATAGTAGATTTCTTATGTATAAGAGCATCTCAAATGGATAGCTAAACTAGCATGTTAGTGTCAAATTATTATATAACATGTAAAAATGTTGTTTCAATGGAACTATTAAAAGGAAGCTACATGTGAGCCCCACCTATCAGATGTTATCTTTCAAACTAATTGTGGCTAGTATTTTAACTAACCAAATATGGGTCTTATAGGCTTACTATTATTTTAGCTAGTTTATTTAGTTAATCTACTGCAACAACAATAACCAATTAAATAGGGATATAATAAATGAGGGTATAGTTGAAATACAAAGTATTGACATGACATTTTAACATCTTGATTAGCTAACATATTCATTTAAGATGCTTTTAATAGGGGATAGTGTCACCCTTGTCCAGGCCTCTCTATGTACCCAAAAAAAGACTAATAAAATATAAAGCACGCAGTCTTTTTTGTAACCCGTTTTACAGCCTCATACGCTAAGATAACATTGTATATACTACGTTATCATCGCACATTGATCCTAACATAGTATATGACCCAATTTTTTTTTATATTTTTTCATTATGAAAAAAATACACTAATGTATCTTAGTATATACATATTTTATATAATAACATGCACTTCAATAGATGAGTGTATAATTTTTATTAAATCATAGACTGTAAAACAGACTGTATATATCTTTTTCCTAAAATATAATATTTATCTTTATATATATACTTTTGAATGAATGGAATGTATAATACATTGTTTCTAACCAATAAAAAAATAAAATATATACTTTCTAAGGGCTAGGTTAATACAAACACTTTCCAGAAAATACAAAGAATTTTCAGAAAATGGCTAGGTTAATTCTGCCAGTGACACCAACTGCATTTTTCTGTTGTTCTATCCTACAGAACAAACATTAAAACCCAACTTTCCCAATATGCAACCACACCTTCCAGATAGAGTAAAGTAAATGAACAAATCAAAACATTCCACAAACCCATCCAAAGGCCTAAATTTTAATTCCCAAAAACCAAAATCGGAGCATTTTAGCCATAAAATAAGATAGGCAAATGAGGCACAAGCAACATCTTAGCCCAAATCCCTTTCTCATAAGAACTGCAATCAACAAAATAAGACAATGAAAAATTTCTTGGGTGCAACTTAAATATGAAAGATAAATCACCAACAAAGCCTATTAAAAGCCAACTCTTTTCCTCCTGTTCTCTCAACTCCAAACCTATCTGCCAGCAAAGAAGAACAAAGGAAGAGACACTCAGCGCTTTCCACCACCACCTCCAAGCTTGGAGCCTCCTTTCGGTGCTCCACCCTTGGGGATGCCCTTGATTTGAGTTTTCTGCGTCTTGGCCACCACCTCAGCTTTTTTAGCCTTCTTTTCATCCTTTGTCTTCTTGATCCTTTCCTTGATTTCACTGAACCATGAAAAATAAACAGGGCATTTAGCCAAAAAATAACAATAGAATGCATGTACATTTTAATCATTGCGCTGTTCATTATGAAGAACGTAAACACATTTTTGAAGATAAAAACGTAGACATATATGCATTCAATTGATTTGAATACTTCACTAGACGAGTATATAGTTCAAAAAAAATTCAAACTGTGTGTGATATGCAAAAGTGACAAAAGGAACGATAATGTAGGACGTTTTCCTTTAATCATGGAAGGAATGGAAAAAAACAGAGATTCTTACCGCAAGGCAGCTTCTCTGGCAGCATCACGGACTTCTGCCTTCTCAGTTCTCCTCTTCTGGATGACCTCAAGGGTAGCACCAACAATTGACCTCGAATAAGGCTTTTTCGTAGCACGACGCCTCTTCTTTACAGTTTCCGCGTGAATATCCTAACACCAATGCAAGCAATTGTTAAATATATATTTTATTTAGATATAACAGCAGAAGGGATGAGATGATTAAGACAACTGAAGAAAGTAGCCACCTTCTTGTGCTGTTTTCGGTACATGGCAGTCCATGTCAGCTTCGATGGCTTCAAGCGGTTGTGGAAGTACCTCTTGCATTTTGAGTTGGAAAAAAGGAAAACCTATAACAAAGATATGTCTGATCTTCAACAAAGCATTGATTAATTGAAGACATGAATCAGATTTGACATTGCCCACACAGCCACTTCATTCTAAATTCTCACAAAAGAATTAAGAGTACCACATAAGGTTGGACAGACGAGAACACTTTTTCCTCACTTCCACAGGGAAAGGGAAGCACTTTATCAATTCAAATATTTTGATTACAAAACAAAACATACACTTGGGTTCATAAGTTTTGACAAAAAGAAAACCATGAATGCAACTAATTATGAAAAGTTGTCTCTCTTGATATTTGATCAATTGGCATGAAAGCAAATTAGGGGTGAATGTATAATGAAGACATATTGCATTTCATTGTACTGGCAGCATAAAAATCCCATATCATTTGAATTAATGTATACCTTTTTTATTCATCAAGAACAGAATAGTTTGATAAAAATAATATATTGATTAAAATGACTTGGCATGAAAGACACAATTTTGGATGTCGAGAGCTGGCTTTAGAAGAGGACTCTAAAGCTTTAGCCCAAATAGATGATATTCTCCTTCATTCTGGGTAGTCAACATAAGGATTTGTATTTTCCTTGTTACCGAACAGCAATGGAAATTAATTTTCGTAAAAGAAGGTACTTTTACATCAAAACAAGTATGCGTCAAAAACCAGGAGAGGTCTTGATATTTTTTTGGGAAGAAGACGGTTATGATTATTAAAACAAAAATTTATACCTTACTGAGTACACACAATATCTGAAGCGCACCTAGCAGTGCTATGGTAATTCAAAAAGTCTAGCCCTTAGGTTGCCCTGCTAAAAACACTGGTTTTTCTACAATATATGATAATATAGAATAAAACTACCATCTCAGTTGTCACCTGTCAGAAAATCAATTCGCAACTGAGAGATCCCATATTCAAAGCCCAAGTGGCCATGATAGTAAAAAGGAATGCTTCGCCCAAATCTCATTATTATTATTCAATTTATGCAGAATATCAATATCAATTAAGTAAATGACATATACACAATCATGTTTTCTAATGTAAGCTACAAAGACTTTTGTCAGAAAGAAACACCAATGACATATTAGCTATTATCAATTACCTGAGAGTCGGAACGAACAAATCTGATACCCTTTCCAGGGTATATCTTGGCTCCGCTGAAGCGGCAAAGTTCAGTCCTGAAATGAACCCATAAATTAGCAAAATCAAGAAAGACAAACAACCAGTAGCAGCAGCAGCAGCAGTCAACACTAATAAAAATCAATCAGCACCTTCCACTAAATATCATAAGACAATATTTTCCAAGACATTCGGGCGACAAAGATTGGAAGGCACAATAAATTCACAATCTTTTTTCAAAAAGAACAGAAACTGGGATCCTAAATATATAAACAGCCAGCAAGCCCACTAAATCTCATATGGATTCAACAAATTCACAAATTCTCCCACTCGTTGAACACAAATGCTTTTAAAGAATTATGGCTTTTCGTCAAAAAGGAATTTTGTTCAATGATTAACACAATCTGAGCAATGCTTCTAGCTTCCAACAAATTCAACTTTCTAAGATTTTCAAATCGATTCAGATTATCTGTCCAAAGAATACTCCGAAAACCAAATCAATAGTAACCCCCCCCCCCCCCCCCCATCACATGAAGATTAAAAACCACCGGACTGAAAATGAAAAATCACCGACATAAGCCCACATGAAACCCTAACCCTAAATCGATTAGAAAATGTCATCAAACAAATCGATTTAAAAAAGAACCATAACCACAGATAGATCTGAAAACATATATAATAGAAATGTGAACAACAACAACGACAAAGATACATCAACAGACAGGGATCTACGGATAGAAAATTTGGACCTCTCAAGAAAACGAGCTTACTTGAGAACCATGTCTGCCGCAGCTGTGTCACCTCTCTCTCTCTCTCTGTTCCGGCGAGACTCAAACAAACCCTAACTAGGGCTCCTCAAACCCTAAATACAATGGGTGGGGATTATTTTTCTCGTTTTCGATAATACCCCTAACGTTTTTGCGAAACTACGATATTATTAGTTGGGTGAAGTGGGCCGGAGTCGGACGTTGTAGTAGGTATTGTTCAATCATTTTTATAGTCCAAATTGTTATAAATCTAAATAGAAAAAGAAGATTTAATATACCAACCAGGATAGATGATCTACCAAAAGAGAAAGAGGAGGGAGAGAGAGAGAGAGAAGTTTTTGTATTTCTTGTATTTTTCAATATCTCTAGAATACAAAGTATGCCTTTATTTATAGGCAAGAGACAATATCAAATGAGATTACAAATGGGATTTGATTTGATTAACCCATTAAATGAAGGATGGGAGGTTACAAAATGATATAATGGTCATTCATATTTATAACACAAATTACAATCTTACATATCTCATTAATCTCCTCTACTCGCTGTATCGATATATATATTTTATTAGAATTTTTTTATATTTTTTATAAATAATATCATTCAATTTACTAAAGTATATATTTCACATTTTATTAAACACGTATTTCATTAAATGAGATATATGATTTTTAGAAGATTGAGTGCACTTGGGATTCTAAAATGGACTGTGTGTGCCATTCTCCCTTTTTAGGCAGATACGTTCAACCGAGCTTGTAGTTTAGAGACCATCCCCAAACCGCGTGTACACTCCCTTAATGGAGTGTATATTGTCCTAGTACAATGTATGAAAAATTAATATTCATTGTACTACAAAATTTAGGTATATATTTTACTTTTTTTTATAATAGTATGCAATTCATTGGTTGAATATATACATTAAAAAAATTAAAATGATGGGGGGGTTGTGGATAGGACTTCACACCGGGTAGAATGTATCATTTCCCCGCTAAAAGAAATTGTTGCTCATTCAACCCATTTTTCAATTGGGATTTTTAGTTTTAAGTCTCTATAAACTATATGATTTAGCGATCGATCCTTCACTTCTTCATATTTAAGTTTTAGCCCCTACATTTAAATGACAATTTAGGAATAAGGACTAAAAAGCAAACTAAATAATTTAGGAATAGGTCCCTCCTATGGACTAAAAAGGAATATATCATTTAAATGTATGGACTAAAACCTAAATATGAAGAAGTGAGTGATCGATCGCTAAATCTTATAATTTACGGGGACTTAAAACTAAAAATCTCTTTTCAATTTTGTTACCGCTCATATACGTGAGATAGAAGAAATGTAAGCGATTGTAGGATGGCGTGGTGTAATAGTTAGGCCATCTCCCTTACTCAAACCTGACTCAAATTCCATTAATAATTTGAGTAAAAACTTCATTTAATATGGTGCACCTCTTTAATCATTTACCCAAATCTTTTCAAACAATCTATATCATCTCTCAATTATTCACTAATTTGGCCTAAAAAGAGCCATCCAAAAATTTTGGGTAAAGTTTGGATCTCCATTGATTTTTTGGTAAATTTTTGTCACCCTTCAATTAATAAAAGTTTGGGTCAATTTAAATTTGATATGGGTATAGGTTTAGAATCGGAGATAGAGTTGAACCAAGGAATGTGTTTATGAGAGTTTTCATGAAGAGAGACCCTGCACTTAGTAATGAATTGTTTTTATTTCTATGGCAATTTAGGTATAAGCTTGGGCAATACTTGTACTATCGCTTCTCCTGATAGAAAACACTTGATATGACGCAACCACTTCATGAAGACATACATTTTTACCTGCACTTACTGTAATGAGATATATAGATTATTAGAATTTTTTTATTTCATAAATGAATTCATACAATTAATTGATTATATATTTCATGTTTTACATAAATACATACTTCACTATGAAATATACGATTTTTAAATAAAAATAAAAAAAGATACCAACTTCATTTGGGACTAAAAACAGTGTGGAGCCTAACATTTTCCATGCTTGTTTGGGAAAGAGTTTCATATACTTAGACCTTTACATCATATTTTTTTTAGTTGAAATGATACTTTGGTATCGATTTGCAGCCCCGCACACTTTTTTATTTTATTTTTGAAATATATATCAACTAATAAAGTACATTTTAAAATAAAAAAATGAATTACAAATTTATATGAATTGAATGCATGTATTTTTACGTTTTTCAAAATAGAGTTTATATTGATTAAATTGATTATTTCCTACATTAAGAGATTTCATACACTATATTAATGACGTGTCAAACACAAAGGGAGCTCTGTAAAACTGACAAATTGTATCAGTCCTTTGCTTTAAGGGCTTGGAGACAACCAAGCTTATGTTTACATCTGATTCAAAGTTCACATGTGGTGGTTAACATATGGTGCTGATACAGTCTATTATTCCAGCAGTTTTAGTATATGATTTATCTATATAAGTAACATCCTCAGTGATCTTACTTTTTTGTAAGCATTGAGCATTTGTAAATTTTTATTTCACAGCAATACAAAATTTTGATTATCAATAAAAAAAAATACTTGACTAAAAGATTACATATTCGGTTAGAAAATAGATAAAAAAAAAAACAAACATGCACTCAAGTCATTTGAATATATACATTATTATTCATACAAGTATGTATTATATTAGACAAGTATACCTTTCAAAAATTCAAAACACGTTAGGATGCAAAAGTGACCGTAGAAATAAATGGCTATTACATTTCATAAACATTATTTACACTATAGTGATGTATAGATGTGCTTATTCACAATCTTACAATTTCACATGGAAAATCAATTAAACAAAAGAAATGTGAATTAAACTGAAACATTCCCTTATTGGGGGCACTGCTATACTCATATTCTTGTTGTATCTATTTGGATGGAGATATTAGTTATTTTAGAATTTATACCAATTCCAGGAATAGATAAGTTTCTCAGTGGAATAAATAATTTTTTTGTTTGGTTGCATTTTCAGTTATTCTCGTTGAAAAACATAATAATAAATATTGGAGTTTTGGTTGATTATGAATGAGTATGAAATAAAATGTGGATAAGAGGGTGAATAACTTTTACATTGACACAGGTACCCTCACTTCATTTTTTTCATTTTTTGCTATTAAATTATTCATTCAAATGAAATTTATAGCCCTTGTAAGATCATATTACTCTGGATTTGGTCATTCAAAATACCCAAAGCAAATCAAATTTGATTTGATCATTCAAAACACCCTACAAATCTTCATGAATAAAAGAAGCATCATCACCTCTAGATTTAATAATTCAAAACACCCAACATAAATATAAACATCATCATCCTGTCTTCTCCTTCATAGGCTTCATTTAGAAACACGTTTGAAAAATAAGATTTAGAATAAAGTGGTTTAAATAGACTTGATTGCTAGAAAGTGAATTTTTTCGCGTTAATTAAAAAGTAGCATTTTTATATTAAAAGATGTAAGTAACTTTTTAATTAAGTCTGCCTTTTAAAATGTGATTAGCAACACTTTTTAACTCTCTTGCTCTCTCTCTCTGTGCGCGCTTTCCCACCATTTCCCCCTCTTGTTCTTCCCAAGGGCGGAGTCGGGATTTAATTTTAGGGTTGACTAAGCTAAAATTAGTAAAAATTTTAATCCATGCTAAAAAAAATTATTAAAATTAAAATGTATATAAATAAGTTCATATTCATAATGAACATTGTATTTCTAGTAAAATTCATATATATACATAAAATATATATCATAAAACGATACTATTAAAATAAGGGTGCGTTTGGTTGCACAATTGCAAAATTGATTATGCAGGAATCTGCGATTGCAAAACTGATTACGCAGGAAGCTCACTTTCTCAGCCTTTTGAAATCGTAGCTTTTGGACATTATTTGCCTGCAATCGCTGAGTTTAAAATTGCGATTGCAAAACTGTTTGGTTGCACGATTGCAAACGTAACTTCCTGCAATCGCAAACACTGCGCAATTGCGCAACCAAACACACCCTTATAAGTATTGTTACACAATCCTGTGGTGGATAGCCCCAAATGCGGTCCTATATACATCATTAATCATTCAGAGAGGTGTATACCTCCTTAGGTGAGTCTATATCTCGATAATTTTTTTTTACATTTGCTGAAAATGTATTCATTAAATTCGAAATGGAGTGATATATATTTTTCATTAAAATATATTCTCATTAAACGATATTTACTAATTTTAAAAAATTAAAAGTTTTATGGACTGTCCGATGAGATTATCCACGGCACTATCCTTAACATTTTTCTATTAAAATTGAGCCCTATAATGTTTCAAATAGTAAAAATCACCTTTCAGCAAATCTGGATCTATATATTTTTTTTATCAAATTCTTTTTCAATACAGAAAATCATCTAATATGCAAGAAATTCATATCTCATTTATAATAAAATGAATTTCATAAATTCTCTAAAATCAATGGAGGTAAAATAGTAAAATGATTTTGACGACAGCTCAGCCGAGCCCACTCATAGCTCTGTCCTGGTTCTTCCATGAAATATTGGGATCCTCCTCTCCAATGGCAGCGGCAGCTACGGCGGCCAGTTCTCTTCACGTTATCCTCCGGCATGGGTGCCGGCGTCACTTCTTCACGTTGGTTTTTAGACCCAACAAAAATATTTTTTTTTAGTTGAAAACCATTGGCTGATACAGGGGCCAACCTGAGAAGAAAAATTTTAAAAATAGATTTGATGGAATAAACCAATTCCATGTGTTCCATAGAATAACTATACCCTCTTATTCTACAATTATCTAGCATAGTTATACCCCTTTATACCACCCACCCAAACAGTTTTTTTTAATCTTTAACACCCCCCCCCCCCTATTCCATCCCTTGGGCTGGATTGTGGGCCAATGGCATATACATGTTCTTGACATGCGTTGGTCCAAGCCTCCCTGGTAATAAGGAAAAAGATACATATAGCCCCAATTGCAGCTTCAATTACAGTTCATTCCATTTTTTTTTGAAAAATCATACACTCACTATTTAAAGTGCACGATGTTAAATGAAATGAAATATAAACTGAGATACATTAGTGTTCATGGTAAAAAAATGAAAAAAAAATTGATTCATATATTATGATAAGATCCCGTATACTAAGATATTACAGTATATACTATACTATCATAGTGCATGAGCTACAAAACAGACTGCATAATGGGTTGCGTGTATCAGCGCTCTGGTAATAATGGCAGTAATTTACTTTGCAATATGTTGGGGACTATGTAGCCCATTATGATGGTTTTTCTTTGGGAAATGTTAGATTTTTTTGCTCCATATACATAAGGAAAACATTGCACTTAGTCATTACAATTCAAAATGCATACCTCACAGATTTTTACTTTAAAAAAAAATCATATATCACATCTTATAAAATGTATTTAAAAAAAGATAAAGTATATAATCCAATTAATTGAATTATATCTTTATGGGTTTTTTATTTTTTAGTCACCATAAACTATATAATTTAATGATCGATCTCTCATTTCTTCATATTATAATTTAAGTCTACAGGTTTAAAGGATATGTTCCTTATTAGTCCCTGGGGGGGACCTTATTAGTTTAGGTTTGTTTTTCTTATTAGTTCTTGAGAGGGACTAAAAAGGAACATATCTTTTAAATCTATGAACTGAAATTGTAATATGAAGATGTGAGGGATCGATCACTAAATCATATAGTTTATGGGGACTTGGAAATAAAAAAACCCTATCTCTATATAAATGTGAAAAAATTCTAATAAAATATATATCTTGTTATAGTGATTAGTGAGTTAAAGGGGCTAAAGAGATATATGAGACTGCATTTGAGTTCACACAACTCTGACGAGAATCACTAATTTAAAATCATTTCTAGAAAAAATAAAAAAAATCAAAGTTCAATATGAAACGCGACATGAAAGTTCTAAGAGTGAATTGTTCAAATACTCCTTGACCAAGGGTCTAAGTTTTTTTCTACCTCTGGACTTTTGTTTATTTTTTTTTTACCCCTGAAATCTGATCCTATTTTTTTTGCCCCTGATTTTTATAATACCCGAACTACTTCTTATAATATGATATATACAGAAATTATACAAGTAGTTACAGATATTTAATAGTTATCAATAAAAAATATTGAAGTATGGGCTTTCTAAGCTACATCAAAATGAGCGATTGTAATATTTTAATAGAATTACTTCTTAATCCATATACTAAACAATTATAGAAACTAATATTTATATAACAACTACAACAAAAATTACAAATGTAATGTCCAATGACATAATCTACCATTTACAGAAAATATCATATATCATTGTTATAACAATTACAACAGAAGGTACTCTTTATTTACAAAATAGAAGTGTAATATCATATATGAAATTAAACTAAAGACATATAAATTACATAAATGTAATAACCAATTACATAAATGTAACGATCAATTGCAGAAATGCAATACTAATTTACAGATGAAAGTAGTTTATGTATAAAAAATGAAGTGTTTTGAAATATCTGTCGGATATCGGATACGGATATTTTTTCAAATATTCAGTTCGAATACGCATACGGATATGGACATATCCGATCTATCCGTTCGATTGACAGGCTTAGTTCTAACTCATTTTATATACAATGAAGATGATGATTAGAATATTAGACCTAAAAAATTAATATATAATAATAGAATTTCAAACAAAATCTGTATTCTTAATAGATTTCATGTGGGGTTTACGTCGGAAGATCTCACTGGGTGGCGACGCGACAAAACGGTGTACAGCCCGAGCAACTGTTCAAAAGTACGGACAGACGATGCATCAACGAAATATTATGATCCATCGACACAGTCCGTGGTCCGGCGACAGACACTCACGGGATATGATCAATTCAGTTTTCATTTTTTTTTTTTTTTATGAAAGAAGAGAAAAACAAGACAAAACAAAAAAATTAAAGACTGCTGTTGGTTGAAAAGAGATGAGATATTGCAATACAGCTAGCAACCACTCACTCGTAGCCACAACTTTCTCTCCACATAAACAATTCTCTCTCCCCTTAACAAGTACATGAGAATATAAAATGTCTCTCAGTCCATACCCTTGTTTTTATCTTTCCAAGAATTTATATACTCTCATTTTGAAATATACATACTTATTTCTGAATGAAATATATATGGAGCTAGATATAATGTTAATTTTTTTACTCAATACATTATAATAACAGAGTATACAATATACTAGTATACACTGCACTATCATATAGTGTATGAGACTGCAAAATAGACTAAGGTGACGTTTGGCAGTAGAGGAATGCGGATTTTAAGTACTGATTAATAGGTGCAGAAAAAGGTTATGCTGATAATATTTAAGAGTTCAAAAAAAAAATGTTTGGTTCAGCATAAAATATTATGCAGTTATTTAGATAAGTGCATTTGGTTGATCACTCAACATATGTGCTCATTAGGAGGGTATTTTGGTCCATTTTATAAGTATTGAATGTTATTTTCTTGTTTGGTTGAAACCCTGAAAACATGCTTTGAGATATTAAAGATTATTGCTTTTATTCATTAAATGCATCAACCACTAAAGCCCTATGTGGAACAATGAGATATTTTCATGGATACCTACACGTGAAAAACAAATAGCTTTGTGTTAAATCTGTCTAGAACTCTGATAATTATAAACTTCCATCTATCTCTGGAGATTGCAAAGAATAATATGGAGTACAAAAATTTCCAAATGCAATTGTTGAATAACAGGGAGAACAAAAAAATGAACTATATCACTTGTAAGAGGTTGACTGTTGCATATACTACTACAAATGTGCACCCATTAACCCGGTTTCTCTAAGAAGATGAGTCCACATAGATAAGAAAGAGCCTAACTATGCCTGCTCTCCAGCATCTAAATCCTGCGATGCTTGTCCTCAAAGAAGAATATCAAGGCAAACACATAGAGGTCACTATCTCGGTCAATCTCATGCACAAGTCAATGAACATTTCTTTATTTCCAGACTCCATGAAGCCCTACCACACCTGGCATCCATAATCTACCTAAAAATAAATGGTATGAATTTCAATCCAATATCAAACCAACATAAATTTTGTTTGTCCTAGGGCAATGAGTCAAATTGAGACTTCCTAAACCGTAGGACTACAAGAACTACACACACAAAACATAGGCCATAAATTACACAATAATCAGTGCACTATCTTGATAGAACAGGGAAGTGGTATGAGATTGATAGAAGAAGCCCCTGATTGATAGAACATTTCAGAGCCTTCCAACAAATGCATGTACACCCATAAATTGCATCCAACAAATCCAGTAAAAACTCTATATAAAAAATCCAGTAAAAACAAAAGATTATCCTCAATAGTGATAATTTTTTTGAATCATTGAAAGATATGAACATATACGGCTACCTTATCATGTAGTGATAAACAGAAACCGTATGCCATGGTTTGTGAGGACTTGCTACAGATTGTGGTAAAATTAACTTAGAAAGCATGTTTATTATTAATAAGGGAAAAATCGATATAACTCCCTGTAAACTTTGTTAAATTGATTTTAGTCCCTGTAAAATCATTTAATCATCACAGATCCCTGTAAAATATACGTGGTTAACCGATTTAGTCCTGGGTTCATAATCCGTTAGTTTTCAAGGAATATTCCTACGAATATTCCGTTCAGTAACAGTGGTCTACCAATTCAACATTTAATCTAGTCCCTACAATTTTTGAAAAATCCGATTTAGTCCCTGGATAGACAAATATACCCTTGCCTTCTGTGGGAAAGACCACCACTCACATAATTCCTTGTCTCACACACTCTCACTCTGGACACGTGTTCCGGAGAGGGCGACCGCACAGTCCTGGGTTGCGGGAGAACCGACTGGCAGCGGTGATGGAGTTCGCGGCGTCGATAGGCGACGATCATCCCAGCTCCGTCGGTGTCTTTCACAGTTTGCCCTTTCAAAACCCTTGAAACCCCTCGTTGTTGTGGCCGCAGCCGACAGCGATGCGGTTGGCGGAGGAGGGGTCGAGGGTGAGAGACTCGATGGTGAAGTCACCGACGGTATAAGACCCATCGTCGTAGGAGACCTGGTAGAGACAGGACCCGTTGTGACACGCGGAGACGTCGAGGGAGTGACACTAAGAGGAGTCACAGGGGAGGGGGGAGTATGGGGAGGAAGAGGAGGGGTAGAAGAGGGGGTCGGATTGTTGGTAGCAGTCAGTGTAGGGGGAGCATTGGACCTTGGCTAGTGCCGAGGCCGATGCCGAGGCGGGAGAAGTACTCGTCGCTGCCTTGGCCGGTGCCGAAAACAATGGGTCCTTCTAAATCAGACTAGGTGAGGTGTTGATCGAGGAGGGGTTTGAGATTGGTGGGGTGGAGGGAGAGGGAGAGGCGGGATTGGAGGGAGCGGACGCGGGCAGAGTCGTGGGTGAGGGAGGTGTAGTCGGTGTGGTGGGTTTGACGCAGGGAGTCGCGTGAGTGGAGGAGGAGAGACAATGGTGAGGAGGGAGTGGTGGTGGGCATGAGTTGAGGATTCAAAGGGGTATGGGCATTCCAGTTTGAGAGGATGAAGAGGGGGTCGGAGAGGACATGGCGAGGGCATAAGGGTAATTTTAATATGTGGTTAGGGTTAACTATACACTGGGTTAACACATGACGGCAGGGATTGAAATTGTAATTTTTCAATAATACAGGGATCTGTGATGATTAAACAATTTTGCAAGGACTAAAATCGATTTAACAAAGTTTACAGGGAGTTGTATCGATTTTTCCCTATTAATAATTATGGTGATGATTTAACACATTGATTGACAAAGACCACAATTAGCAAAGAAAATGGCATTAGAATAATTCCATGTATCATCTTACACGTATGAGACATAAAACTCCATTAACCACTTCACCTAAAATACTTATGTCTTCATATAGCAAGTTAAACCACTTTCTGCTTAGAGAGCTTTAAGCCAGCTCTGTGTTTATTATGTAGATAGTGACAGTTTAATATGGAATCTTCCTATCAAATTCAATACATACATATGGAAATAATTTACTCCAGACAACCACATAATCATAACATGAACTTAAGTTGTCAATTATTTGCACTAAAAATTATTTGTTTCCTAACCCCACCTTAAGTTACAAAAACATCATTATACCTGTGCCAAAAACATTATCTCAGTATTCTCAATCAAAACGACTGGAATTAAACCTAAAAAGATAGCTTCTAAAACAATCTCCATGTCCCTTCATAAATGATTCAATTGCAATGCAACCTATCCAGAGGTCCTCAAGCAGTTATTTTATAATTCATTAACAACGAATCAAACCACCATCATAAGCAAGCTAGAACTAATGAAGATGACCCTGATCATAAACCACTCATCAATACAAAAAGAAGATAGGTGTGGAGCGTGGGGACTCTTACCAACTCAATAGCATAACACGGCACCATTAAAATGACCCCAAGCATATTTATCAAAACCAATTCACAACAATGGGTACCAATATATAGTTAGAAATACCCAAAAACATAATCAAACCCTAAACAATGGTTGCAAGAAATATTTGAAGATATTCTACTGCTTTTGAAGTGGAGGTTTTACCTAGATCGTTCAATGGAGAGGAGATCCGAAGAGGAGGCACGAGATCGGAGCGTTTGAAGGCGAAGAAGATGATGAGAGGGTGGGGATCCGCGAATGAGCAATCGTTCTCAAATAGGATGTTGTGCTCCTCAACTAGGGTTTGTGAGGACTTCGATTGACGGAAGATGTTGCCGACGATCTGGTGTATCTGGTGTATGCTGACGGTGGTGAAGATCTGGTGACTAGGGTTTTCCTTTTTTCATCGAGAGCTTGAGAGAGGGGTGAGGAGAGAGACAATTAGTGAAAAGGGAGGTTTAAATACCCTATGTAAATAATTGATATGTGCAGGGGTAGTATGGTCTTTTCACATCGACGGTAAAAAGGCAGAATGCATTAGCGGAGGAAAAGGTGATCTTTTGGGGCTTGAAATTTGCAGCATTTTTTCCCCTGAATGAGGTGTTTTTTCAGTATTTATTGGAGTGCTAACTAAACAGAAAAATGACTGAATAAGCACTGATTTTCCTGAAAAAGTGGAATAAGCTCTATTTTTAGTGCATCCAAACAGCCCCTTAATGTATCTACGCTCATATAAGAATAGTGGTAGAATAACAATTGATAATGTGAATGAGATGATATTTGTATGTCAGGTTATGGGAGAATGATGTAGTATTTATTTATTTATTTATTTTTTTTTGAAGAAGAGGTAAGCATGCGCCCTTAATTATATTAAGAAAGGGGATACCCAATTGAAAAGCAAGATTACATGAGAACCAGAAATACAAGTAAAGAGATATCTACTCAAACTCCTGTACAAGAGGCAATGAAAACCCATAAACTGTAGTATTTATATTTTAAAATTGGGTTATTTTACCCACTCACACTTTATATAACTGGTACAAATGTTCTCACATGTCCAATCATTTTTTCACCTCTTGTAAATTAAATCAGGATCACATTTAAAATTATTTTACCACTTTTTATAAATGTTTTTTTAGAAATTGTGGGCATATCTATTATAGATTGAATATACAATGTTTACTTTTTATAAATGTTATTTACATTTTATTCGTTTTTATCACAATTTATCCAAATAATAAAACATCATTATTACGTTTTTTAACGTGAATCATTCAAAGAAACAGAAAAATGGCTTATTGCACTAATATAATTATTTATCCTTATATAATTATCCATCCCATATGTCATTCATATACTAAAGAAAAAGAAAATTCTTATATAGTTATCTATCCCATATGGATTTTTGTCACATGATCAAAACACCCATGTGACAATTCATATACTAAAGAAAAAAGAAAACTATTATTAGCATTCTCATTTGCAGGCACATATTTTTTATATTTCTTAAAGCATATAGTTATTTAATAATTTTTTTTAATAAACTATGATGTATCTATGTATTACATTGAATGTATATATTTTACTCTTTTTTTTAACACAGATAGTATAATACATGCTGTGTTAGGGCGTGAAAGACGTGACTGACTATAAACTATACTGTATTCTATGAGCTCCATGAAACCAAAAAAGTCACTTGTCCAATGATTTTGGTATAGTCTCAATCAATGTATAGATTTTGTTCATATGGCCTGATGTATCGGAGTCTTCTGTACATCGATCTATTTCATATATATAGTATATAAACATGTTGAAATTTATTTACTGGGCGTTGTCCAAGGTCCCTGCAACTCTCTTTTATCTTGTACTTTATTTTATTTTTTCTATATTTCTCTCATTATTCATTCAAATATTTTTTATTTTATTATTTTCAAAGAAATAAATATGTCTATCATTTATTTATTTTTTTAAAAACATGTTCTAATTGCCCTTCACATACATTCTCTCTCCCTCTCTTAAAAAAAAACACTGCCGGATGATTAATTGTATCTACACCCTTATTTATCACAACATCCTACTTAATTAGGATTAGATACCAAAATTTATACCTCAAAAAAACAAAAAGATTTTTTCTTTGAATCATCAGATCACATCATTTGTTGACACACGGGGATACAATTAATGTATCCCCACTTTTACTTTCTTTGTATTAAGGGGAAAATTCAAATAAACCCCTATAAATTGTTTGAAATCCATATAACCCCTTAATTTTTTCATATAACATTTGAAAACACTTATGTAAATTCAAATGGTCTCTTAAATTAAATTTTCATTGACAGATGATGAATATTTATAAACATTTCATTTTGTTAAGACTGACTGGAAACACAGTATATCAAGAACTCTATACAATGTATTAAAAATATGAAAAATGTCTACAAATGACGATTTTATCCATTTGAATAGATTTAAAACTCTATCTGAAGGATAATATTATCATTTATAAAGTATTTTTTACATTTTAACTCATTGTGAGGGGTTTTTAATATATAGAAGAATTAATCAATTAGAATATTTTTTATTTATCAATAAAAATTTAATTTAAAAATTATTTAAATTTATATGAATATTTTTATTTTTAAAAAGTTACCTAGATTTAAAAAAAGTCACGGGTTACATGGATACAAGAGAGTTTACATGTGGTTGTATGCATTTTTCCCTTCTTTTTTTAAAAAAATCGTCCCTTAATTAAAGTCGTTGGCCGATGCAGACAGAGAAACCCCCAAAACCCTCTCCACCCAAAAATCAATTTTTTTTAAAAAAAAACCCCCCTAAAACAGCTCTTCGAACATCACCAACCATTCATCGCTCACTCATCACTCTCAAATCTCTCTCAAAAACCTCTCCAAATCAATCTCTCTCTCTCTCTCTCTCTCTCTCTCTCAATCCCAACAGAGAAAGACAAACAATGTCACTCACATTTCTTGCTCTGCATCTCCTGCTTTTCCTCTCACCATCGCCGGCGACATCCACTACATTCCCGGGAGACATCGAAGCCCTAAAATCCCTAAAATCGGCGATCGATCCGGCCTCCATTACCCCCGGCTCCTGCCTCTACACCTGGTCCTTCGCCGCCGGCGACCCCTGCGACAACCTCTTCGCCGGCGACCTCTTCACCTGCGGCATCCGCTGCGACCTCTCCGTCTCCTCCTTCCTCCGCGTCACCGACATCTCCCTCGACCCCGCCGCCTACTCCGGCTCCCTCTCCGGCGCCGTCTTCCGCCTCCCCTATCTCCAGTCCTTCGATGCCTCCGACAACCTCCTCCACGGCCCGATCCCCAACCCTACCTCCGCCTCCTCCCTCCGCCGCCTCGTCCTCTCCTCCAACGCCTTCTCCGGCGAGATCCCCCTTTCGATCGGCTCGATTTCCTCCCTCGAAGAGCTCTTCCTCGACAATAATCGGCTCTCCGGACCGATCCCCCCCTCGATCGCGAACCTACGCAACCTGAAGAGGTTGGAAGTCCAGTCGAACAAGCTCTCTGGGGACCTCCCCGACTTGAATGGCTTGAGCGGGATCTACTTCTTCGATGCGAGCGACAACGCCTTATCGGGTCCGATCGCGGACAAGCTTCCGACTTCGCTGGTGGAGGTCGCGATGAGGAACAACAGACTCGATGGGGTCCTCGACGGGGAGGCGACCGTGCGGAGGTTAGGGTTTCTTCAGGTAAGCGATTTGAAATACTGTATGTATATGCTGTGTGTATACGTATTCATAAAAGAAGTATCTTTATCTGATTGAAACATTTGGGTTTGAATTTGGATATAATAATTATTTAAAAATATTTGAAACAATTGGATTTTGACCTTTTGAAATAGATGCGTCCACATTTTTTTATTTATAAATAAAACTTACCAAAAAAACGGATATAAATATAGTTTAAATAATATCCTAATATCAGATATTAAAAAAAAATCTTGTATCCATTTTCAAAATACGAAAAAATTTAACGATCATCTGTTCTTTTTGCATTAGAGGTGTCCCAAACTACCCTGCAATTTGATTAAAATAATAATAATAAGAAGAAAGGACTTTTGTTGATTTTATAATATAAATATTAAATGTATACAATAAATAATATGATGCCATTTTGACTACATTTTCTTGGACAAGAATACCACTATATTTGTATTCGCTCTGAAATATCTGGGCACATGACACTGTTATATGCAGTAGGGACTTCTTCGTGACATTCCACACACACACACACACACACACGGAAAAGGATACACGTAACCCACGTTGTAGTCTATTTTTATTTTTTATATAAAATTATACACTTACTCTTTAAAGTGTATGAAATAAAATAAATTTATATTGAGATACATTAATTTTTTTTTAAAAAATAAAAAAATGCTTAAAAAAATTACTGGAGCATATATTATGATAGTGCAGTATAAACTATGTTATCATAGTGTATGGACTGTAAAACAGACTTTAAAAACGGGTTGCGCGTATCAGCACTCTATATATATTTTTTACATTTTGTCGTAAATGTTTATAAAATTTTATGAAAACATAAATATTAATAGATTATAGTTATTATTTTAAAAAAAAAATCAAACATGTGTGAATTTCGCGCAGGGTTATAAACGTGATGCTATTCTTAAATATCCAGTTTTATTTTGTGTACGGATACAAAATTTCAGATATAAAACAAATTTTATAGATTCAGATCATAAATATTTTTTAAATAACTGACACATTTATTCACAGGTCCTCGACCTGAGCCACAACGCGCTCTCCGGCCCAGTCCCCTCCCAGCTGTTCGACCACCCATCGCTCGAACAGCTGACGCTCTCCTTCAACGGGTTCACCGCGCTCACCCCCCCACGGTGGTCCGGGGCGACCACCAGCCGTCTGATCGCCGTGGACCTTGGGCACAACCGGATCGACGGGTGGCTCCCGGGGTTCATGGCAGCAATGCCGAGGCTAACGGCGGTGTCTCTCGAGTACAACCGGTTCACGGGGCTGATACCGTATCAGTACGCGCTGAGGGCGGTGGCGGCAGCGATGGTTGGAGGAGGCGGGGTTCCGTTTCAGAGGCTGGTATTGGCCGGGAATTACTTATATGGGCCGATACCGGGGTTGCTGATGGGGCTGAAGCAGGGGGGGTTGATAAGCTTGGGTGATAATTGCCTGTTTAGGTGTCCCAGGTACTTTTTCTTTTGCCAAGGTGGGAGGCAGAAGTCTATGCAGGTATGCAAGGACTTCAATCCTGTGATTCCTTAATTTGTTTTGTTTTTTAATTTAAGTTTGTTTGTTTTGAATTTGATTTTTTATGCTTTTGTAGAGGGTTTGTTTTTAGCTTGTGATGGAAACTTTTAGATGTTTATTTTTAGCTTGCAATGGAAAGAAAAGGTGGTGGGGAATCCTTTGTGTGGGCTAATGATAGCGTGTCAAGTATATAATTTATTATAAGTGATTTTATGTTTTAGTGTGTGTTTTTTATTCATCCCCACAAGGATTCTTTATTTATCACATGAAGATTATAATTTGTTGGGACTAAGAGAATCCTGGGACAAGAATCCTTGTGCCTGTAGGGAGCATGAGTTTATATAGATGACACCAAAATGTTAAGATGAACACACATGTGATCTTGATTTTCAAAAATGATTGTGATGGTTTTTTTTATTGTTCGTCTATAAAGGGGCTTCACTCATGAATTTCTACGTCATGCTATCATGTCATCAAATGTGATAAATAGAATTCAAATAAAGTATATACTAGTTTAAAGCACCGCAAATGCGCGTGGTAAATATTAATCAAATATACGTAATGAATAACAAAATAAAAATCTTTATTTTCTAAAAAGGAAAGTTATTTCAAAATAAACTCATAATTTTCAAAATCAGTCATTATGTTATTTTATCATTTCTAATGAAAATAAACAGTACTGGTTATATCTTAATTCAATTATAACATGACTACATAAATAGATGTTCGATCTGTGGGATGATAAAAACAAATTACATTTCAATAAAAAGATAATTGAAAAGTTTTACAAATTACTTGTTAATAAAATTATAATCGAGATGTTTTATAAAGCATTCATCAAACGACCTTATATGAGTTGTATATACATGAAAAATAAAATTCCGATAAAAAAATATGAAAAATAAAATCTCTATATGAAAAAATAAAATTCCTATACATGAGTAATATATATAAAAACAAAACATGAGCAATAGCCAATACATACAAAAAATATGAAAACTAAAATCCCTTGGTGAGAGTTAATAAAATGCATTTATAGGTAAATTCCTGTATATGGGTAATATATATAACAATAGCAATAACCTATTCATACTTTAAAGAACATGACGATATCAAAGTGTTAAAAACAAAAACAAGCGATGTTATTTTTTACATAAATGACCACATTGTGAAGCATGTTCTAATTCATAAGCTATACATACATATATTATTAGGACTTTAAATAACATGATGATATCAAAGTGTCAATGACATAAACAAATAATGTTATTTTTTACATAAATGATTAAATTGTGGAGTATGTCATAATTCATAAGTTATACACACATATTATCCTGGGCTCATAGGTAAATAAAATACAATTTTATCAACTAACATAATTAGGTAAACTTTATGAGTTCAAATGATTCGTATAAAAAATTAGATAAGATTTTTAATAAAAATTGGATTTTGGAGGGATCTGATCATAAATATCTGAGACCTTGGAGACCTATCCGCAAATAACCAAACAAGTTGACAAAATTGTCTGATTTTTTGAGATCTGGGGGCTGATCTGTAAATAAACCCAGATTGTCCTCAAATAGGACGAAAATTTTTGTCTTCTTGTGTTGCTTTAGGAACCCACTAATAAATACTATTTACCTGGGGGGCTATCTGTAAATAACCGGGGGCCTATCTGCGAATATCAAAAGAGTGTCGACCTTGTCTTATTGACACCAATTCTTTTAATAGGACTCTAGTATAGATTAATATTTATTTTAGAGTTTGAAATACCCAAATGAATCATTTTTAAAAATTATATATGCCTAAAAAAGTCTTATTTTACAGTTTTAAAAACACAAAAGACTAATCTATCCTTATGTAATTAAATCTTTAATATCCCTTTTTATTTCACACTAAAAATCTATTTTTCATACAAAATAACAATTTCTCTATAGAATATGAAAATCAATCCTCGTATAGGTTTAGTTATTATATATCATACTATGTATTTCTTATATATATCTTGCATGATATCGTTTATCATTTTTCATTATGTATAATCATAATGTGTAATTTAAATCCGTATTGTACCTTAATACAGCAGATGATATTTTAGTATTCTAAATCTTTATTCACATTTTTTTATTTTTTTGGCTATTTACATATTTTTATGATATCATTAGTACATCTCCATTTTAAAAAAAAACATCAATAATTAATGGAGTTCATCATCAAAACTCAAATTATATTGGTACATATTTCACAAAATTCACCTAATCACAAAGAATTTACAATAAAAAAAATTGATCTACATAAAAATGTGTGAAATATATTAATAAAATTATAAGGGTAAAATATTTTAACAAAGTTAAGAGATATGGAATGTATTAAAGATTTAATTTCATAATATATTAGTTTTTTGTGTTTTCAAAATTGTAAAAATAAAATTTTTTTATGTATAATTTTAAAAAGTGGCTGATTTGGTATTTCTAACTTTTGATAGATTTTTTAGTCATTTTCTCTTTATTTTATAATATAAAATATAAAAATATGCATTTACTTCATTTGTTTATATATTTTATTTTTTTGTAAAAACATGTGTTTTATCATATAAGTATACTTCTAAAAAATCAGAAGCAATGTTTCTTTTGCAAAAATGATTGCAATAATCCCTAATTTGAATGTTTTTTTCTTTCTGTATTGGTTCACACAAAGCAAGCTTCTCTGGAGACTATTGAGCGTTTTATTTGGGATAAAATTCAGAGTCTTGCTACACAGATCCCATTATTTAGGCCTCAACCACAAGTCTCATTAGATGTCAATATGCTATTGGTTTCCTAATTGACTTTTGTAAAAGTGTAAAAAAGAAAAGTATAAAACTACCCTTATTTGAATCACACCAGAACCATTTTTTTCGGTATTGTTTCCACCTCGTAAAATGCATCCCAACAATATCTAACCAACATTTTTATTGACATTCTCTACTTAAAAAAAATCATTCCGGATGACCTATTCATCTCCGGCGACCGGCGTTACCACATCTGGATTCCTCTCGTCACCCTATATCATATAAGAGGTGGTTTGACTATCTTTCCAATCCTCCTCCGAACTCCACATTTTCCGAATCAGTTACATTTTGTGATTATAATTTATTGTACAACAAATTTAGTTACATTTGTGAATGTAACTGACTTTTATTATATAAGACATATAAACATCAATTACATTTCAAAAATGTAATTGACTTACAAAATATAATGCATAAATGTTCAAATTAGTTTGAAATGTTACACAAGCACACGCTAATACAACATCAAAACTCTATAAATCCTCAAAAACAAAAAATTAACATCAAACATCGGATTCAAAGAAAAAATTATAAACAAAAGTTATATCAAAGACTGCCAGATTTAATATTAAACACCAAATTGAAGAAAAAATTATAACAAATGCAAGAATAAACAATAACAAAAAGTCACACCTAAATTGACAGACATTGAAAACGATAGCCAAGTTAATCAATTATTCGCAAAAAGATTAGTTACACTTGTGAATGTAACTGACTTTAACATCAGTTTCAAGTACTGGCTTATATAGTAAAAGTCAATTACATTCATAAATGTAACTGACTATACAAATATAGCTGACTCTTTACAAATATAATTGATTTCTTTTTAAATGTAACTCAGGTTTAAATAAAATTTAAAAAAATAATATATGAGTGTTATTACACATTTAAATAAAAAAATTAAATCAAACAAAAAAGAAAATTTTAAATGATTTAGAAGATTTGTGTTAGATCATCTAAAATGAAAGAATATACCAATAAAAATTAATTTACTATCAAAGATCAAATTCAACAAATATAAACATAAATCATTTCCGATCTGGTGCTAGATGTTTTTAAAAACAATAATGGTGTTTTAAAAATGAAATGAACTATTGATTATGGGTGTATAAATAATTCAATTAGAATAAATCAAAAAACAAAATAAGAAACATGAATTACAAAATGGAAATAATTTATTGTTACATTGGTGAAAGAGAATAATTATTACTATCTCCTTAATTATGGGAACAGTTACCGAATAAATAAAGAAAAATCCACAAAGAGGGTAAAACATGAATTATGCATATGGGACTTATTTGGGGCCTACAAAAATGGGGCCTATCAATCATTTTCTTAGAATTCAGATCTCATTTATTTTTGTCAATCATCAATAAAAATTTGGCACGTGTCGTCTGAGTTTTATAATCATTTTAGATACATATATTTTTTTAATTAAAAATAACACTGGATAACAACTCATTTTTTTTATGATTGAATTGCACAACCAATGCATCGAACTATGCATTACATGAATTGAATTGCATAGTTAATTATTGAGTATAAGTTTCATTCTTTTTGCTATTCGATTTATAAGCCTTGTAATTCAATAATAATGGTGTCTGACATGATCTGAGCTCCCTGATCCGAGTGATTTAGGGTGGGGTCCACACGCTTTTGTTTGGCAGATAATTGAGCTAAGATTGTGTAATTATTAACTTGTTATGATTATTTCAGATTTCTTAGGTTAAGTGTCGAGATCATAGTGTGTCGGTGACGTGTTGATGGAGACACTGATTTGTGGTGACATCTAATACAAACAAATACTAAAATGAATTATTTTTCATGATTTGGGGAACAACGGTCCTCGTTGGTTTGACCAGCGGAAGAATCGTATAGCTCACATTTTAAAAGCTGCGTTTATCTTTTGTTGAGAATACTGTGATACCGTAATATATATTGTGTTATTATAATATATAGTTTTTATTATAGTATATTATACGAGTTTTTATTTATTTTTTTAATTTAAAAAAAAAATATTATTATATCTTAATATATACGTCATTTCATATAACAATATATATTTTAAAGGAAGAACAAGATTTAAAAAAAAAACAGTATAGACTGCAATTGAAGTTACAATGGAGGTTGGATATATTTTTTTCCTAAAAGTATACTCATGCAATGCGAGATCTGCATTGGGGCCAATTCTACGATGCCTCATGTGTTGCATGTTTTTTCTTTGTTAAATCACCGCGTTAGAAAATATCTCAAATAACACTTTTCATAAGTGAATAATACAGAATCTGACGTTTACACCGCACATCCAAATTCTCAAAATCTATAAGCCTCTGTCTTGGTGGAAGAATAGAGGAGGAATAGAGAATAATAAAATTAAAAAACTATTTGTTTGCAAAGAATAAGGGGGTATAGTTATATCAGAATAGATAAAAATAAACAGGTATTAGTGTTTCAGGTCTCCCTTGAATTTATGTTATTCCAACAAATTTATTCCACCGATATAATAGGGCTCATATGTCAAATCACATGTCATCATCTCTATTAAATTATCTTTTATAAATCCTTATTCACGTATCATTCACTTTTTATATACAACTTAATTTTTATCAACCAATCCCAATGAGAATAACTAAACCACAAGCAAAAAGTGATTTACTCTTTATCTAAACTAAAATAATTATTTATTTTAAAATAGTTTATTTCGCTACCCAAATGGGATCTAATAGAATGCATATTCAATTATCTTCAGTATATACTCTATTAAAAAAATGTAAAAATATATTTATTCAATTCATTTGAGTATGCGCATGTTCTTTTAAAAAAAAGTTCAAGACTGTTAAGTCTGCACATGAATAATGATGATAACAATTCCTCGGGAAAAATTAAGGACAACATACTCCAAAAGGGTGTAAAACTTTGGTAGATCCACCTATAAATGGACCATTACATTAAATTAGAAACATGACTAAAAATGAAGCTAAATGAATATTATTATTACAGATGTTATTCTCACAATTCAATGTGCTACACCCAACACACAATGTTGTGGTAGAGCACATATAGCAGGAGTGGTCCCTCTAAAGCAGAGAAGATTTATACGATAAGACCAGACTGCGTGTGGTCCACATAGCCTCTCTAAGTTTTTGCAAGATCAGATGAAATCTAGCTATATTTTCCCCAAAATTTGAAGCATGTTCAGCTGCTGCTGCAATTTTTGGAAAAGATACTATTTAAAGGATGGGCACAAAAAAGAGGGTGACCTGACGGACATCCTTATGTATACAACCAACAAAAACTAGAAAGTAGAAACCATGCTGTAAATCATTCCCCCTCCCAACACCATACATTAATGCACTTTCAGCCTAAAATATTCAAAAAAACATCTGCCTCCTATATATAAATACATTAAAGATCTAATAAAAGTCTATTTTTAACATATACAGGACCCAATCCTGCCAAGAAAGCTTTAGCTAATTCAAGTTTTTGATAAAAACACATGACTACATCCGCACATGCATAGAGCACATCAAGATTGCTCATCTCAATAGACTTTTTTTCAACATTCAATCACCGCTTTCCCTTGCCGAAGGAATTCATGTACTGGGACACAAATATGACTCCCATCAGCACAATCAGGCATCCTACTAGTGAGCTGAAGAAGAGGGCTCCCGGATGTCTGGTTTGCACAAATCCGTACACCCCATTCGAAGTTACCACAATTATATCCGTTAGGCCATCGTTGGAGAAGTCGGCCAAGATCAACGCATGTGTGGGTCCCCCCGGAAGATCGATGGAGGCCAACTGACTCCCTCCTGGAGATATGACCACCGCCTCTTGATCTCCTGCAGCGAGGATCACCTTTCGGGTATCACGGATATGAAGAGAGAATGCTTCGAGAGTGGGGACCACCCTGTCTTCCATCATTCCCGATGGGGATGGAAGATTCGACCATGTTGCGCCCGTCAATAGTTGCCATCTCCATATGGCATCCTGGCCGTGTAAGCCTGGGGAGTAAGAGGTCACCTGTAAATAAACAAAAGCAGAATATTGTTATTCTGATTCTTAATGTTTAGGGCCAATTTTGTAATGCTTCTCATTCCCATTATAATAGAGCACCAGGTAAATAGTGTTTGGAATTCTTCATTCCTGTGACCATTCCTGGTCCATGCAAAAGTCCCTTGATATCTTTTATCCATAGAATCTACCATAATTGGATTCATGTGAAAGGAGGAATTTTCCTTTGGAACCAAAGTTACCGAAGTGGCCTTTACTCTTATTCTTACTATTATTCTTACTCTTAATATTATTCTTATTGTTAAATTATTTATATTATTAAAATGATTCCTATTGTTATTATTATTCTTACTTTTTAATCTTATTGTTATTCTTCTTATTCTGATTGTTACTTTTATTCTTATTACTGTTATTCTTAGTGTAATTATTATTGCTTAAAAAATTGGAAGAATAGCTCACAAACTTCTGCAAATGGTAGGAAAAATAAACAGCAAGAAACCCTGTCTATCCATTGATGATTGAGAGTGGAAGAATGCTTACTTCCCCTCGGCTGGTCAAGAACACAACTTCTCCATGGCTCTCCTTACGATTCGCATGGCTTTCATCCCAATGCACCAGAATAGGAGTTGCCACCTCCAAAGAACCTACACTGTCTGTTCTATCATAGCTTCTGGCAAAGTCTCCACGCGGGAAAATATTAAAATGCGAGTGATGGCATATTGAAGCATTAAAGAGTTGTTCTCGTACGGGAACACCAGATGTGGCAACGGCCCAGCATGGTCTCAAAACCTCCATAGATCCGCTGACCACTGTCCGCTCTCCATTTCCCCCAACAACCTATTGGCACAGGAAACTCATATTGTTCCAAGATCTTATATTGCTCAACTCAGTAAAAAAAAATGACATATTAGTACATAGACTTAAAGACAACAATGTAATTTTAACCATTGACCCAAATAGTCTGAGTGATATTTTTTCATGATCATTAATAACATCTAAAGAATTGTTATATGACATTAATACATCTATCCAGCATGTATTGAAACTAAAATGAGGACCCAAGAGGACACTGACAACACAAATGGACATATATGCATCAGAAGGACTAAGAACAAGAATCTCATCCTCTTATGGAAAATTAAACTAAAACTAACGGATCACATAGGAATACCTTATCCAATTTTAGTATTTGGTAAGTCATCATTTATATATAGGAGCTTATATATCATTGGATGATGGGATCTTCAAAATATAAATGTGTGTTTTACAATAATTCCCTCATGTTTGAAGCAACAGGTACATATATAATCAATTTGATAAGATTTTCAGATATTATATCTGAGACATATACACACTAGAACACTGAAAATCAAGCTCAACAGAGTGCGTGGCTGGTTTCTGTCATGTGCCTCTACAACATACAGACACTCACAATTTAAGTGCACACAGAATTAAAAATAATAATAATCCAGAAGAAACTACTAGAACATCTTCAGATCATTTGGAATTCGGTGGATTGCCAGCCAGCATTTGAACATAATCGATTTCCTTGCAAATTTTCTACCAAAATTCCGAGGACTTTAAACAATTTAATATTAACTCCAATACTTGGGAGATATGCAAACAATGGCTATTGGGGACACTGACTCATAGTATCTAGTGACCTAACATACCATGCTTACCAATAATTCCATGACCTGTCTATTGTTTTTACACATTAGAGTGACAAAATTTACATCATGCATTATGGATATTAAATTTAACTAAAAATAAAAATGCCAACACAAACCTGTTATCAATATTAATTTTAAGAATTTTTTTTTTTTGTGCAATATGCTGTTCACTGGCTAAGAAGTTGATTCATTATAAAACAAGGCAATTAACATGCATCAAAGATTGATATCAATTAAAAAAAATCATATGATAAAGATTCAATTAAAAAATAATAATAAGCAAGTATTTAATTCTTTAATTAGTTCATAATTACATTCAATTCTTAAATGTGATGGAATACTATGATATAAGTATCTTTGTTGTAATTGTGAAGTAGTAGAGAAATCAATAACCAAAACAATAGTGACATCTGAAAGACCAATTCACCCACCTGAACATGGTCAAGAACCCCATCTCCATTAATGTCAGCATGAAGGCCTCCTTCTGGCAGATGAAGCTGCAAACAGATACTTGGTTATCACCACGTTCCAGTAAAAACAAATCGAATTAAACAAAAACTATAAAACATAATCAATTCTGGTCTACATCATAATTAGTAATCTAAGACATTCCTGATGAGACTATCATTACTAGTACTTTTGATTTGGTGCACAAGATGTAGCATCATTTTTTAATTAAAAAAAAGCTTTCCTATATTTATGAATGATCACACTTCATCTATTAGCTGCATTCATGATTCACCAATTCACATAAATTAATTTCTTAACACACTTAGGTTTCTACCACTACTCATATTTGTGGATCAGACCGTGCGGTGAGTCCATATCATCTTTTCTTCCAAGAGACACTTGGTTCTAAGGACACTATTTGATGACTATCATATCCATATATACCCACAGCAAATGGAACTCATGATACTTGATTTGAATTATTATAGAGTTTATACATGCCCTTTAGCTTGCAGCATTTCTTTCTGGTTACTGAAAAGAACCATACTCCCCCTTCATCTTCCATGGTAACTCAATTTCTGCATTTAAGCGTTCTGGGAACAAACTCCATTCGATAGAATGACATTCGAATGTTCGAATTCGAACGGTGTTCGAATGACAGTTTTAAAAAATAAAATCTATTTCAGTGGATGCAACACAAATTTACATCTTTACTCTCTAACAAATTTATTAAAAGTACATTATTATCGTAAATCAATATTTCTTCTCCTAATCTTATCTTAAGATTTTAAATAGATATAGAATTGGTTGAGGGGTATATATGCCAAAAATTCATTTTCAGCTATAACATATCTCTGTCATTTCATACTAAATTTTACAAACAATTTATTTAATGATTATTAAAAAATTATTATATTATTTATGTATATATAACATAATATATTATATCGCATATAAATTAGTTTTCAAAAAATTGAGTTGAGGGTGTTGGTTTAGGGTGACGGGATATATGTTTTTTATTTACACGCACATCGTGCATGGATAAATACTAGTAATGACTATTCGAACGGATTCATAGGTCCGCTCGAACGGTAAATGTGTGATAAATGCAACCGCATATACCTTTTGTACCCTAACTGCATGTGCGGACCACATGTTACATTGAAACATCGCTCCTTATAATAGTAAACATGATTTATAAGAAATTTACTAAAAAAACCCTAAGAACCGATAAAAAAAAGATAAAAGATAATGACTAATACTTACCTTACAAACAATGCGACCAGAAGCCAAATGAACAGCTTCAATCCCTTCCTTTTGGTGTACAACAACTACGTTAGGTACCCACCAAAGTTGTGTGTGATTTGTAATGGTAGGAACATAAGGTGAGACCTGAATAAAAATTCAAAAGGTCAAAAACACAACTTTGAAATGAACATGATAATGTAAGACATCAACTATGATAGTTTAAAGCACAATTGGGTAAATTTGTAGACATCAAACTATACCTTTCATGCAAATATCAGATGCATCATGAATAAATAAGACATTTTTTTTGTTAGGTAATCAGTGGGACTTGAACCCAAGACCCCAAAAATTAAAAACAACTATAAGACATACGAATCATCTGTTCATAAAGATCTTTGTTAGACTATTTGAAAAAAATCCTCATCTAGCATACATGGTATCATCTTTTAATCATGTGCACTGTCATACATTAAAACCACTAAAAAAGCTTCTACCAACCAACAATGCAAAGTTCATTTGCTTACCAAAAAAAGTGTACAGTTCATTTCAGGCTTATTTTGGAAAAATACATCCAGCAATATACATGTACATAAACATGGTTTCTTTGGAATCTCCCTAATTTAATAGATTAAATGAAAATATAGAATCCATTTAAGCTATATTGTTGGAATTTCACGGGCGGAAAAAGGAAGATGCAGAATAAAAAAGAACAAGTTCATAACCATGATACCTAAATTCATGTGCTGGGCTATCTGCCTCTCAAGGAATGAAAAAAAAATTCAAGGGAAAGGGTGCTATGTTGAAAACACATGGGTGTCTGTCACCTTCATTAGGGCTTAATGCTGTCATGTTTCAGAGGCTGAAAGGATTTATAACCCCAAAGTGCACACATATCTGGTCAAGTCAGATTTCTTTGTGAGACGTATCATATGGAATGGACAATCCTGTGCTTTTCATTTCTTTCTGTTTTTTTTTTTTTACTTACTTGTCTATACACTATGTAAGCTTCCTCCTAATAATTGGCAACACAATTATTTTCACACATTACACAATAAAAGACGCATGCAGGACAAGCAAGTAATTAAATGCAAATGTTGTGCGTGGAGGTAGGTATATGTGAAGAAACATGCTGGATATGGTTTTGAGGTGCTTAAGAGATTGAACGGGCATAATGTGGTCATCACCTCATGGGCCTTAACTAGGAAACTTTATTGATTAACAAACTATAGGGGAACATATAACTTTCTCTATATTATTATTTCTTTGTGATTTTTGAGGAGGTATTATTTATTTTAATATATAGCCTAGAGAAACATGTGGGATGTGGTTTTGAGGTGCTTGAGAACTTGGATAGGCATAATGTGGTCATCACCTCATGGGCCTTAACTGGAAACTTTATTGTTGAATAACCTATAGGGGAATATATTCTTTCTCTATTTCAATGCTTTGTAATTTTTAAGGTATTTTTCATTTTAATATAACCTGGTGGAATCATTACCTCATGAGCCTGAACTGTGAAACTTTATTGTTGGAATAACCTATAGGGGGATCATATATCTCTTTTTAAAATAAGATGGTAGGCTGATGCCCTCACATAACTAAAAGAGGAGCCCAAAACGGGAATACAAATAAAACAAAAACTAAAGCAAAAGGCCCGACATAGAAGAGGGTTTTATAATCGTGACATCAAAATAAGATACAACCGGCTAGCCCTGCACAACCAATCCACCCCCCCCCCCCCGGGGGGGACAAATAAGCAACACTAGCCCCCAAATAACGTCCCCAATCCGAGATAAAACGAAGCACCGACTCCAACTCCACGAATGGAGTGCTCCCATGAAAAGCCAAATGGTTCTGGGTGTGCCAAATACACCACAACACTGCCGGGACTAGAATCTAAGTCGCCTTCGCATGAATTATATCCAGTGTTTTAAATCGCGAACGATATATCGGTCGATATATCGTTTTCAGCGATCAAATCGCAAAATCGCAGTGATTTCACGAGGTTTTATCGAAACCACGCTGATGTCATGCTAACATCAGCGATATATCGACAATATATATATCGAAAAGCACGATATATCGATGATATATCGTCGCTTTTTTTTTACCAAGTCAGGCAGTCAGTGAGTCTTCTTTTGAGAAAGTGGGGTCACAAAGTTTAATAAAAGTAAGTTTTAATTGAGGACGTTTTTGTTGTTTCATGGATTGAATGGTGACTTTTGAGTTGGAGAGAGAAAGAGAGAGTGTGTGTAGGAAACCCATGTTATTATATCCTTATAATATTACAAGAAAGTGTTATTATATCCTTATAATTTTATGATCCAGTCTCGTATGTTTCTATTAGTTATTATATTTTAATAAAATATATATTTTATTAAAAAAAATTACACCTTTTACAAATGATTTGATACTGTTTATTAGAATATATATATTTTTAAAAAAAAAACACATAACGTATGGGATAAATATGAATGAGTCAATTTATTTGAATATTTATTTTAATTAAAAAAAAATAACTCATTGAATAAAATGTATTATTTATATAAAAAAAGTGTGTACTGATATTCAATCCACGTATAACATTTTTCAAATACTAACTTACAGTAATAAAAAAAAACACAATTTATCCTTTGAACTCTCACATGTATCTCCTTTTCTATAGTTTAAAATGTATTGAATTTAAAAAATATTATTTATTTACTTAGTTATTTTTGTTATAGGATCCAATCAAGTTTGGCACAATTATAATCGTTATGACACACCATTAGGTGGACCCAAGAAGGGGATTTTGTAACCAATTCAATGGATTATCTATTTAAATAAAATTTCTTCACTTTTATGGTTTTATGTTTTTTTGGTGGGTATATAATTTTATGTTGTAGTTAATTAGTTACGTATTTTTATTTCAAATCCAAAACCATTGTAAAATTATTAATATCTTCATATCAAATTATTCTTATTCATTTTCATTATTTTCCACAATTTTCTATCTTTTTTTTGCTGTTTTTTCAGTTTATTCCATTTTTTTTCAAAAAAAAAAAAAATAAAATCGGCCAATCGATATATTGATATATCGATTGGACCCCTAATCGTATATCAATTATATCGATATTAAAACACTGATTCTATCCCCCGGGGCCTTCAACCTCTTCCCCGGCTGCCAAAGCTCCTCCAAAGAAGAAAAAGAAACACCAGGCCAAATGACTCCAAATTTCCCATGCAAAGGACATCGAATAAAGGGATCATATATCTTTCTCTATATTTTTTAATACTTTGTAATTTTTGAGGAGGTATTTTTTATTTTAATATAACCCGGTGGACATCCCACCTTCGAATGAAAAGGAAAAATACAATGTCCATCTTTATCACTAACAAATCAATTATATATGCAGAATGTAAGGCTTACATGAAGGCAAGTATGATATAACACCCACAAAGCATCATATGAAGCACGGATATCAATAACATTGTTATGTTATTTCGAACCAATGTGGGAAGAAGGAATAACCAATTTTTTGCCAAAAGCTAAAATATCCCAATCAATTGTCTTGGCAGCGGTACGGGCAATTTGGCTTACTTCATAAACATAAGGGAGGACATGGAGAGGTTTATCACAGATTGGGGCTTATTTTGTGCTAGCTTAATGGGAGGATGGTCATAGAAGAGGGGGAGAGGGAGGGCTACCAGCTGGATAAATAGTTATCTCTACTACTGCTTTCAGCTAGGTGTCTGTTGTGATTTTTGTTTGTTTTTCCCTTTTTCCTTACAAGTTGTACCCCAGTATTTAATGAATCGTGGCAACCTTTTTTTCAATAAAAAAAATGTTTCTCATGTAGTCATGTCAATTGAGCATAGGGCAGAATTTTTATAATTGTTCAGATTTCATGTAGAATGTTGTCAGCCCAATTTTAGGTATAAACCTGGTATCTTAGTGATAGCTAACTGTGAATCTAGATCATAAATATAGGTACTGATCAAGGGCATACTATCCCCAAATACACCTTCTACAGATAAAGCTATATTTAGCAATGACAACTTCTTATTTTGAGAAAGAAAGCTATTTTTTAATGACAAGAATAACAGTAATTAAGTGTTAACATTTTACAATATTCAATTCTTTGGATTTTGCTGAACTACTTTGCATTTCCTACTACACATGCTAAACGTGTGGTCAAGCTCATAGATAATATCTATGCAAGGATATACCATAGCTGAAACCAATATAGACTAGACAAGGTCTGCATGTATAATATAGAAAACTATTAGAATATGATCTTATGATCAAAATAATTAACCTTTTTGCTTTCTAATGCTACCTGGTAACCCAATATTTTGATAAATTTTTGGATTTAGAATCCCCACCTTTCTTTCAAAAAAATAACAAAATACCTTTTTTGATTTTGCTGAACCAGCATAGTTTGCAGCTTTTTCCATTAGACGAGCTATTTTCTTAGATGAGTCCTTCCCTGGAGCATGATTTGCATCTGGCATGTGAATTAGATTTGCGGCCCTCTTCCCATTTGTTCTCTTCAATGATTTCCTTTTGTGTCTTTTGAAATGTGCAAGTTGGAAATGGGTATCTTCCCGCCTTTCCTGATGAAGAAAAGAAAAGAGAAATATATTAAAAAGATGAACTTATACCACCTCATATTACAATGGGATGGCGAGCTTAAGAAAAATGATAAAAACACTACCCAGCGATGTGGCATGACTCCAAGAATTGATTCTCTAAATTCTCTGCACTCAAACTGCAACATAAGTGTTACCATCAGTTTATTTTGGCATGATCTGAATTCATTAAGTCATATGAATTTCAGTAATACAGAATAATTGCAGAAGCTTAAGTCAAGTTAACTGGTTTTCATAATTCAGCACAGAAAATTTCACATTCTAATACATTTACTGTATGATGTAATAAAGATAAAGGATACTTCAAACCTGCAGATACGCTAAATGAAGCCAGTTTAACAACAATGCACAAATCACAATAGCATACTTTGATGAGACAATTTGGCATGTCAGTGAGTTCACAGAATTTACATGAAAAGCAATAAAAATGAGTAACGATAGTGTTAGAACATATAGATATCAATTGTATATTAGAGCATACATGTCTTTTCATTTGTCTATATGTTTTAACCCGAGACATAAATACACACGCACGCACGCACGCATGCGTGCAAGCATGCAATCATTATCCGGAAAGACAACAAATCCCAAAGCTCAACCATTTTGTAGATTGGTCGAGTCTCTTGCTCTTCTCCAGGGCTTATTTTGTTTTAGGAGGTTGGTTCGCAAGTACAACTTCAGCAACTTCTAGGCATATACATACAGTTTTTATACTCATACATATACATATGTATACATGAATGCATTGTGAGACGTGAGGAAGTGATGCTTCTTTTGTCTTTCGTTCCTCAATTCTCTCATTTCACTCTTTCATTCTTTGTCCATATGCAAAAAGTTTTTGAATAGGAGGAGGAGATATAAATGTTTAAATTCTAGTCCTACAGGAAATGATATTGAAATTTTCTCAAATCAAGAATGACAACAAAAAAATCATTATGAACTCCTCCCACTAAGATACCAATCTAAACTAGATAAATAACTGTGTGTCATGTAAGGGAGCCTAAACTAATAAACTGCAAACAACATCAACCCAAAATATCAGCCTAGAGAAAATGACTATAGGCATAATAATGCTAAAGATGTTTAGCTTGATTAGTTCTCTCATTGATGTTTAGAGTTAATTGAAAGAGCAGTGGAGCGAAAACATTCTAAAAAAATAAAAACAATGAACACCATGTAAACAAAATCTTTCAAGTTGTAATTGGAGACAAAATTAATCAAGTTCTATTTGGAGGTTAAAGTTAAGGGTTTATTATCCATATTTTGGTGGTCTGTTGGACTACCATATCAAAGCCCACCTGTCTACACAAGTGAGTGTGGTGTGTGTGAAATAATCTTAATGGTTATACCTCGCCAGGATGCCGACTATTTAAAGCATGAACATCAAGCTTGTAGTTATGCTGTGGGATCCACTCCGCATCTTCAGGACGATTTTCTTTTTTATTCTGAAACATCACAATTTAAAGGAAGTTAAGCTAAATAAGAAAAAAAGGGTTAATGTAACCTTAAGGGAAAAAACAATATTAGATATTATAAGATTAGGACATGATGCGTTTCCTAAACAAATTTCACTCCATCATTGTTAAAAAGATGATCCACCTAGATCAGTTCTATTTTCAAATTACAAACAAGTATAATAATCAATCCCCAAAATCATTTAAAAAAACTAGCGTGTTCAAATATTATTCTAAAATCAGTATAACAAATTCATAAAATCCAACTTCACAAGAGATTCTTTTAACAAGTTTTAGCTTTACTCAGAATAAGGGCATCCACCAACAGTAATTTTCTTAAATAACAATGGAAAAAGGAAAGATCCATAGTTTAACAACCAAAAAAGGAGGAGATAATGCATCTCCTCATGGAACAAAACCAAACAAGGATAGGAAAATACAGTATTGAAGTTATTGTTCACACTTAATATCACATCTTTTCTCGCCTTTTCTAGGAAAAAGGTGGGAGTTTAGCACCATAGTATATTAATGGAATAAACTCCAAAAGGAGGTCAATAGAAGATGGATCTACTGCCGGTTATAAGGAAAAGAAAGATAAAATAAAAAAAGATACATGGTATGCTAACCCTCACACCACTACAGGTCCCCTTCTAGAAATTACAAATTTACAACCCAATCTGCCCAAATACAATGAATAACACATTCCCTTGTGAATCTTGAAATTGATTCTCAAGTGTTTTCAAAACACACATTTAAGCCCTACGCTTTTCCTACACCTTTAACCATGATTCTGCTCCAGGTATTCTCAATGTAGACTAAAAAAAAATACTTCTATTTATCAATAGCAAGATGTTCAAGCAAAACAACATTGATTTTTTAAACAAAGGTGGAAGCTCACCATTTGGTAATCCAAATACTTAGCATTGCAAACAATCCTCTTCTCCCTCTTTGGGGTCAACTGGCCTTCCTACCTTTTCTTAATTTGATGGGGAAAAAAAGGAACAGCCTGATCTACATCTTAGAAAGTAATATGTCACTCAGAAATTGAATAATTTGATGGGGCAGGCACTATGCAGCTACAACTTGTAATAGGAACATAACTTCATGGAGGAGGCATAGCTGAAGCGGTAAATACTATCACACTAATGGTACACATACTTCAAAGATATGCAGCAGCTAATTTCACAAAGAGCTTGACTCGAGCAGGCAATGGGGTGTGAGAATGAGGAAGAACATGAGGGAGAAGAGATTGATATGTATGCAGATTGCTAGGGGAGCTCTAAAGCACATCATTGGAGGAGAGGTCAGATTGCATCATGTGGAGACCACAGCCGAGGAAGGGTTTCTCAGTGCGAAGTTGCTATGACTGGTGGAGGAGAAACAGGCCTAGGTTGGAGGCCACAGCGGTGGAAGGCCAAGAAGATATGGAAGCTTAAGGTGTCGTTGAAAGTCAAGTTCTTCATGTGGCTCATTGTATTAAGACACGTAGCTTACCAAGGTTTATCGATCGCAATGGGCACTCCAAGAGAACACCCTTTGCCAGATTTGCTGCAGTGGGCGAAGACAACCACTCACATCATGTTAGAATATCCGATTGCCTGACATGTTTGGCATATCCTGAAGGAGAGTGTTGGTTAATGTCCACTTTGGAACACTTATTGGTTTATGGGAAGTACAGAGGAAGCTTAGCTGTGCTGGAGACAGGAGCGCAAGGGCAAAAAGGGTGCCTCAAGAAGGGTAAAAAGGGTAAAATAAATTGGGTTGCGACATTTTCTACATGTCTGATTTCATACAAATGGATGACTGTTGCTACTTACGGTTGAAAAAATGGCATGCCATGCATAATGATACAACCTTAAAAGGCGTGTGTGTGTTGGAGGGGGGGGGGGGGGGGCAGAAAGGTTTTTTGTAGGATGAAATGTTGGACTTATCTTGACCGAATGACTTGTATATTTTTGTTCTTTATCTGGAGGTTTGGCCTCATGCCAGATTTAGGGATTATCCATTAAGGGGATTGTCCCATTCTGGGTAGGATGCATCTATGTTTTTTCCCTTTCCTTCTTAATTGCTGTACAGAAATCCCTTGTCTCCTCCTTTATCCAGGGGTATCTTTATATAATAAGATTGCTCCAACCTTTCCTCCAAAAAAAAAAAAACTATGTGGTGAGCTGCCAGCTTGTCTATATAAAAAAGGTTGCAATAGATTCTGTCATCAAAAATCTGAATTGTGGAAAAGAAATGACATTGATTCCATGTATATTGAATTTGTAAGCATAGCCACCATGCCATTGTATGAAGATATAGCTCACTACAGAACTCTTCAGACATAAAAAAAATAGGAAGTGAATGGTATCCATGAGATTGACAAGTTGTGAGACAATAATTTGCAACGGAACTCCAAGGCAAAGTAAACAATAGTCAAAGATGTGTGATTAGGATACCTCGCTTTTGCTAGTCCATCGAAGTGCGCCATTGCGACCAGCAAATGCAAACAATGCAAAATGGCGTAAATCTGAATTTCTGGAATTCTCTGAAGCCTGCACATCATAAAACATGAATATTGCTCAACCACGTATTAATAGAAAAACTAATTGAATATACATGACTTACTTAAATACACCAACATTCTCATGACTGACAAAGAGTAACATCAGCATAATAACTGATGATTAGGAACCTATTTTGGTTAATACATTTACAATATCACCGGAGGTCCTCTGAAATGTATTGTGAAACAACATTTGGAGCCTGAACCACTAGTGCACTGCTTCTGCTGATACACTAGTACATGTCTTGCTGAGTTGCTGTCCATGATGCCTACCATAAAAGTTTTTCTGATTTTTGCTTAAGGGACGGTCTGCCATTTGTTCATCTCTCGGTCAGCCGTTGGTTCCTTTTATATTTGATCCAGATTCATTGCATGTAAGTTCGAACGGGATTCAAACAGTACCCAATTTCCTCTTCGACCGTTCATGAAACTAAGAGACCGTTTATTTTTCTGCAAACTCTAGAATGCGTTTTAAATGATTTGCAGAGGAAATCTGCAAAATGCGTAATGTGTGAAATATATTTCATTGGTCAATATCTTATACAAGCTTTATCTGTAAGACAAATTGGAAGTCGGTGGTAATCCCCAGCTGGCTCTCGACAAGTATCATGAAGCCTGTATTGCTATTAGTACTAAATAATTTTAAAAAATGAGAAGCTCAATAACTTTATAATTCAACAAAACCCAAATTAATCTAATACAAACTACAAGATTGAACCCAAAAAAAAAACCATGCAACTATTCAGTGTTCGTGCAGTCAAGTACCCGCACCAGTGATATTCTCTCCTGAAGGTAATCTCACATGATGAGTGACTATTGAATTGCATGTATATACAAATTATGGACAATTTACATGCAAGCATAGGACCAAGTTCTGCAGAGAAAGCATTTAACCCATCATTTATTTCTTCCCTAGGATACAAATAACAACAAGGCAAATTGTAGAAAATTTATTTCAGCACGCACAAACAAGAGACATGTACCTCTCTCTCACTTGCATTTCGTCGATGCTGCCATGCACTCTTTTCTGTTGTTGATGTTTCTTCAAATAAATCTAGGTAAATCTACAAGAAAAGTAAAAAAATATTGCAAATGTAATTCCACCAGTATAATTCTCCAGACAGCTCAAGAAAAAAGCAGATTCTACATCAGCACATAAAACTTTTAAATGAATGTTTCCTCTGGTCACAAACCAGAGTGCTACTGATATGGAACAAAAACGAGCACCATGCATTGTTATATAACAAGATAAATCTTACCTCAAATACAAGAGCCATAGAGAGTAGAAATGAGGATTGATATTCAACAAAAATTCTAAAAAAGAGAAAAAAAAATTGAAGAATGGTGCTCCCCAAGATTTGATCCTTTGACCTCTTTCACAAAGGTGGGAGGTGTTTCCTGAATCCTGACTTAACCAAAACTCGATTCGCTAAAAAAAATAAATTGAAACTTTCATGATAGCATGTCATGACGAGGCATGACTATATTCTCTACTATGACATTATTAATTTTAATGACTAGTAACCCATCATTACTTTTCTAATATTGGGAAAATACTGGATGCATAGAATCACCCACGAATCACCTTCTTTTCTTTTCCTTTTTTTTTTTTTGGAGGAAAGGGTTGGAACCCTACCACCATGTTTCATTATAAAAAAACTTTGGTGTAGAGTACTGGAAAAAATAAAAAATAATAAAAAGGAAAACATATCACAAAAATACAAAGCTGGATAGCTCAAACTGTAGATGAGGTACCGACACAAAAAAAAAAATTTGAAAAAAATAAGGCAGAACCCCAAGAACTCTCACATACAACCCAAATCTTATGCATCAGGTAAGCAGGAGAGGATTTGAACTTGAGACCTATGGGGAGCAACCTCATGTCTCTAGCCAAAGTGTCAACCCCATGTGAGTTACTCTAGCATTTCTTTCCTATTGCAAAAACAACATATAACTTCATGCTAATCAACCTGGGTCCACAAAATTCTATTGGATGAAAAAAAAATGATTGTGATTGAGATCACCTCTTTCCTTAACAAATAAACAATACAGATATCAAGTATGATGTGCTAGATCTCTAATCCATGTAATTAAGCCTCCAGTAATGAAAACAAAGATGTAATATGGATTTTTTAATATGTAAAGTTTTCCCTCGGACACTAAGTTTACACCATGCACAAAATCAGATATAATGATGGTATACTGATCAATATATCAATGTCAGGAGAAGTATGGTGACTCAAAGAGGATTCCATCTCATTATAATTAAAACATTTAATTAACAAATCTGCATGTCAGTTAAATTTGGTCAAAAGAAGAAATGCTTAAATTGTGTAACATACCCTAAAATACAAGAAACAATTCCTTATCACGTGAACTCAACATGGAGAAGATACAATCAAACCAGCAGGACAATTTTACCATAAACAAAATTCCATCTCTAGCGGCAGTGCTTTCTATGGATTTCCTGAAGCTAACACTAATTTATCAAGATACAAAGTTAGAGGACAAAAGTATGACACAAGAAAGAAAACTGAACTAACAAAAGAAAATATTATCATTTAAATGAAACCACAAAAAGAAAACCTCGGAACACATGAGGTTAAATCACCATCCTTCAACTATGATCAATCCTCAATCATACTTCAGGGTATAATTGCCAGCGTTTTGGGTGATGCCCTATCACCTTTTTTATGGATTAAGTTGTTGAAAGAGATTTGGGTTGGCTGAGGTTTTGTATATTTAGTTGTTGGAGATGTTCTAACCTTAATGTATTTGGTCTATTCTTTTTCTGTTTTCTTGTATCTTGTTGATCCCTTGTCTCAGTTGTTCGAGGTATTTCATTTTGATTTAATAAACTCAGGGAGAGTCCTAATCTTTATTCCAAAAAACACTTATTTATCAAGACAAACTATGAAAGCATGACAGAAGAAATAAAATTAAAAACCATAAGAGAAAATTATCTTTCAAACATAACCACCAAAAAAAAACTCAGAACATACATGAGGTTGCATCTCCATCCTTCCTCCAACTATGATCAATCCTGAATCACCATGCTTCAGGGTATAATTGCTTATGGAAATTGCTATCTCTTGGTGATGAGCACCATGAGGGAAATGCTCCTGCAAAATACTACATAAAGATGAGAAGAATTCAAGAGTCATAAACTTACTGAAAAGTTTTGAATTCAGTAATATACATGATTCACATACCTGCAAATTTGCTTCCCATAGTTTTTTGAGATTGTGGTCGAAACACATCACTGACCAGCCCGAAGTCACAACAACCAAAACTTGCTTCCTTGGCTCTCCAGGCTTATAGATTCGATCTACAAAACCAGCAGCCATAGCCACAGGTCGCCTTCCAGAAGAAATACGAATTTTGTCAGGCAAAAGCGACACCTCTGCACGCAAACGTGCTTCGGTAAAACCTTCATCTAGATGTCTAGCATGCGGCTCCAAGACCTAAGCTCGCCACAAAGAAAAACATTTTAAGAATGACATCAAACCGAAAAGAAGGTTAACAACAACATTACCTCTACAAATTGTTAAATATGCAACATGCATGCTAAGGTAGATTTCAACAAATGATAGTTTGCAACTTACTAAACAAATATATTGACTACACTCTAAAGTTACACTGATGTATACTTTTGCCACATAGAGCATCTACAATGTCAAATGGCAAATGTGAACTCACAACTAGTACCTCATCCTACACTTGAGAGAAAAATCCGTGATGATGAAAATAACTAATGCAATGACCAATCAAACTTGAATTTAGCTACCGATGCTACACAAGTAGAGTTGAAGTTCATAATGGATGCAGGACTAAGAACCATTAGTAACACTCCATTTTCTTTTTTGAGAATATTTGGGACTCCACCTAAAGGATCATTAGAGATGGGCTAAGACCATAGCTCAATGACTGACAACAAAATATGCAACCATGAGGAACTGGGTTTAAGTCACACCACTTACCTATTGGGAGAAAAAGATCTAGAGATTGGGGATCTCCTTGTATTCGGGTGGATTCAGTAAGGTTGTGGGTTCAGTATGCCATGTGATTCCAATAAATGGGGTGACAGTAGAGTGTTAATTAAATCTAATCAACTATCCAATAAGTTTATATAAATAAATGGTTTTTAATAGGGTGTATATGAATATCAGACATTCTTTGGGGGGGGGGGGGGGGGGTTCATGTGAAAATCGAATTCATTTACCACAAAACTCGCCATCAACAAATCGTTCCAGCAAGTTACAAAAAATTCTTCAGTAAAAAAATTTCTATTTTACCGAGCTCATCCAAAAAAAGTCCTACAAAATACATAACCTCAACATGAAACACCAACACAAAGTTCAGGATTTGATCCAAATTAGGATTTCATTCAAAGGGACCATAAGTTGAAATAAATGGCACCATAAACATTTTATAAACTATAGATTTCAAAACAAGAACAACCTGGATCTTGGCATCGGGAGTCGCGACGAGGACTTCCATTCTCCCGTCGCCGTTCAGATCAGCCACGATGGGCGGAGGGAGGCGCTCAGCCTCGTATTTGACCGGATTCTCGTCGGAGAGGTGGAACCATGCCTCCTTGAAGGAGAATTCCCCTTCTTGCTGGATAGGAATTAAGAAGAGAATAAGTATTCAGTTTCGACAAAGAGAAAGAGAAGAGAGAGAGACGTGTGTACCTGGAGAGAGAAGAAAATAGCGAAGGCGGATAAGAGGAGGATCGCCAGGTCGCGCTTCCTCATCGTCGGTCCTCCTTTTTCGTAACAGCTTCCGTCGATCGACGGATTGTAAAAAAGAAGGGGTTTCTCTATTGGACTTTGTGCGAGGGTTGTCTAATTTTTTTATAAATTTTCATCTTCCCCTACATATTTTTTAAAAACATTTTTAAAGACTTTCCTCCAAAAGCCATTCAATTTTTATTTCTCTAAAATACTAAAATATGAAAATTATAATCATTTATTAAATAATAATAATGAGAAAAGGTTAAAAAAACAATAATAAAGACTAAAGAAAAAAGATTACATGGTTTTATAAAGTTTTTTTTTATTTTAAAGAGATGCTGGAAATTGGGGGGGGGGGGGGGGGGGGGGTTGCCGTTTGGTTCAGCGGAAAGCTGATTTTAAGTCCTGATTCATAAGTATAGATTATATAAGTCCGATAAGTTTTAATCAGTTCAAAAGAAAAAAATGTTTGGTTCAGCGAAAATTATTAGCACTTATAAAAATAAGTGTGTTTATTTCAGTACTAAAGAGTAAGTTTATACTAAGGGTGTTTTGGTCCATTTAATAGTGCTGAATGTAATTTGATGTTTGGTTGAAAACTTAATTATTTGCTTATTTTTCTATTTATTAAAAAAAGATGTTTTGATATATGTCTATATAATAAATTATTAGATACTGCACTTTAATTACTTGTTAAAACCTGATACAAGCTTATACAAATTTTAAAAAAATAATTCAGGAAATATGTGCTTTTTAAAATGTGGTAAATGTACAATCTATATTTACCATATTTGAAAAGTCATAATAATCACATATTTGTGAAAATATTATGACAAATCTCACCTAATAGTGACAAAGTTGCATATCATGTCATTCTACACATTATAAATACAACAGAATATTACAACATTTTATGATTCAAATTAAAAAAAACGTGTAGATCATTAAACATAATCCAAGCACACAAATATAGTACTTATGTTGTATATATTTTTATTCTACAATAGATAAATACATGAGAATGTTACAACATTCTAAAAAAAAATTTCAGAGCAGCGAATATTTACATTACAATGTTGGTTTCATAATCCAACTTCTATGGTCATTTGATGGGCAGGAGTACAAGAAAAAAAAATCACAAACATCATCAAAATGATACATAAACATGAACAACATCAAAAGTTGAGTATCCATGTGGGGCGTTGAACTGCGGCAGCCTTCTCCACTTTCTTCTGAACTAGCACGTGGTAATACTCGGGTCCATGCGCCCGACGTGTGAGTGTTTCTGATTACATGAATAACAACAAATTGCATCACACGTTAAATGACATAGGTTTAAAGGGACATAAATAGCAATTGAAGAGGGTTTACACTGTCTATGACTTACCAATCTCGCTGGACACCTCAAAAACCATCGGCCATAGTTCTTCGAAGTCCTAGCCGTCAAGAGGACCATCAGTCCTCGTCCACAGGTGCACTCAATCTCTGAATCCTTGTTCTTCATGGTATAAAAAATATTACAATATTATACAGAATTGTTACAATATTAATATTACATGAACAAAAAATGGGCATGGATACATGAAAAAAATCCCCTAGTGCCTAACCCATAGTAGATCGGCTATCTCATCCCGGGTTCTATTCATTTCTATTTGATCTCTCTGGTTGGATTGGGGCATATAGTATTTCAGTGTTACAGTCCTCATCTCTGTTCGTGTTTTCGAATTCACGAAAGAGGGTATCAGCCTGAGTTTCCTTCGAATGTAATTATGGATAGTCATTGTTGTAATGACGATCCGTACCTGGATGTCAAACGAATAAGATGTCATCTTCTTCAGTATGGGGAATCGCGCTTTCTACACTCCAAAAGTGCGTTCTATGACATTGCGCAATGAAGAGTGATAAAAATTAAATAGCTCCTCCTTATTCTGAGGTCTTGATCTGCCCTCATAATCACCTAACCAATATCTCATGTTTCGATATGGCGTGAGGAATCCTCTATTGTTGCTATACCCTGCGTCGGCTACATAATATTTTCCTAGAGGTGGCATTGGAAAATTTCTTGACGGGTCTCAGACGCATTTGGATAGGATACGTGAATCATGTGCCATCCCTTCCCACCCGGCCTTAGCATAGGTGAACTGTATGTCGAAGGAGCAGATAGCATTTTTAGGGTTCGAAAAGGGTAAAATCGGCGCAACCAAAGTGAGGAGAGAGAGAAGAGAATGTTTGGTTAAAAGAGAGTTTAAATACCCTATGTAAATACCATTAAAATCAGGGCACTTTGGTATTTTCACTCTGGGGACAAATCGCTGAACACTGAATCCGAATCCCATAAGTGACTTTTGATGGGCTGAAAAATTACTGGGAAAAATGTCTGAACGAGGAAACCCATATGAGCTTATTTGACACCCAATCAAACAACATTAAAGCCTATTTTCAGCTTTAAGTTGTATAAGTACTGAAAATAAGTTGAACCAAACAACCCCTTTCATTGGAAGTTGAAGTTGAGTTAAAAAAAAACAACGTTGGAAGAAAATGTGGAGAGATCTATTTGAAATTTGGGTAAAGATTTGAGTAAAAGATTAATTTTGTATGGGTGTGAGTAAATGGTTGGTGAAGTTTTTTAGTGACTTTTACTCAATTTAAATTTGAGTAAATATTTGAGTATAGGATTGGAGATGCTTTTACATGTTCAACAAGACTGACAACTGAAAATGATGTCCAGCCCATGCCATGTACAGTCTACTATAAGTTTTTTCTTAATCATACACCACTCTATTAAAATACATGTTTTTATATTAAATAAAGTATATACTGAAATACATTAATGTATTTTTTTCTCTTTAATTTTTTTTTAATCTATACACTATAATTGAATCTTATACGTTATGATAATGCAATAAATATTATGTTATCAAAGTGTATGATACTGCAAAACCGATCGAGTGCATCAACGTTTATAGGAAAATGATATGTTTAGTCTTATGTATAGCTTCATTCGCAGTGCACACATTTTTTTTATATATAAAAAAGAAAAACATATATTCTTCATTTAAAATATGTATTGTTATCTAAAGTCAGGCACGACCGTGGGTGTAGGCCTAGTAGGCTGTCTAGGGCCCCACCCAGGGAAGGGCCCCCAAACCATACTACCTCATCAATACCATGTAGTATGATAGGACATGACCAATACATTATGATAGTGTATACTATGTTATCATAGCGTATGAGGCTACAAAACGAGTTACAAAAAGACTGCGTGTATCAACACTCTTACCTGTTGGAAAAGGATACATACAACCTCCATTGCAGTCCCAATTGCAGTACATGTTGAAAAAATGAAAAATCATTTATTTAAAAATCATGCATTCACCCTTTAAAGTACATGTTGTTATATGAAATGAAGTATATACTAAGATACATTAGTGTATTTTTTTTAAGTGAAAAAAAAATTGGGCCATATACTACGATATGACCCATATACTATGATAATGCAGTATACACTACGTTATCATGGCGTATGGAGCTACAAAATGGGTTGCAAAAAGGATTGCGTGTATCAGCACTCATTACTAGTTTTATCATTTATGGGCCTTCCTAAGAATGATGAATCTGCAAATATATAAGCCCACTACGAATGATGAATCTTGGTGTTTTAACTCATCTAGGGCCCGGGCCGGGCCAGGCTTTTTTCGGGCGGGTCTTGATCGGGCCTGAGGGGTTTCGGGCTCGGGCGGGACCTAAAGTCCAAAATCAGGTCCGAGCCTGCCGTAGGCCCGGCCACGAACGGGCCAAGTCCGGGCCAGGCGGGATTTGTGGCCCACATCTTTTTTTCCATTTTTTAGTTAAATTAAAACATACACTAATGTAAATAAAAAAGTTGAATAACTTGAATTGAAAATATTTTGAACAATAAAAATATTTGAATTGAATATTGATATAACTTCACAATAATTGCATATTATAAGTTTACAACAAGAAATATTTGAACATTAATTGAATAGCTACTACAAATTTATAGAAAAATATTTTAATGGAACATTACAATGATTGAATATTAGCTTGTGGGTGATGACTGTATCACAATAAAATGAGTACATCTCAACTAGGTTGGCACCTACCCATTTTATCTATCATTTGCACAACTTACCCAAAGCCATCTTCAAGAAATGACAAGAATACAAGTAAATTTAAACTAAATTTTAATTTAAATTTACAATATCATCAAATTGGTCTTCAAGAGCCTTCTTGGCCAAGATAGTCTGTGTTCTTTGTTGTGCTTTGTACCACTCCCGTATGCACACGCATTGCTCGACTATATCTGGATGTAAACGTCTTCTATAATAATCAAATACTCAATTTCCAGTGCTAAATGCTGATTCCGAAGCAACTTGTGAAGCTGGAATAGATAATAAGTCTCGAGCCATAGCAGAAAGAACAGGAAATTGATTTTTCCCCCTTCCACCATGCCAAAACATCAGTCCCTTCACTGTCTTCTTCGACATTTGGTTCTTGAAGTGTCCAAGCTGTTGAAGGTTTTGATTTTGGTTTGGAGGTACCAACTTCATCTACAACAGGGGAACCAATTGATGGATTTTTAGCATCAGCTCTAAAAGCATTATCAACAGAACTGTTAGCCATTGTAATTTAAAAAATATTAAAATAAATAATCTAAGAAAGGAGAACAAAGTTTCAGAGAGATTGATCAAATAAGTTAGCAAAGAACACAAGTGATTATCTTGAACTTCGTAGAGCAACTTCAGAGAGTTTGAGAGTATGAGAGACAAGTGATTGAAATTTGAAAGGCTATGGGGTATTTATAATGTTTTTGTGAATTTTGAAATTCAAATTATAATTGAATTTTTATCATTTATTCTCCAACAGCTATAATGGGATTCCCAATGTGGTGGAATTTCCAATATTTTTAATTTTGATTGAAATTTATTGGGAACCTCACACATAAAAAACCATATCACATTGAGAATCTCATTATAGTTGTTGGAGAATATTATAATAAAAATTTCAAATTCAATTTGTGTTTTAAAAATCACAAATTCGAACGAATGTCAAAAAAATAAGGTTCGAATGCTGTTCGAACGGAATTCATTCTCAGAGCATTTATTTTTTAGAATCTGAACTATCGTTCAAACCCATTCGAATGGCAGTTATACCGTTCGAACGGGCTGTTCGACATGTCAAATCATATGCACCATTTAAATATATGATTATAAAAAAATCAATTTATGATTTGAATAATTTAGAGAAATATTATGAATAATTTTAGGATTACCTCAATGTGATCGGCCTCCATTGCCACAATTCAAATGATCACACTGCTAGGGTTTTAATTTTTTTTCTTTTAATGGGTAGGGAGAAAGGGGATTAATTTGGGTCATATAGAGAGATATTGTTGTTTTGTAGTAAAAATAGGTTTTAGGTGTGGAATAACCTAATAAGGGTTGGAGAAATGTTAATGATCTAATCACATAGATGTATGTTAGTCATTTGAGTTTCCAAATCTGTAAATTGAGATTTTTTTTTGTATAATTTTAAAAAGTGGCTTTTATGAGATTTTTCTTATCATTTTTCCTTTTTTTATTAGGGTGTTAAAAATTAAATATATGTGATAATGTTTAAATAATAGATAACATAAGGGTAGTTAAGTCATTTTATTTTAAAAATTTGTGAAAGTTTTTTTTTTTGAGTAATTGGTAGATAATTGCTATCTCGATCATATATTATCGAGCAGACAAGATTTTGAAGTTTTACAAGAGGGGGAGGCTTGCGAAAAAGTGAAAGCATAAAGATAAAACATAATAGTAAAAGAAAAATGACAACAAAAAAACCCACAAACTATCCATAGTAGGAGAGGTTCCTACTTGGGGTCATCGTAGATTAGAGAAAAGGAAAAGTGTCATTTAACGAAAAGTGCCATTAAGCCATGACCGTAATGTGCCCCTGTCGAAGCTCACCCCATTTGCGCCGCAATGAAACGCCCCCAAGCTTGAATGAGCGACAAAGTCAAGGCCCAAAGATTTTCAAAATAAAACCTTTGTCCCCGAAATATTACCTCATTTCACGTAAGCCATGTGGCCCAAAGAGCTGCCAGGAACAGACTTCGAGCTATCGACGCAGCGAGGCTATGATCTCCATTCTGCGCCACTATAAACGCCGAACTCCTCAACTCCACCATAGAAGAGAAATCTGAGCGAATGTCCCCCACCATCCTCAGCTTCTCCCACAGTTCCCTCACTGCAATGCATCGACAGAAAAAGGTGGTTAACAGATTCTTCCTCCATGGAGCATAACACACAAGTGCAGCCAGCTGCCGGACACCACTTTGCTTGATAAACACGAGTGAGGAGGCGCCCCTGGAATGCTAACCATAAGAATATTCTGACCTTGAGAGGGATTTTAGGCCGTCAAATGAGACCTCTAACTTCCATAATCTCCATCACCTGATCTGCATTTCGCATCCACCAACGATACCCTCTTTTGATGGAATATCCTTTCCTCTGGTCGACTTCCCACACTAGCTTGTTTCGAACATACCTGTTCAGGCTAAATCCTTGAATGGTGTTAAGCATCTCCTCTGCCTGGGCCATCGCTGCCGCCCCAGACAAACCTCTCAACCCAATTCTCTAGCTTTCCGCTCCTCCACTGTCAATCCAGAACTCGGAAACTTGGAAGAAATTTTTTTTAAATAGAGTTTTAAAAATGATTGGTATGAGTATTTTCAATAAGTAGATATTTTTTTGTGAACATTTTTCCAAAGACATATACTATATTCTATATTATATATAAGACTAAAAACGAGAATCCTATATTTTCTTAAATATAAATAATGTAGAATTAAAATCCCAAAACCTTTTTCATATATAATTCACTTAAAAAAGCCTTTTTTAATAAATAAAAAATTAATAAAAATCTTCAAGTGTTCCATCTTCTGGACCACATCCCTCGATTTACATGTCAGTACACAACCCATACAAGCAAGAAGAGTCATCAAGGTACAACCGCGGCAGTCAAATCAAGCGGTGAAACTTAAGAAAAAAAAAAAAAAAAAAAAAGAAGAAAAACCGCGACTCTCGTGGGGATAGAATTTCGCATTTCGGTGGAAGCCCTCGCAGAAATTACGTGGCGCGGTGAGAGCGGGAGACGGATCTTGTCCTCATCGCGTGATTGAGAGAGAGAGAGAGAGAATCGGCCCGAGATCCGCCGCGATCGATCCGACCGATCGAGGCGACGTGGAAAGGATGGACGGCGGAGGAGGCGGCGGGGGATGCTGTCCGACGATGGATCTGATGAGGTCGGAGCCGATGCACCTGGTGCAGCTCATCATCCCCATCGAGTCCGCTCATCGCACCGTCTCCTACCTTGGCGATCTTGGCCTCCTCCAGTTCAAAGACGTGAGCAACCAATTTTATCATCTCGCTCTTCTCTAATGAAATCGAATTCGTTCTCTCTGATGCCCTAGATTTGTATTTTTTTGGATCCAATTTTTGTGCTTCATTTTCTTGTGATAATGGAAGGTTTTGGTAGAGTAGTTGTTCTTGGGAATTCTATCCGTGCAAATCATGGTCCGAAGTTCGAATCAGTGTTGGGGTTCATTATTACAAAAGAAGAAGAAGAAGTAGGGCATCCCTTTTTGTTGTGAATTGCACAAAATTTTTCCCCCTTTCATTGTTTGAGAGGCTTCTCATGAGATCGAAATCAATCCCTTCTTTTTAAGGTCATGCAATTATTGAAATCTCTCCCTTGCAGCTTGAAATGTCTGCCTTCTTGCATAACCATGGCTTCCCTCACCGCCAAATCGGGAACTCACGTCATCACTCTGAATACAAAACACTTGCTCGATGCAAAACCTCCCATCTCTACTTAAGCCCAACACATTTGATCTGAGAATATGATGGCCCAACCCCATACCCAGGTTATCTCCCCACATGTTTTCTACATAGCATGTTCTCCTTTAAACATTTTCTCGTCTCTAGTTTGATGAAACGCTCAAACACATTGCATTTGGAGTATCGTGCCTGTTTACCCTTGTTTGCCTTCTTCTGGAGACTACAAAATGACTCCCTAATCTTTGCACTGACCCAAAACTCTTTGTTAAGAAAGCCTCAATTGGCACAACACAATTTGGCTGAACATGCACCTAATCTTAAGATGAATGGTAGACTCGGTTCATCTCCTCACAAAGTTCACATGAGATGGATACACACCTTAAGAAGAGATTTAACCTTTCAAATCTCTGACATTCAGGAATATCCCCAAGTTCTTGTTCACACAAGTGGATTCATGCAGTGCACCATAGAAGGATTTTATTGAATATCCCATGCGTTTCTCTTTCAAATCACCCGTTTTCTCTAAGCCATTCAATCTGAAGTTATGAACTTCATTTAGCTTTTCCAATAGACACCGTTGATTGAAGAATACCCTTCTAAGATATATTAGGATTTGACTCCAATCTTCCAATACTTGTAAAATATATGGAACAAACCACCTTTGCCAATGCCTTCTCCAGTTCAGTGAGGATCTGCCACAACCACTTTACCAATGGTACCTTGATCATAACACCACCCCACTTCCTGGCCCATAGGCACATGTGCACTAAAAAGATCCTTTTGCGGATCACCTCAAGTTTATGAAGCATACGATACAAGGTTGCACACAACTTCCCATATTCATGACTTACTTTGTGGATTGTGTTTGACTATACTGGGCTACATGCATATTGGCAATTATCAATGTGAAATTTTCTTGACATCAAAATTTTCTAGTTTTTTGTTATATATTTACAGGAAACTACAATATAGATGGCTTGAGTTATAATGTGTTCAAGAGGCAATTATAGCAGAATAGGTTCCCAGATATCTCTCTGTAGATTGAGATTTCAGTTGGTTCACTTGAAGATGAATTTTTTTTTCTTTATTTTTATGTGTAATTACTTTGTTCCATTGAATCTGATATTTTCTGTGATGCTTCAGCTTAATGCAGATAAAAGCCCCTTCCAACGAACTTATGCCAATCAGGTAAACTTCTGATGCTTGATTAGTCAGATTGTTGATTTATATTTGTTCTAGACTTTGTATGCTATTGTTTGCAATTGTGATAATGTCAATAAATGTTTAAACCGTCAGTAATCTAGATGCTCTTTCTACAATATAGTTTCCCTTCACAGTGTCATGTTTTATTTTGCACCACCAATCTATGGAAGCTTTGTGGAATTGAGACAAAAAACTAAATTATAAAATAACATGATTCCGGGAAGAACCGCAAACCATACATTTGAAATATACAAGAAATTGAGCCTTTTTTTAAAAGAGTTAAGAATCTGTCAACAAGGAGTTGGATTTCAGTGGATCGTCGCAGCAAGGTCACTCTACCAATTACAATACTCTGTCACTTATTTAAGTAGTCGTAGTCTGCAAAGGATTTCGCATGCCATACATTAGGAATTGCGTGTCCTGGCGACCACGAGTGACTAATTGGCAGACGGATGAGCAAAATATTCCTACAATTTCCATCCCCCAAGCCTTCAAGCAATATGGAGTATCATCCTAGACCTTTTCATTACTTTTCGAGGAAGATTTTCCTATAATGTCCACATGTTTTTCTTAAATCACTTTTAGATCTTTTCCCTTTCTGTTTTCATGGATGAAGAATATTAAATTGATTAAATATAGGAGCTCATTAATTGATTTTTGCACTAAAAAACAAGGACAAAACATTAAGAATGAAATTCCTACTAAGATCAATAAAGAAAAAAAATTAGAAGAACTTTTGGCCCCAGCTTGGGTAGTGACATAAGCTATTATGAATGATATAGATAATTATTCCAGTATATGTAACTTTACCAGTGGAATAAACTATTTTATGTTTGGTTGTGTTTTTAGTTATTCTCATTGAGAAATATAATAATGAAGTTTTTGTTGTTTGATTAACCATTGATAAGTCGTGAATAAAGATGAATAACATGTGGATAAGAATTTACAAAATGTGAGATTTGACATGTGGGTCCCTTGATTTATAAGAGATGATCACAAGTGATATGACATGTGGGCCCTCCTTATATTAGTGGAATGGATTGGGTGGAATAACACAGTTTTAGGGGGTGGGGGGGGGGGGGGCTATAATACTAATACTAGCTTATTCCTACCTATTATGGCATAGATATACCCACATATATTTCTTGTAAACAAACATGTATTTTGGGTTTATTCACCCTTGTTCCACCCTATTCCACTTTTATTTTTCTACCCAAATAGGGGCTTGGGGTATATTGCTGCAAGAAATATACCACAAATTCCACAACGTCTTCTATCTTTGTTTGATAAAAAATTTAAATTTAATGAAATATGGGAAATCATGATTAAAAACAGGTCTTGATATCTTCCATATTTGCACTCTTGATTGATCATACACATCTAGAACTCGAAGGATCCATTTGCAAACCCATGCAGGGCCTTCTGAGATTGGGCTGCAACTGCTTTTGTACTTTCTTATATATCTTTTTGTTAAGAATTATCTTTCTGCATGTAGATTAAGAAATGTGGAGAGATGGCTCGTAAGCTGCGGTTTATCAAGGAACAAATGGGTAAGGCTGATTTGCTACCATCAACAAAGCCTGCAACTCCTACTATTGAATTGGATTACTTAGAGGTATGATTTTAATACTTTCTTAATACTTTCTTATGATTCTTGTTAGATACGTGCACACCATCTATCCATATATTTATATGTTATTCTAAAAGTAATTAGAAATATATCTACATGTGATGCAGATAAAACTTGAGGAAATTGAAGCCGAGCTGATTGAAGTTAATGCTAACAATGAAAGGTTGCAACGTTCCTATAGTGAACTAAAGGAATATATGCTTGTTCTTCAAAAGGTATGGTTTAATTTCATATTCTTCAAAGGATATGGTTTAATTCTCTAAATGATATATATTTCAGTGAAGCAATTTTTTCATTGGTCCACACTTAAAGTATGCCCCTAATATTCAAGGTGGCATCTCTAAGTAGAGTTTTAGGATTGGGATCCTGATCCCGATTCTGATTTTTATCTGTATAAATTACTACATGTCTGCCTTTTCATGAACGAATCCCAAAATCAAGTGTTGATTCTTCCTCATTTTCTTCTTCCTGTTGTTCCCAGTGTGTCAAATAATCCTCCTTGGATATCAATTTGTATACCCATCTAGGAATCTTTTTGTTTGTTTTTTTCTATTTCAATAAATTTATTTTCAATGGTTTGATTATTTGCGTCGGCTGTAATTACATCGAATAGAAATTTCAACCGTTTCGTTTGATTTTCAAAATCAATTCTTTTTTGTTCTACATTCCTTCTTAATTGGTTGATGGAGCAAAAGTTTGAGTGTGAATTTTATATTTTTATTTCACACTTGACTTTTTCTCTCTTGAAATGTGAGTATGAGGTTGCTTCATCAAATACTTTTTTTATTGTCATCTGATCTCATGTTTGTAACTTCTTTCTGTGCATCTTTTCAGGCTGGTGAGTCTTTTTACTCTGCTCAGAGTTCTGCTGCAGCTCAGCAGAGAGAAATTGAAGCACAATATACCAATGATGGATCTATTGACAGTCCTTTATTATTGGAGCAAGTAAAGTTTTCTGTATCTTAATGTAAACCTCACAATGGGCTCATTGCATTTGCCTTACATAGGACTTAAAAAGGTTTTATCATTTTCAGGAAATGATGACTGAACCATCAAAGCAAGTTAAGCTCGGTTTCGTTAGTGGACTTGTGCCTAAAGAAAAATCAATGGCATTTGAAAGGATTCTATTTCGTGCTACGAGGGGCAATATGTTTCTTAAACAAATCCCTATCGAAGAACCTGTAACTGATCCAGTTTCTGGCGAGCAAGTAAGTAATCATAAATTGTGGTTGCTCATATACCTTAAGAAAATTTGTCTTTTTTTATAGAAGGTAGGAACTGTACCACCAAAATTATTGAAAGATAAATTGGATGCAGATCCAAATTTTGGAAAATGGGATCTGAATAATAGATGAGCATCCTGCTATCTGACACTCCAGCTGAAAGAAAAGAACAGGGAGCCTTACGTACCACAAGGCATAGAATCAGAGAGAAAGGGAAAAAAAATGGCAGCTAACCAAATCAAAACCAACAACCAAAAATAATACAGCTGAATCTGAATTTCTCCCCAGCAATCTGCAATTTTCCAAACTGATGGACTGCTCTCCCCCCTCTCCCCCCACATACACAGCTCAATCCTTGATAAATCAGATAATGTTCTCCCAAATGTTTTCAAAACAGGGGATGCTCACCTTGGAGACCACCTCAAGGGGTGTCAGGACTCAGGATAAGATATTTAAAAGAAAATCCGTCAAACAAACACCATCTTTTTATTTGAATTCAAATGGTGTAGAAGCTTCTCCCACAATCTGGCTGCTTGTGTTATGTATTCAGGGGGAAGGATTGTGGTCCAAGAGTAGTTCGGTGTTGCGTATCCTTGTTGGGATCTAGGCTACGGTAGATATATCTTCTACCTAGGCCTTCCCCCTGTGTTGGGGTTTGTGTGTTTGTTTTTCATTATTATTGTTATCTTTTTGTATTGGCGTACACTTCTCTTTAATAAAATTGAGGTAGGATGCCTACCATTGCATACAAATAAAATAAAATCTCCCACAACCCGGCTGCTTAGCATGATTGCCACACATAATTTTGCATGGAACTTGGTCACCAAGTTTGAGATTCCCAACTGGCGTGAGTTTGCACCACCGTCATCTTCTTCCTTCACCATCTCTGGACAATCTGCCTAACTTGAATTGCCCCAGTTCATTACTTCAGCAGTTCAGCCTATGAGCTAGCCACCCTTGCTGACTGTGACTGATCTGCCACCTTGTCTATATATCCACCTCAATCTGAATGTCACTCAACTCCATCTTCACTAGCATCATTAATGGAAAGGAAAGGCTTGATCTACCACCACATGCATCTTAACTTCGGAATGGTTCTATATACCTTTAGCATCCTTTTTTTTTGAAGATGTATGAGTGATGTTATTAAGAAAAGATGCCCCTGAACAAAGGAGACGAGGGATCTTCGTACAACATATTAGAAGAAGAAAAGAAGAAAGGGAAAAGTAGGAATACACATCGAAGGGGAACCCCTTCCAGCGGTGAACTTGAAATGTCACATCCCGAACCAAAGGTTTCCCTTTCCCATGATGGAGTATCCTCTTCTAATGTCATGACAACCCAATCTCTGATGCCCATGTGTTTTCCAAGTAAAATCTCTTATGTTGGAAGATGTACTTATTATGGGTTATCCAAATACTCCAACATACCACATGGGGGATCACCCATTGAAATTACATCCTATTGCTTCGATCACCTTGTTTGCGCCTCTTTCGGAAACAAGGCTACATTCCTTCAAGCTCATTGAGGGAGCACCAGAAACCAAGAGCCTCGCCCACCTTTTCTTAAATCTTCGTGCTAAAAGGGCATGCAAAGAAGACTTATAACCTTTAGCATCCATTACCTCCCCAAAAGCACTAACAGTTCCCCTCCTTATCATGAAAATGAAGTGAAAGACCCATGCTACCCACAATTGAAGACTTTCCTTTTCCGGCAGCCATGGCGTTAATATACTAGTGGCACTACAATAGCAACAAAAGGCTCATCCTGGTTGCAAGTTCCTGGAATGTCCCATCCAGGAATTTATGAAGACATTTATCAGACACCAACAATATGACCCACTTATTAATAGGGCCCTTTCACCTGTGTCTCAAATCCCACATCAGTGTCCATTAATGAAATCCTCTCCCCAAAATAGTTCCCACCAGGCACTAGAAGTAACTTCAAGGCTTCACTTTCTTTTATCATGGTGGGACCATTCAATGTCCACCTCATGTAACAAGAAATTAGGAAAATTCCTTTGTGGGACCTTCCAAGTTCACCTCCCGTGTGCTCTATCCCTATTATCATGGGAGAATTAGCTGGAAATATCCAAGCTAAGCGATTTTTTTTTCAATAAAAACCTAAATAAGAGCTTATTCGTTCTCTTATTTTATACCAATTTGACTCATGGTCAAGGAAAAGTCCTGTATGAGTATTATAATATGTTGTCATATGTGATTACAAAATGTGTCAGAAGATGCTCTTTTTTCAATTCTCCAGTCACTAATTTGGTATCGTTTCTCTAATGTCTTTGATCTGCAGGTTGAAAAGAATGTCTTTATCGTTTTTTACTCAGGGGAAAGAGCAAAAGCAAAAACCCTCAAGATATGTGAAGCTTTTGGAGCAAACCGTTACCCATTTATGGAGGACATAGGCAAGCAGATGCATATGATTGATGAGGTGTGTGTTTCTTTAAATTTGATATGCTACATATTTTGAGGGTTCTATACGTCAACATTTATCCACATTCCCAACACATCTCCTCATTTTCTTGCTTTAACTACAAAAACACACACTTCAAATGATGGTCATCTGATTTGCATAATGCTGTAGATCCATGGTACCTTCATCCCTTTGCAAAATGCACTACAATGACCAAGCCCCAAACATTGGTGAAACCTGATACGTTCCCTGCATGACCTCTCCCAGTGGCCAATTCTGAAACACCGGAATCTTGTTCCACTTGAAGGAACAAATCTTTCTGCTCCCTTGGTCAATCTGAAAATCTTCCTCCTCTAGCCTCTCCATAAAGGCAACCAATTCATCATTACCATCAACTTCAGCTATTGTCATTGAGGCCAACATTATCCTGGTCTCTTTTCTCTCGGCAAAAACCACACACGACCACCCACTGGTTCTTTATCTGTCAACAACTTGCAAAGATGGGATTTCAAGAGGGATCTCAGAATTAAACCTGGGTGCATCCTTGAAACCCCTAATAGTGTGGGTGAGAGGAGTCAAACCAGGGATGTCCAAAGTCTAATAATGGGGATGTCTGCATTTTCCTTCTGATTGCCTCAGAGAGTCGTAGACCTCAATTTACCATCACAGTTTCTTTTTAGGGTCCGTTTGATTCCATGTAATTTGATTTTTCTTAGAATCGATTTTATGTGGAAATCATTTTCTATGAAAATGAAAATTAAGTTACCTGTTTGTTGATACAGAAATCTTTTAGTGAAAATGTTTTCTGTTTTTTGTTTTCCCAAAAATATTTATATGAAATATTGGATAAAATCGATTCTAAATCTACTCCAATTGATAAACATAAAGACAAAAGGCACATAAATCACATAATATTGATGGACTCATCCGTCTGGTTATAGAATATATCTTAAATGTAATTTATCTTTTTGAATATTAAACAAATCCAAAATGTGATAAGATCATTCAGCTTTTCCTAATATTAAAATTATGACCAAATCAAATTTCAAAACCTTATCATCTACTAAATCATTTAATGTATCTGTATCTTTTTAAATCTTTTTAAACTGATATCTTTTTTTTTTAAAAAATAATATCAACAGTTTACACTACTATTAAATAGGGGACATAGGTAGGATGTTTAAATCCACGGAAACGGTGTACGATCCTTTCAAGCTGATCCCAAAATCGGGATTTAAGAGCAGTTATGAAAAATATTTTCTGTAACCGTAATTTTTTGAGACACCCAAACACATTGTTGTAACTGTATTTCAAGAAAAATAGCTCATCCATGACTTTTTACGTCAAAACAAACACACCTTTATAGTTTCTCAACAAGTATACTATCTGGATTACAGCAATTTACCATCACATAGTTTCTTCTGCAGATAACCAGGGATTCTGTTTGGTATTCATTCTTAAGCTACTTTTTTCTCTCCTTTTTGTCTGAACTGTGATTCTTTCTAATGGTGATTACCATATTGAAAATACTTTTCTACTTTGAGCAGTCTCTATGTTTTCATTTTACTTCAATCTGTCAGATCTCTGAAAAGGCAACTAGTGACCTTTGTCTATTTATGACTTTTGCTCAAGAAATCTAGCCTTTTTATGTTATTTTTGGAACTCTAAAACCATTTTGATTTCAGGTTACAAGAAAACTATCCGAGCTGAAGACTACCATAGATATGGGGCTGCTGCACCGAAATAGTTTACTTAGAAAAATCAGTGAACAGTTTGAGGAGTGGGATCTGCTGGTCAGTTCTATTTTGTTCATCTCATACAAACCTCTCATAAAAAGTGTACTTGCAAGGAATGAAGTAGTCCCAAGTTACTAAAGTATTTTAACCATTAATAGTTTAGTGATTTACTCATTTTGTGGACTTTGGGTGTCCCCCCCAAGATGTCTACGCTTGGCTGCGGTAAAACATATCTATTTACATGGTCATATTTTTTTTGAGTTTTGTATCCTATTGATTAAAGTCCTAAGGTATGAATGATCAATTGGATTTAGATAGTTTTATAGAATCCATCAAGGTATATTTTTGAATTATGCATATGTGAGTTTAAATAGTGTCATATGAAAGTAATATGAAGTTTTGGAATTGTAACAAGGTCCTAGTAAATACCTTGCATGTTTTATCTGACATTTGGTTTGCACTTGATTCAGGTCCCTTTTGGGGGAATCATCTTGCAATGAATTTGGGTTTTGGATACAGATTGCTAACAGTTTTTTGAAAATAAAAAAATTCACAAACATGTTATTTCATCCTTCTACTAGTGAACAACTTTAAGACGACCGTCTTTGCCTATTTAAATAATTGCGTATTCACCTTGGTGCCTAATAGCTCAATGTTAATGTATTCTTCTAGGACCGACTGTAATTTTGAAATTCTTACCTATGTTTAAAGTTTAATATTTTCATATTAAATGAATCAGGTAAGGATGGAGAAATCCATATACCACACTCTAAACATGCTTAGCATTGATGTGACAAGGAAGTGTCTTGTTGCAGAGGGCTGGAGCCCCATATATGCAGCAAATCAGGTACATATTTCTGTCCTTTTTACTTGTGCCTAAAGGTGGATTATGTTTTTCTTTTCCCTTTGGAACTTGTTTAGTGTTACCCGGATGTATAATATAAAAAGTGATTTATATTTTGTGAATCAATCAGTTTATGGGGAGTTATTCCAATGTATTCATGGCATTTGAAAATTTGAATTGGACAACTCCATTTTTTACATTGATAAGTTTATTTCTTTATTTGATTTGGCTCATAAGGAAAGGGAATGGATAAGCTATTTAAAATTCAATTTATCAACTTTCACATACTGCAAGAAGTGATTTTCTCTTGTTAAAGTGGCAACTCTGAATGTGCTCAGCTCATTTTCAAGGACTTCCACCGACGAGTTGTCTTCTAGATTTAAATTGCGCTATTTGTTGACATATGTGGCCAGTATAAGTGTACCTTAATTGAAAGACCATGCGGGATATCTTAGCATCAAAATCCTCCACCCCCAAAACCTCCACAACACACACACAAAAAGGGAGAGAAAATAAAGAAAAGAAAAAGGAAAAAACAATGCCAGGCTAGCTGGTTGCATTGTGTGTTGAATAGAGGGTTTCTTTTGATGTATGGATTCCAAGAGGTGTTATGAGGTTCTGAGGCTCCCATAAGATATCCAGATCTTGATTGGAAGAAGTGTGATAGGAATCAGAGGCTAGATACTGGACTTCTTCGAGGGAGACCAACCTCCTAGATGAGGGAGTCAAATTATCATATTTTATGATTGAATTCTTTTTTGATTTATTTAAAAATATGGAGTCTTT